>OU015490.1:56486644-56685683 GCA_907164885.2 Dolomedes plantarius
TCATTAACCGAATTGTATTAAAATATAAATTTTAGAGTATATAATCTGACTTGAAAGATTATTATTTTCATTTATTAATCTGGTTTAATATATGGCTTGAAACTTTTTGATTTTATGTATATTCTATCGTTTTTGCTTAGCGCTGTTAATTAAGCTTAACGTGGCTGCTGGAAGTTGGTAGAGGGCTGTGAAACCAGAAGGGTGAATCCAGGGTGCTTATATTTTCTGGATCTTCAAGACCTTCAGGAAGAGTAGTGGGAACTTCAGTATATGGGCCGGGTCCTCCACTGTAGAATGATATAGTAGTGCATAAAACTTCATTAATCAGTAAAAAACGAAAGTAGGAAGGAAAATAGAAAGTGGGGGGAAACAAAAAAAAAACTTCGATAGTTCAAGGAAAAGTAAAATATGGGGAAACAAAAAATTTTAGACGGAGTGAAGTTCCAAGCAAGAACTTAGTCATGTGGAATAAAGGGAAATGACTATAAGAACTATAAGATTAGGAAGAGTCGAACAGGTTTTACTTCCTGCCGATGGTTAGTGGTTTACCCTAAGAAAAGGCAGTGTTTACAAGAGACAAGTGGGGAGGAATACACATCTGCAGTTAACAATTGAAAGAAAATTTTCAACACTATACCTATTGGAATATTAACTGCCGTGATTTGCTGTACAATCTGAAATGTTTAAACGCTGATTTCTTATCTCTATTTTCCAAGTTATAAACTTGCAACTAAGCAAAAAATCTTTCACGCTTTCATTTAATTTTTAAATTGGGCAAAAATATGGCTAACAAAAACCAAGTTATGAGAAAATATTTCAAAAAGGAGGAAATTAGAGTTTGACGAAATATTCCCCTAGTTAAATTGCGAAAAATGGGAAATTTTTATAAAGTGTTGAAAAAATTAAATGCATGTGATTTTTCATTGGAAGAGGTCATTAGTGTAGGTCATCATAACACTTTAAAGGGCAGGACCGGCTTTAAGCCGATTTGATCTATTAGATAAGGAAAATTTTTTTAAAATGTCTAAAAGAAAATTGCGTAAACAGATGTAAAATTGATTTAGAATAACGACTAAACGAAGTGTGTAAAACATGCATATGTATATCTCAATATGCTGGTTTAAGAAATGGAAGCATTCTTCTATCTTAATATTTCTGAAACACATAAAAATTCTAAAATTCCTCGCTACGAATGATAGAGCTGCTGGTTTTCCAAAAAAACTAACAATTTCAAAAACCCAAATACCCATAAATCTGCATCTATAATAATAAATTTTTGTATGATCCCGTATTTATAAAAGTAAACAGGACTCTAAATTTTATTGAGGATTTCTGAAACTCCCTTACATTACTTCGGGAAATAGTAAGTAGGACGATGCATGGTTAAAAGTTTCAAAATACATTGATTACATGAAAATAGAAATCAAAACATGTGATCGTTTTCTTAAAGCCTAAATATTTAAAACCTAATTTTCTTAATGCCTAAAGAGAGATAAATACTTCTCGTATGTAATGCTGATGAGCTGTTGATTATCCCCTACCTCTCATTCTGAGAATCCACCTCCTCGAGATAGCAACCTTAAAACTGGTGTCAGGTCTCTTAACTGGAAGTGGACAATATACTCCAGATTCATTTCTGTCGTGTAAACCCTTTTGTTGTTCCTTCAGTTATTTTCATTACGGCGTCTTCTTAAAATTCGTTTGTTTATACCATGAAGCTGCAGAAGGAGGAGCAGCTCTGTATTAGAATAGTGTCTCCCATTTGGTCGCTACCACTAGGTGGCGCGCGCTCCTGTACTGATGCCGCTATAACACGGAAACCATACGCTTTAATATGGATTTTTCGTATTTTTCAAAAGAAATGTTTTTTTAAGTGCGTTTTTAATATGAATTTATTTATTCAACTTAACAATTGTTTATATTCATTCAAAATGTCTATTTGAACTGCTTTTTTTGCTAAACTTCATTAAAATTCTTAAGGGGGAGATCACCTTTGCATGCACAAAAATACACTGATTTTACTACCAAGCTTAATGTGTTGTCAAACAGTAAATTTGCAATTAATTTAAACCAATTTTTAAAGATGAATTGTGCAAAGTTTTATCTATTAGAAAAAAACAGAATTGTTGGGAGATTATTAGAAATTATTTTAAGAAAAAAATGTTTTATGAATAATGAATCTTATATCAATGCAATGTGCAGATTTTTTTAAAAACTATAAGAGTTATATATTAAATTATTTGTATATATATTATCCATAGGTTGTAATTTAATCTACACCTAAAAGATTTACCATATTTCACATAAAAAATTTTTTTCAGGCAAATATATTGTAATGTACAAAATAATATAAATTAAAAAAAAAAAAATTCTGCGAAAAAATTCCTAAATTTAGGTAGAAATTGTAGAAACATGCAAGATATACATGTATACAAAAAATTTTAGAAATTTCTGATGATTAGTTTTGAAAAAATAGTGCGCACAACTTTCAAAATAATAGTTTTTAGAAAAAGCAATTTAAAGTTTAAATTTTCTATAAATTACTTTACTATTAGCTTTATACATTTGGCCATAAAATCGGTTCTAATTGTAGTATCGACTTAAATTTTTTTCCTAAGATTCCTTATATTCCATTCTTCAAAATTAAATCATAATAAAAAATTGAGTTTTTTGAAGGGTTTAAGGTGATCTCCCTCCTTAAAAGGGGAGTGGTCACTTTTACGTACCTTTAAAAGTATCATTTTTAGACCTATGCTGGATTGTATGTACTACTCATGATTTTTGCTTGATTTACATGAATTTTTTGGGGTAACTGCCTATAATACTGTTTATTACATATGCAATATTTCAAGGTAATTAATAATAAAATATAATGATTTTTTATGCATAAAAAGTGAATATTTTTTTTAATCGAGCATTTTGCAGTCAACTACTGTGCGCATTCTGTCAAAATAAATTATTAAGGTACATTAATAATTGCTTACTATATGTGATTACAGCACTTTAGACAACAAAATCCACGAAAATTTTTTAACCTTAAGAAGGAGTCGTCAAAATGAAACGAAATTTTACATACGTAATGACTACTTTGATATAAGTAAATGATAAGAAAATCAAAGAAAAAGGATAATTTATTTCAGAGAAAAAGGCAAAAGAACGGAGGAGTTAATATTCCGTTGGACCCCCTCTAGCGCGAATGCACGATGCGATACGATCTGGCATTGAGTCATACAAGTTCTGTATGATGTCTTGAGACATTTCGTTCCATATTTGCTGTAACCTTGCCTCTAGT
Source organism: Dolomedes plantarius (assembly GCA_907164885.2). Classification (NCBI taxonomy): domain Eukaryota; kingdom Metazoa; phylum Arthropoda; class Arachnida; order Araneae; family Dolomedidae; genus Dolomedes; species Dolomedes plantarius. The sequence continues at coordinate 56,489,937 of OU015490.1, forward strand.
TCTTTCAAACTCGTGGGATGCCCAACTCGTCGTCCCAAATGATCCCAGATATGCTCGATGGGATACAAATCTGGGGATCGGGCAGGCCAAGGAAGGGTAGTAACAGTGCGGAGACAGTCTTGTGACACCCTTGCCGTATGAGGCCGAGCATTGTCTTCTTGAAAAATGGCTCCTGGGAGCCGTTGCATGAGTGGCAACACATGTGGTTGCAGGATTTCATGAACATACCGCTGGGCTGTCATGGTGCCACGGAACAATACTAGGGGTGACCGTGTATTGTAGGCAATGGCACCCCATACCATCACACCAGCTGTGGGAGCGATGTGTCGCTGTACAGCAAAGGCAGGATTGAAGCGTTCACCACGGGCTCTCCACACACGAACACGATTGTCATCACTGCCGAGATTGAATCTGGATTCGTCGCTAAAGACGACCTGGTTCCATTCCGCTGCATTCCAGTTTCCTCGTGCGCGGCAAAACTCCAAACGGAGGCGTCGATGGGTGGTCGTCAAGGGCAGCACACGTAATGGGCTCCGCGATACCAACTGTCCTTCAGCCAGGCTCCTTCGTATGGTTCGAGAAGACACAGAGGCCCCTAGTGAAGGTGCTACCTGTGCCTGGATGGCGGCCGATGAAGCAGTTGGCTGTACGCGTGCATTTCTTACGATGTGGCGGTCTTCTCGACGACTGGTCTGTCGAGGGCGTCCTGAGCCTGGTCTTCATGTACATGACATCTCTCGGGTCCACTGGTCCCAACACCTCCTCACAACACAATCAGAGCGGCCTAATTGACGAGCTACTCGCCTAGCTGACCACCCAGCTTCCATCATCCCGACGATTCTCCCCCCTCTCAAACTGCGACAACTGCTTATATTGTCTTCGAACACGGCGTAATGGCATGTCTATCTCAGCTCTTCCTTTGTAAATGATTCAGCACACTCAAACAAGCTTTGGTTACCAGTTTTATACTCCACAGAGTACGATGTTTAACGCCCTCTACCGGCTATACGTAATGCGCAATCACGCTGCATTTCTAATCATTTGGATATCTCCCCGACATGTACCTTCATTGCAAGTTTCGTTACGATCCCGCAATTATTTCTTGGTGCGCTAATTTTTTTGTCCATGAGTGTATTTTAATTTTTTTAAAGAATTTTTTTACAAGCTTTTACTCAGTCATTTTTGAAATTTCTAATTAAAAATAGCACGTACTAAAATGTTTTAATATATTTTAGAATAATGTTGTTGGATATTGTTGCCTGAAGTATTGCAATCACATATACTAAAAAATTATTAATGTAACTTAATAAGTTATTTTGACAGAATGCGCACAGTAGTTGACTGCAAAATGCTCGATTTTAAAAAAATTATTCACTTTTTATGCATAAAAAGTCATTTTTATTATTTTTATTAATTACCTTGAAAAATTGCATCTATAATAAACAGTATTATAGGCAGTTACTCAAAAAATTTCTATAAACCCAAATATATTTCTATAAACCCATACTATAGTTACACAAATTATGGGTCTTATTGTACTCACAGTAAAAAGATCGGAAAATATTAATTTTTTTTTAATTATACAAAACAGATTTTGCATAAGCATTTATAGTGACAACATTGTTTATCATACAATGAAATCTTATTTACTTATCAAAACTAACTTAACAGTAATTAAATTCTATATTATGGTTTCAGAATATTCACCAGTTTTATGAAGTTTTCATAGTGAAAATATTTTATTTCTGTGAACAATTTAAAAATAATGATGGCTTTAGCTCAGACGTGTATCTTAATTTGCCATAACCACAAAATATGTTGAATAGAAGAAAAGTATTTCATAATTATAAAGAATTGAAACTAACAACATACACTATTAATGCATTATTATAAAATAAAAAATTAATGCTTGATATACAATTTACTATAGATAAATTTGAACAAAATATTATACATGACAGGTTTTACAGATATTTATAACATTATTTATTGATATTCAATTCAAAAGTAATATAAAATAAAAGCTTAAATTTAATAATAAATGTGATTTATAATTTTGACTGTTTTCTAAATTTTTTAACTTTAGCACAGAGTTGAGAATTTTCATTTTCTTGTTTGCATATAAAATGCATGCGCGTAATTAGAAAAAAGTTGATAACATTTTGAATTAAATTAATGTTTTGTTGCTCATTGCAACCTATTCCTGGCATTGGAAGACCAGTATAAATTTCTTTTATCACTTGAAAAATTAATTTATTATTTAGTTTCTTAAAATTTAGAGTTTTGATTATTCCAATTTTTAGAATATTAATTACTTTTAAAATAAATTCTGAAGGGTATAATTAAGAACTTTTACTTTAAAAAAAAATTAATTTATTTTGATCAGTATTTCTGTTTATAGTGGTAAGTTTTGAATGCATTGGTCACATTTAGAACATTTACTGATCCTCCTAACAACATAACCAGCAACATAATTTATAATGAAATCTGGCTACTGGAACAACCAGGTGCAAAACATGTTGGCATATATGTGCACAGAATAAATTTAAAAGTTTGTAAAACAATTTTCTAAAACACGTGTCCATGTAACTCAATGAAAAATGCGCTCCAGTAGAACATGTCGCGCCATCTGCCGGTGAGCGACCATAATCGGTCCATTTTTCGAGGAATACCCCAGTAGCTTCATGGTTTATACTTTTCAGCCTCATAAAGCTGGAAAACCGTTACGAAGTTCTGCTAAGGTTATCGTTCTAAATGTTTATTCAAGGATCAAAGAACAAAATCCCATGAAATCAGAAAACGAAATAGTTTTGCTCTGTGCTGTTCTGACCGGCGTCTCACAGTCCAGTATTCATAGAATGAAAGTTGAGATGATGAATAATGGCGATCTTTTGACTCCCGGGGAAAAAAGGGTCCTTTGAAATTGCAGACTCAAAGAAAAAACCAAATTTATGATGAGTTTACGAAAACGGCAATTCGTAAAAAGGTGCATTTCTTTTATTTCAAAGATGAAATACCCACTGCTCATAAAGTAATGTTTGCTATAAATAAAGACGACGATCTTCCAAATTTCTGCGTTAGAAGTGTCAGGAATTTAATGACGGACCTGGGATTTGTTTTTAAGAAAAAAAATCGCTGTTCAATGTTAATGGAGCGTGACGATATACAGCAGTAGCACCATACGTATTTGAGAAGTATGCAGTGTTACCGTTCCGAAGGTAGAAACATTTTCTATACTGATGAAACCTGGGTTAACATTGGGCATACCGAAGAATACGTATGGCAAGATACTACCATAAAATCCCGCAAACAAGCATTTTTGAGCGGTTTATGGTCGGGATTGAAAGCTCCATCCGGCAAGGGTTCCAGATTAATTATAATCCATGTTGGGAATGAAGATGGTTTTCTTAGAGGATCTGTAGAAATTTTTAAAGCAAAGAAAAATGTTGGTGATTACCATGGAGAAATGAATGGTTCACATTATGAAGAGGGGTTTGTAAAGAAACTTCTCTTTCAACTCCCGCCAGGCAGCATTATTGTTACGGACAATGCTTCATATCACTCTGTGCATGTGGAGCATATTCCAACCACTTCAACAAGAAAGTCGGCCGTACAAGAATAGGACCATAGGAAATGGGTCTCAACTGCAATTCCTGGGCCACGCCCTCAATTGCAGACTTTCAGGTAATAAGCAGAGGGGAACCAATGAAACAGAGTATAGGAAAGGAGTGAAATGATTGGGCCGCTGCTAATCCGTGAGTTCATAGTATAAGAAAAAGTGAGTAAGCATCTTGCAGGGCAGTAGAAAAGAGGGTCTACATACGATGCAAAGATGAATAAAATTAAAAGAGAAAGTTTAAGGATAGAAATACATTTTTATTTGTTTTTATAAAATTTTTTGTTGTTTTTTACCTTGGCTAGCCAAGTATTATTTTTTTTATAATAAGGACGAAGGACAAAACATTTAAGAAAATGACAGGATGGCTCTAGGCCGTTTCCTGTTAGAGGGGTCAGCATGATCATAATTTGTTAAATCTTTAAGTAAATCATTATCGATATTGTAGTGAAAGTTAATGACTAGATTTTGAAGGTGTTTTTTAAGAGTGGGGAGACCGATTTCATTGTAGATGTCAACATTACGGAAGTACCAAGGGGCATTTATTATTTGTCTGATCGTGCTGCTCTGCTGAGAAGCTAGTTTTTTAATATGCATTTCAGCACAGTATGACCATGCTGGCCCACCATAAGTTAGTATAGGACGAAAAATATGTCCTGGAATTCTGACATGCTAAAAGTGGAACTTTTGAAACTTGTAGTGGACAATAAAAGATTTTATGAAGCTTATAGAATTGACCAAATTGCGGCTCACCATGGACATACAGTTCTTCGCCTTCCTCCATATCATTACGAGTTAAACCTCATTGAACTTGTGTGGAGCCAAGTGAAGGGATACGTTTCTGCAGAGAATCGCACTTTTAAGATGGGCGAAGTTATCAAACTTACCCAGGAAGGTATTGATAAAGTGTCAGCTTCTTCTTGGGCTGTGAAAAAAAATGTGGTTGTTGGATGGACTTTGAGAAAGCACCATTGAAGCCGTACAATTTAGAGTAGGAGATTCATCTGACGATTCTGAGCTATTTAGTGACGATGACGGTAGCCTTAGCGGGATTGACACATTGTAACACAAAAAGTCCTTCTCAGGACTAATAAAAAGTCCTTCTCAGGGTTAATGCAAAAGTCCTTTTCAGGGCTACAATATATTAAAAATAGAACCACTTAATCACGCTCCCCTCACGACAAATTCAATCCAATGCCCCTCTCCCGTCTCTCTCCTTTTTACATATTTCGGAGAGGAAAAAATACTGTCAAAGTAATAAGAATGTTTGGTATCCGCCAAAACTGATCCCCCCCCTCCAGTTCTAGCTGGTGTCCGAATCGATAGCACTATATCCTTCGGTTCATCAGTTGCCGGGTTCGAGTTACACTGCGACAAATTCAATCCAATGCCCCCTCCCCGCACATCTCTCCTTTTCACATATTTCGGAGAGCAAAAAAAAATTGGCAAAGTAATTTTTATAAGAATGCATGGTTTCTATGATTGTCACATACTATTTGAAATCATAAAATGAACAGGAAACAATTTTATAGAAATTAAGACAGTTCGAAAATTTATGTTGGTGTACTTTAGAAAATTAGTTCAAACTGTGATGTGAAAACAAAACTGTCTCTCGCTTTGCTGGAAAGCAGCCGATGGAAATTTAATCCTCAGTAGGCGATAAATGGCCAAATATGGCAATACGCATTTTGTAGCGGCGGGAAGATACTTACGATGCAGGTGTAAATTGGCCGTTGTAGCATAAATAGTACTGTCAACTTAGGTTTGTCCCGAGTATATCTGAATACCCATGCTTCGCTACTGAGTACGTTCAAATTAAATACAACGGTAAATGTATGCAATTAATGCTAAATATATATATATATATATATATATATATATATATATATATATATATACAAAAATCGTAAAGGATATCTTTATAGACAAAATAATGTAGAAGAAAATATTCAAGTTAAGTACAACGGTCAATATATACATACAAATTTGAATTAAATTCTTAAAAATAACTTCCTTCTCCATTACTCTAGTAGTCTAGGGTGATCTCAAGTTGGTGGTGTGACGATATGCACACTTTCTCCCAGTTAGCTAGACATAGATTAATTCAAAATACGGAGTTTAGGATTTAAAATTATGTTATATACAATATTTACACTTCAGTTACATCAAATTTTACAGTCATAACCACCCTAAGGCACCGGGGAGTTAAAATTCTTCCCCAAACAGTCAGAGTCCACTGACTACGTGAAACGGCAATAAGCCCGGGATTCAAGTTCCCAAAAATGTAATCTGGCCCAAGGCCGCAGGTATCAATCACCTTCTGAGAGTAGATCTCAAGTCTATCTGATTCTTTTTCGGTCCGAGGTTCTCCACGAAAACTCTAAGCACCTCCCTGGAACATATTTCGTCCTATCATGCGTTGGTTTTTGTGCTTAGACTCTGATTTGTTGAAATCAGTGACACCACCTATTTCCAACATTCGAGAATTTCCCAAGCAGAGGGTTTTAGCGTAACGAACAGCCCCTTTGTGCATGAAGAATGTCGGACTCTCGGTGTGTGGCCTTTGTCGCCAGTTGACACCCTTTTGCCAGTAGACAAGGAGAGGAATACCGCCCTCAGCCCGGCGATGACCATCAGTCAATTAGCTTGACACCAGAGTTCAACCCAGTTCACGCCCCCCCCCCTCTGTTGCCAAGGACAGGGGTTACAAAAACACATCAAATATTCACACGACTAACTGCTTGAAGAATTTCCTATTCTTCACAGTGGGGAAACAAAGGGATTTCGATATGGCGCTTCGTAAAGGTTGGCAACACTGATGAAGGGTGTCCCAATAAGAGCGCCAGGTTTATTTCTTGAATTAAACACATTATTTATTTGAAAAGTGATAGTATTTTTATTTCATTGCATAGAACAAATGTTCCGATTATGTATGGAATAAAATGGCTCAGTTGGACCAAGGGACAAATAACTCATTTAGACCAATAATTCTACCAAAATTTCCACGAAGTTAATGAAATGTTTCATCAAATCTTTCTCCATTTTTATAATGAGTTTGAACAATAATAACGCCTTGTTATTTCGTGTAGCGTTCCTGAGCCATCCTGTCATTTTCTTAAATGTTTTGTCCTTCGTCCTTATTAATAAAAAATAAAAAATATTACTTGGCTAGCCAAGGTAAAAAACAACAAAAAATTTTATAAAAACAAATAAAAATGTATTCCTATCCTTAAACTTTTTCTTTTACTTTTATTCATCATTGCATCGTCTGTAGACCATCTTCTACTGCCCTGCAAGATGCTTACTCACTTTTTCTTGTAGTATGAACTCACGGATTAGCAGCGATCCAATCATTTCACTCCTTTCCTATACTCTGTTTCTATTCGTTCCCCTCTGCTTATTACCTGAAAGTCTGCAATTGAGGGCGTGGCCCAGGAATTGCAGTTGCGACCCATTTCCTATGGTCCTATGGTGTAGCGTTCCATATTTACAAATTGTAAGGATGACAGATGAAACATGAAATTTTTAGAGCTACAAACTTGAAAAAAAAATGGCGTGATATTTAAATCCGGCGTTATGAAAAGACGTTATCTTAGCATTCCTCAAAAGAGCAAGAGTTTGCAATGAGAGTCGTGTTGCGCGTTTGTGTGACATTTTGTTCCATACATAATCGGAACAAAAAAATTAAAATATGATCATTTTTCAAATAAATAATGTGTTTAATTCAAAGACTATATATATATATATATATATATATAGATAGATAGATAGATAGATAGATAGATAGATAACTAAATAATTATTTAAATGCGTTTAACCAGAAAGTAGACATTACAGCTAAGTAAAAATTTAATTCAGCTTTAATGGAAACTAATATATTGAAAAACAAAAATGGTTATTTCATTTACCAAACTAGCGATGCCTAAATACATTTCTTCCGTAAAAGTTTGCCGAGTTATTTTTTAAACAGATACCATGAAATAAAATATCTGGAATCTAATGCTATTAATAATATATCTACAAATTCGAAAATTAACGAAACTTGTATTCTTTCGTTCTTAGTTATTAAAACGGATGATGAATATTCATTAAATAAGCGGACTGGAATCCGGAAAGTCTGCTTGGATATTTGATCATTTATCCCACAGGCAGAAAGAGTTTTCACGGGACATTCAGATTAATTATTGTACTTTCTATATTTAAATTATAATCTACGACGGAAGTATAAAAATGTGCGTTTCTTCATCTAATTAATGCCGCTCATAGTTTGATTTCTGGGGAAATAGTTTCAATTCGGGGCACAAATTTGTTTAGGTATTAACAAATTCAGCTTGTGTTAAGGCATAATTAATCATACGGAATTGAGATCAGTCGAGAGCTTTCAATATTAAATATAGAATCGTTATGTTAATTTCGTGTTCACCGTGCAAAAGTACTTTGAGATCTGTATTCTATTGACTTCTGATAGTACGATGGTAAGAAGTTGAAAGTATAACGAGAACTTTTATACAGTATATTTAAAAATATTTGAAAATATAGATTCAGTAAGCATCTTAAATCCACAGTGCCAGTCCCATGGTATGGTGAATTTACTTCTAAATGGCAAAATGGGAAATTATTTTTAAACTCTGTTTTCTGGATTTTAAAATACATTTTAAAATGCAATACTCGTGTCTTTTAAGAACATTAGAATATATCTTGAAGACCAGGTTTGAACGCCGGTCTTGATAGACGGTCGTTAGTGTTGTTACAGTAGAATCCAAGCATTGTAAAGAACGGTAACTAACCATTCGGAAGTATGTGACATACAGTGGACGCTCGTTAATTCGAACTCGGTTAATTCGAACTTTCGGTTAATTCGAACTAATCCAAAGGCCCCAAAAAACTTGTATTGGAGTTCATGTTAAAAATATCTCGTTAATTCGAACTAAATTTTTATCACTTCGGTTAATTCGAACTAAAAATTTGACAAAAAAAATCTTTTTCCTCGTTTAATAAAGAAAATACACACTGTATTTATTATTTTGTGTGTCAAAATTTCTTTTCTGTGTAAAGAGGCCCATGCCTGCATTCCTAGATTATTGCATGTCCGCTAAATGTTAGTAGCTATTTTCCTTCTTATTAGTGCTAAACGGGAAAAAGCAATTTTCCTTTATTCGGATCGATTTTCTTAGAATTTCAGAAAAACTAGTCTTTACTATAGATTCTAGGGAGCTGCGTCAGTTATAACTGCAGTCCAAACAAGTTAATGTGGTCTAGTTTTTCTACCTCATTGTGTGGTGTGAACGTGTAAAAATTCAGGATGTCTACACGTGGAAAGTACAAAACCCTAACTTTGGAGACAAAGGTAGAAATTTTAAAGAAAGTAGAGAATGGCGAATGTAAAACAAAGTTAGAAGCTGACTATAGAATTAAAAAAAATGCCTTGTCAACTAATTTGAAAAACAAGAAGTCAATTTTAGATTCATGGGAAAAATAAAAATTTGCTAGAGGAAGGAAACGCATGGGAAATGCGTCCCAAGAAGTTCTAGAAAAAACTCTACTGATATGGTTCCAGGATGTTAGATCTCGAAATTTTCCGATAAATGGACCCCTAGTGCTGACGAAGGCTGATGAATAGGCAATTCGAATGGGTATTGAAGATTTTAAATGCAGTGATGGATGGCTTTCTCGATTTAAGTCAAGGCACAATATTTCTTATCAAACTGTATGCGGCCAAAGCTCTGATGTAATCGAAGACGTATGCACTAATTTCGGTAGGAAACTGCCAGGGCTTTTCTCTACTTACCTGCCGAAAGATATTTCTAATGCGGCCATAATGGTCAAAGCCATAATGGACTCTATTAAAACTCTGAAAGCATTTATTTATATGGAACCTTCCTTTGAAAATGAATTGAAATGTTTACTTCAAATCGAGAAGCTGGCTGAACAATGTAGGCATCATAAACAGAACCAAACATCCATTTTACAGTTTTTCCCCCAAAGTGTAATTCATATTTTTAATAAAAGTTTACTTTATACTGCATATCTTCTGCTTCATTTTATGATTAATGTAAGTCTGTATTGCTTTTTAATATGTTTAACTTTAGATAACATGGTATAATATATTTTCTGGGGTTATACATACTAGGAGAGTTTCTTCTTCAGTGATACACATTTAAAGTTATATATTTTCTCTTAACATCGGATAATTCGAACTTCGGATAATTCGAACTTTTTTCTGAGAACCTTCGAGTTCGAATTAACGAGCGTCCACTGTATAACCTTTGCAAAAAACCTTTAGCATCGAATTCGCAAGGTCAACTGATGCTCCGTCTCAAGCATGTGAGGTAAAGAATTCTAAAAATAAAGTTCTTCTCATAGTCGAAATAACGTGTAGAATACCGATCTTGGAGACCAGGTTTGAACGATGGTCTTGATAGACGGTCATTACAGTAGAAACAAACAGTAGAAACAAATAGCCATTGGAAAGAATGGAAAGTAACCATTAGGAAACATGCAGCAAACAACCATAGCAGGAAAAAATCAGCATTGTCCGAAAAATAACACTTGCATGTAAGTACTTTATATCGTTGACCTGAAACAAGGAGAGCATTAGTGAAAGAATTTAAAAACGAAGTTTTATCTCATTGGCGAAAGAGTGGAGTAAGAAGAGTTTTTTTTTCGACCTGGTTTCAATACCCGGTCCTGGCAAACTGATGTTGCAAACATTTAAGAGACTTTTAAAACTTGTTCTTGAAATATGAATCTAAATAGTGACTAGAATAATGAACAATAGAAAGAAGTTCTGAAAATTTTCAAAGAACAGTGAGAATGTGACAAAAATAATGAAAGTTAAGTAAATCAATTTTACGTGTTAAAATAAAGTAAAAATAATGGTTCTCGGCATAAATTTCAGCTGTGATCGAAATTCAAATATCTCAAGTGTTGCATGACTGAAATTTAAATATTCTACATGATAGCTTACATAATTACACGAGTTCAAAATTTTAAATTATGGGTTACGATGTATTTTTAATGCGAAATAAGTGAGCGTATGAAAGCAGTCATAGAATTTGAAGTAGGGGAACGTGACCGTATTTATTTCATTAACAACAGATCAAATTAATTTAGTTAAGCACACTTATTTCTGCTAAGTTGTTAAAAAATAATATCCATATATACACTGTTTCCCCTCGAAACTGCAGCCCATACAACAATGAAACTTCATTGAGCGATGACATGAGGCACAATATATAAATAATTGAAATAACAGATCTGCAAGTCAGAAGGAGCACTCTAAAATCACTATTGTGTGACCACCTTTGGCATTTATAATTGCTTACAAACTTAGGAGCAGTGGAGTATAAAGATTCTAAATGGATGTCTGTGAAATATCGCACAAATTGTTGGATAAATCACTCGCGAATCAAAGTAAGGCAAAAAATACGCTTACCTTATTCTATGTAGAACGTCAGCGCTATCATCACAGCAGAGCAACGGAGTTGTAGAGAATCATGATTTGGATGATAAAGAGCTGAGGCTAAGTAATTTAAGTTTAAGTTTTAATAAGCATCTTTTACATTAATATCTCAAGCACGACACAAGACAACACGCGACATTGAATAACAGTGGAATTACATGAATTCTGAACAAGTGGTGCCATCTGGTGTGGCATGTGACAGTTTCTCGTTCTTTAAGGAAAACACATATATATCTAACACAAATCGTAAACGCTAAAACCAGTTGTAACTACGGGCGATGACGCACCACCCAATTTTCGAGGAGTCATGTCCCACATGTGTTCTGTGGGTCACAAATCGAGCGACGAAGCACGCCAAGGAAAAAGTGTTACTTCTTGGTCCCAACAGAAAGGTCGCAGAATTCGGGCGATATGGGGACGAGAATTGTCCTACTGAAATAAAAATACAGCGGCTGTTACAGTGGTAGGACTTCTGGTTTCGAGATCTCTCTGATGAACCCCTGACTGTTCATAGTACCTGCGATCTATAAGACGAGAAAATGAAATAGCGCCCTAAAGTATTATACTTGGCGCATGACTAATATGACTCTACAATGCAACCTTCCTGATGCCATTCCCAAGTGAATCTGAGGACAAGGATTCGGTTGACATGAATTTCGAGATTGAATCTAGACTCGTCAGAAAACATGATTCACTCCCATTCAGTTCTCTAGTGTTTCTCTCTTTGCACAACTGGGGCCTCTAAAGTTAATGGTACAGAGTTGGAAATTTGGGCTATTCTTTTAAAGCCCATATCTTATACAAATATGCATGTATCATTATGATTTTTCATGTTAATTTAGTAAGACCTTTATGAATATTTTAAGATTAAAAAAAATTTCTTTTTTGGATTGAAAAGTAAATTTAAAATAACAATATAAACAAACATACTTCTCCCCCTGAAATTTTTGAGGTATTCACTTTGTAACACTTTTTCAAAAATGTAGTGAAAATCTTACCTTGAAATCTTGTGTGATGATTAAACACAGTTTATTTTATATAGTTAACCCATTTAAATCTTTGTTACACTTTTTTAAAAAATTTTAAAAAATTATAAATTTCACTTATCAGAAATCTGCATATTTTTGTCATACATTTTCACAATTTACAAAAATATCTTAAGGTTTAAAATTAAAAATATAGGTTATATTGATACAACAGCACTTATTCTATTGACTTTTAAAATTACAGAGATGTACTTGCAACAGATTTTTCAGAAAGTGTACCATTACATGAAAAAAATCATATTTTGAGAAAAACGCAAAAAACACTTTCCCATTATATGGGATTTAAATGTATGTTTACATTTTTAAGTTGCTAATAATTGTTGTTAGAGTGTCAAAAAGTACATAAATTATATATATTTGTAATCTGCAGAATCTGCTCTATTTTTTAAACCACAAATTCAAGAATAAATTTTTTTAAGGTATTTGACGTAGCAGTCCCCTTAGGATGAAGAAACAACAGACACCGATTTACAAACCCTGACTGTAACAGACATTTCCTCTTATATACTCCTAGTCACATTCAAGCTGCACGCATCATATTTGCATTTTAATCTTTTCATTTGCCATGATTAACCATCCGTATGCCAAATTTCAGATGAACCAAGCAACTATTCCCTACGTGAAACAATTTCAACGTCATGAAACAATTTCAACGCAGGGCATTACATAAGTTTAAAGAGTTGTTTCAGTCCTAGGGTTTAGTGATAACTTGAGTTGATTTACTATATATATTACATTTAAAATTACATTAAACAGAGTAAAATTTAACAATATAAGATGGTTCCTTTCAGGTCAGTAGATCTAATTAAACAAGATCTCGCACAGTTTGCAAGATTAATGAATCCGTCGAATTTGTTAGTTTCTTTGAAAGTGTTTTGATAAATGATAAGAGTTTTCGAATATGCTGAGACACGCGACCCGCAAAATCTAAGTATAAATGTTCCCGAAAAGCATAATTTGGCAACATTCGGAGAAATTGCTTCGGTAATGGCAGGAAGAAAAAATTTTAATTTTTTACATGAAAATAAATCTCTTTCGATAAATCAAGTTAACAGAGGAAAGTTGAAACCTACCAAAGCTTGATATTTCATAAGATGGACGTACATTTATCACTGAACTAAGAAGGATATTTTAGCATATCTTTTGATCCTATTGTCGCAGTAAACCCTGGTTAGGATACGCGCCATTTACTAAATAATGCAGGCTTAAGACCATAAGAAGATGGGGGTCTAAATTCACTCCCTGAGCCACGCCCTCTGGTGCAGACTTTCAGAGAATAAGCAGAGGGGAACCATGAATGGACAAATTGTAGAAAACGCAGTAAAGTGATTAGAGAGCTCAGGATCCGTGAGTACGAAGTAGTCAAAAGTGAGCAAGCAACTTGCAGGGACAGTAGATTGGTGGGTCCACGATCGATGCCAAGTTGTGCAATAAAGAGAGAAGGAAGTTTATGGATAGTAGTACATGTTTATTTGGTTTTAAATGAATTTTATGATGTTTTTTGCCTTGGCAAGCCAAGTATCAGTTTTTTTTTCAGAAAGAAAGACACGAAAAACAACAATTGAGAAAGAGACAGGATCATTAGGTACAATTAAAAACAAAACTTTATTAAAATCAATAGGTCTTGGTTAAATAATTAATACATATTAATTAGAAATGTTATAGAGCCATAGCTTCTTAAACCTATTTACAATTAGCCATTTACAATCATGGCACAGAGAGAGAGAAGTCGGACTCGCACCTTGACCATACCATGTCAATTGATAGATCTGAATTTTCCTGCTCGCCCGTGAGGTGGTAAAAAACCGGTTGGCGATGTCTCTCTCCGCCAAATCAGGGTATGGCCACAGCGTGTGGCGTTTAATCACCGTTTTCATTCATTTTCAATTCATCGTTTCAAAAGCAACCCCATGTCGAAGCTTCTCGCTCAAAGTCACTAATGATTTTCACTTCCTGTTGGAGATCCTAAAATGGGGATATCTCCAAATTTTTTTTTAAACCTATGGCTGTATTTGGAAAATTAATCCATATTTACAGGCAACACAAACAGCAAAGAACTAAGCATTGAACAGATGAATAAAGCACAACAGTGAACAAAGTCAGATAAAAGGTGTTAAAAGTTCATAGAAAGTTCATCATATCTCTAGCGTCCCAGTATAATTTGGTAAAGTTCTCACTTTTTTGGTCTTCCGGATCAAGTCCTGGGCATGTAAGTAAATGATCTGCATTCATATTGCCAGCCCTGCAGACCTGGCATTCACTTTTGGTTAGGATGCCAATTCGGTTTAAATGTTCTGCTAGACAGTCGTGGCCTGTTTTCAGTCTGAAATGTGCCACTTCTTCTGTACGGGATTTATGACTATAGTCTTTCCAGCTGTCCTGGATCTCTTCCCAACGTTTCCCTTTAGATAGCAAGTTCTGCTCTGTCTTAAGTTTTAAAGAGATTTTGTTGTAGATGTTTTTCTTTATTGAGCCTGTAGAGATTGGATGAGTTATCTGTTGTTCTAGGGTTCCCTTCTCCAAATTTAAAATGTGCGAGTACGCTCCCTAACATTATCTTCACGGCAGCCAAGATTACAGCTCAGGATTTTTTTTATTTATCTAAAACTAGACTTAATGTTATCTCGTAGGCAACAGTTGACAAACAGAAATCGGTAAAAAAATTTCTGAAATTTTATCGGTTCTTTTATTTGTTAAAGATTTTAAGCAAATTAATTGAAAGAAAAATTTCTTTAACACATTTTTGATTATAAGCTATACTGATAAATAAAACTCTTTATATTCATTTTAACGTTATCCAAACTATTTCTGTTAATTAAATAACCAATTCTATGTTATTTCAATATACGCACAGATCTACAAAGTCTAAAAATTAGGTAAAACGTATTATTTCCCCTGCGGTTATTCCAATAGATGATGAATATGCATTGAATAACACTCAAAACTTTTCTCCCCGTAGGCAGAAAGTTTCATATGATACATAGTTTTAATTATTTCGCAATCTACGATATATATGCAAAGTGGTGATGAACCTACTGAAGTTAATATTTCACCACCTCGTTAATAATGCCCTCAGTTTGCATGTGGACCTCTCATTTCAGGTGCGAGACAAATTTGAAAAGATATTAATTTTAATCATTTTAATCACAGTCTCTATTAAGGTATGGTTTCTTGAAATGAACCTGATATACATACCTAGGAATTTTCAACATAATTTTCCGTTAGAGACATGAATTAATGTAACATTAACTTTATACAGGGTGATCTTTTTTAAACTGACACTACTCAGAGCCATCTGTAGCGCGATCTATCAGCCGGAAGTCCACCAAACTTGATAGATAGACTAAAGACGGCATGGGAAAGAGATTCCATGAAAAAAAAATAGTTCCAAAAGTCGCCGATAGGAGACGATATGGCGCTATTGTTGTCGGCGCATCCGAGAATTTGTATAAAAGGGCAAGTAAAACACTGAAAAATGATACTTAGCTTTGCTAAGGCAAAAAAAAAGAATAATAATAAAAATAAATTTTAAAAAAATAAATTTTAAAAAAATTAAAGAAAAAAATAATAAAAACTACAAAACAAAATAAATATTATGTGTTGCTATCCTTAAACTTCCTTCTCTCCTAATTTTTACTGTAGCTAAGCCATTTTCTCTCCCAATTCCGGGAAGATTTCTACAGTATTTTATTCTCTTTCCTACTGTCCTGCCCGATGCTGGATCGCTTCGGTGACTCCAGCTGAAGGCATTGAACTCGAAGATCCTGAGCGCTCCAATCACTTTTCTTCTTTCTCTACTTTCTGTTCAATCATGGTTCCCCGCTGCTTACTTTCTGAAAGCCTGCACTTGAGGGCGTGGCCCAGGTAGTGCAGTTAGACCAATCTTCCTATGGTCCTATGGTCCTATGGTTTCTCTACTTTCTGTCCAATCATGGTTCCCCGCTGCTTACTTTCTGAAAGCCTGCACTTGAGGGCGTGGCCCAGGTAGTGCAGTTAGACCAATCTTCCTATGGTCCTATGGTCCTATGGTTTCTCTACTTTCTGTTCAATCATGGTTCCCCGCTGCTTACTTTCTGAAAGCCTGCACTTGAGGGCGTGGCCCAGGTAGTGCAGTTAGACCAATCTTCCTATGGTCCTATGGTCCTATGGTTTCTCTACTTTCTGTCCAATCATGGTTCCCCGCTGCTTACTTTCTGAAAGCCTGCACTTGAGGGCGTGGCCCAGGTAGTGCAGTTAGACCAATCTTCCTATGGTCCTATGGTCCTATGGTTTCTCTACTTTCTGTTCAATCATGGTTCCCCGCTGCTTACTTTCTGAAAGCCTGCACTTGAGGGCGTGGCCCAGGTAGTGCAGTTAGACCAATCTTCCTATGGTCCTATGGTCCTATGGTTTCTCTACTTTCTGTCCAATCATGGTTCCCCGCTGCTTACTTTCTGAAAGCCTGCACTTGAGGGCGTGGCCCAGGTAGTGCAGTTAGACCAATCTCCCTATGGTCCTATGGTCAAAATGCAAATTCGTGACTACGTAGTCGACATCAGCTCTGTCGACTAATATCTGATTTTAATCTAATTAATCAAGACTGTGCAAGTAAAAAAAATCTAGTAATTCAAGATTGTTTTCAAAATGTTATCCAAAAAATCCATTGTACTTCACTAGATCTTCGAAATACGTAGATATCTTGTAACGAGTCATAGGACTTAAATTTTATTAAAATCGACTCTCTGAAAACAATATATATTAAACTAGAAGGTGTTATCAACATTTTAAATCAAACCACTCGCAGCAGTTCCCATTATTTCTGGAGTTGTGGCCAAAAATGTGTTTTGACTAACATGTAAACATGTTTATATGAAGGAAATTTAAAGTCGTTTTTCTCAAAATGTGATTTTTTTTAGCAATGCGCACAGGATATCTTCTGCACTATTCAATATTTTTTATGAAAATTTTAGACGAGTTATATCAGATTAATATCTAAAACCTATATCTAAATTTTTATCATTTCATGCAATATATTCTTTTTATTAGTACAGGAATTGTAGAATTCTTTTACAATTTTGGGATGGCTAAATACAGCCATATATCAAAAATAGAAAGCTTTAAAACATAATAATATATCTAGAGATTAATAACATAAAGTGTATTTACATACTAATTTTCTTTATTTTGGTTAATTATTTGGGGGATAATATTGCGCGTAAGCTATGATGATCAAAATTTTCACTGACAAACATAGGCGTAGAGTCGGGGGCGCACCCAACTTAACCTGAAATAAATTAAAACTTTAATAGAAGTTCCGTTAAAATCAGAAAGTTGTAGAAAACTTTTGAACAAGTTGGTTTTTTTCTCGCTTTTTCAAACTGTGAAACTGAAGATTCCGATTATGTCTTTATCCTTAACATAGTTTTTAACAATGATATGATCCATAACAAAAATTCGATGCTATTATTTTTTTTCTCATTTTATTTATATTATACTTATTTTTGTATAACTTTTGAATACTACTCAAACATCAATTCTATTGTTAATCAGTTTTTAAATAAATGGTATGAATTGGAAGAAGACGATGCACATTGTGTTTTTTCGCTTTCTTAAGATTTAAATCAACGTTTATCATTTTGTTTACAGTGGACACCGAGCATTTTAATGATTTTGCAACTGTCCTTTGACTAGGGGGATTTTCTTTCAACATTAAACAACGTACCTTTGCAATAGTCGAAGATGTCCGTTTTTTCCTTGGATACTTGTTTGGAATTTTTGTCCCACTTGAGGCTCCTATTTGACGTTTTTTTCCTTTCTTGTTGACGATATTACCTATCGACGCTTTAGATATCACGAAACCATGACTCTCACATCGTTTTTGGATAACGGAGTATGCATATTTCTCTTCGGAAAGAGCATAAATGTAGCCTTCGAACCACTGCTTTGTTAAAAGCGCCATTTTGAATAAAAACAAAACTTTCAAGCCGCAGAGGATAATTTTGACTTTTAAAAACATAGTATAATTGCAATTATTTCTTTTGCATCAAACGATTTTTTATTACCGCTTACCAAAATCGTCTAAAAAATGTGCGAACAGCCTATGTATTTCAACTTGGTGTATAAAAATATTTCTTAACGGTATGTCTTCAAAAATATTTCCTTGAAAAGACAAAACATAGAGCTATAAATAGAGATAAAAAGTAAACATTTCAATGGAATACATCATGATATAAAATGTTAAATTTTATTTCATTTTTTTTCCCATAGTAACACGTTAGGAGTCCTATGACCCCTTAAAAAGATTTCCCCAAAAGCCCCCACGAAATCAGCAAGCAAATGGGATTAAGAACGTGCTATGAAATATACATTCACCTGTGTTACATAAAATAGATTCATCAACTTATTTATTGTACTCTATTCTCGAAATATACTCTAAATAGAGACTGAAATAGTGTTGTATTATAAAATAAAGCGAATAACTGCACACACAACAGATGAAATTTTAATTGAGTAACTGTAAGAATAAAGTAAACTTTAACATAATAGCTTGTGAAATATTGGAAACGAAAAGTAGAAAAGCTAATTATGATATATGTGTTATCAACCGGCATTTGAAGAGAATCCGCGAAATCTCCTAAAATAAATAGAGTAACTCTATTATCAACTATGAAACGAAGGCTAGAAATTGATTATATGAAAAAAAAAACTTAATTTTCATATCAAAGGAACGAAAAGTATGAAAAAATTTGCACAGTCAAACTAATTAAAGCTTTAAATTATGTTTCGTGTGAGAGAAAATTACTTCGTTGAAGAGTAAATTCGAGAAAAATCATAAGAATGAAAGTTACAGGAAAAGAGATTAAAGCTTTGAAAAAGGTAATTTCTTTGTTATCTCTTTCCATTTCGCATTTATACATTATTTCTCAGGTGCAATCATAACTGACAAATTTTTTAAACGTTATCCTTTGGGTGCAACAACAATGTGTTTTAAGTTTTTGTAATTGCAAAAAGTTTTTAACACTGCTTTTGTACAGTATATTTCTACGAATGATGGTATACAATAGTACAGAGGTGGAGAACGCGCGGCCTTCATAAAAGCTAGCACTTGCATTAATTAATATTTAATTACATAGATTACAACAATTTCAAATCAATAGAATTAAATAAAGAACGGTATGAATGTATGTACAGGGTTGGCCAAAATAAAGTTGACATTTTGAAATTGTTGTCTAAAGTCGGTACAATTGTATATTTATACAAATGAGCTTCGTTTAACTTCATTGTAAGATACTTTAACTACACTTTATATGTAATTTAATGATCAGAGTTTCTTAGCAATACTACCAGACATGTTTTATGATCTCTACACAAAAACTATTTTCTTACTATTATTGTTGTGACTGACTCCATGTACGTTAAAACGTATTATATTTTCTGAAAAAATAATAATAATAATTAATTATTAATGTTATAACAAGTTTTTATCCTTATGTGAATACAAAAATATTTTATATTGTAACTTTTCATGTCAAATAATAAATAAATAAGGACTTAATTTTTTTTGTTATTTTTCTATATAATGCACCAAATTGTTAAAACTATATCTAACTATAATAATTTCATAAAAGTCGCATTTATAGGTTCATCAACTTATGCGGCCTCCTTTATTACTACCTTATTTACATGTGGCCTACACATGGTAAAAAGGTTCCCCACCTCTGCAATAGTAACAATAGATTAGATTGATTAATGCTCGCAATTTATAATTGCGAAAAAAGACAGCAAATAATTCAACTGGAAAATAAAGTACGATTGGAATGGTGTTTGAAGACTTATGTAAACAAAAATATTCTACAAACTGCTGAGTAGTTCTGGTAGGCATATATTCGAGCGATGCTTGAATTTACCCTTTGATGAAAAATCTGTGGTATTCCTCTTATAATTTTACTTTAGTTTTCTTATCATAATATTTCTCCAAAAAGACCCCTTATCGTTAATGAATCACCTCTCGTCCTTCAATCAGAATCAACCATTTTACATCCTATATCGCTGTACACGTCGCTACGTTACTTAAAGACGAAACAGTGTGCCGCGAGGTGATCTTGACTGTGACGCGGTGATTTTATCGATTATGATAATAAAAAATTTACCACCGCATTAAATAGAAATTTTTCTAAGTAAAATATTCCTCTAACTTTTTGTTAATATGTAATTTTTCTGGGTCGAAATTATACACAAAGCAAAAACATGTTGTTAGCCATACATTGTATGTATGCTCGAGTGTCCTATTTCTGGATTTCAGTTAAGAAAGAATATCCACAAATTTCTGACAAGGCCATTGCAATTTTGCTCCCATTTTCTACGACATACTTATGCGAACAAAGTTTTTCGGCACTGGTTCTAATTGAAAATGACAAACGATCATATTTAAAAGGCCTTGACCATGAACTGTAGCTCTTTCTATTATAGAGCCAAATATAAAACGCACATTTATCAAAACAATCTCAAATATCTCATTAATAAGTTAGTTATGTTTAAATTAACTTTGATTTATTAGGCTTAAGTAAAGACCAAAAAAACAAATTTTAATATAAAAATTTAAAGAGAAAATTTTTTTACTTGTAAACTATAATTTTATATTTTTGTTCTTGTGTTGGTGTACAGTTCAAAATGATTTATATAAAACTTAAATGATTATAATTATCTTGATACATAGAGCTATTTTGTTATGTTTTTTCAATTCCTACTATTAGTTCACACTCTCTCTATATATATCTTGTTCAAATTTTCAATCGTTAATAAAAGTACTTTTTATTCATCCACTCAAGTTCAAATACATTTATTTAAACTTGTAGTGGATGACACTTGATGTTAATACAGTTTTTTCAAATATTAATTCATTAATTAAATTTAATTAATCAATTTTAGTTTTAGACCATATATATCTTGTTCAAATTTTCCATCGTTAATAAAAGTACTTTTTATTCATCCACTCAAGTTCAAATACATTTTTTTAAACTTGTAGTGGATGACGCTTGATGTTAATACAGTTTTTTCAAATATTAATTCATTAATTAAATTTAATTAATCAATTTTAGTTTTAGACCTAGAGCGTCTCTTTCTCTTGAATAATAATTTCCCTCTTGCTACTGTGTAAACGGTAGCACTGCGGTATCGCGGGCTTCTCCCGTCCTGTAGGTTGCGAGATCTAATCCCCAACCTGACAAACTTTTTCTCTCTCTTTCCCCCCCACCTCCTAATCTCGCACAGTAGGCAAGGTTCTGGCAGGCAATCCCTTTTTTCAATTCCTACTATTAGTTCACACTCAAATTTTTCTTTGTTGACCTAAGTAGGAATTGACTTTAAAATTTATTTTTATATATTACTTGTTATCTAATAAAAACATATACGTATTTATTGTAATTTATATATTTGCAAGCTTTTTCTTGTGGTGTGCCGCGGAATTATTGAAAAAAACGTTGTTGTGCCGTGGAAGATAAAAGGTTGCGGAGCTCTGCTTTAGAGGGTGTAGCTTCATACAGGTCATCCCTTCCCCGTTTTTTTGATTTTTACTTCTAGCTACAAACGCTTTCAACAGCAATTATTATTTTTTACGACCTTATAATAACGAAATAACACCCCTAAGAAACATTTAAATTGGGTTTATGGGACACACAGGGATTCAATCATCTGGTTTGAAACGAGCATAAGACATTTGTGTCACTTGTTAGCTGGGTGGAGAAACCGCCGATTATAATTGTGGGCCGGGAGACGTACACTGGCCCATTATTGCTCTCTCGCACTCTCTCTTTACTACCCTATCTTACTATCCTTAAGGCTGCTGTGTACTAACCCTATTGAATTCGCTCACCTCAGTGTTAACCGATGGAAAAAGTTTGTCTAATATTGACAGCTACATAAATGCTGATAATCCAATAAAAATGGTATTTTCAGATAGCCTGAACTTTTCTGCACCTTGCAACAGGATTCATTTTATAAAATGCGTCCACCAAGGGAATTTAGGAGGGTTTAAAAAACGCTGTACCAGATTCTCCCCCCCCCCGAATAATACAAATTTTAAAATTATTATTTGCATTTTATTGAAGAAACGAAAAAATGATCCAATGTGTAAAATTTCTATTTCTAATACGGAGTACAATATTTAAAAAATATCTTTAAATCCAAGTCGGTAGTCCTTGGACAAATTTTCTCCATAGGATAACATTGAGTTGAACGAATTTAATAGGGTTAGTACACAGCATCCTTAATATTATATTCCTGCCCTTAACGATCCGTGAAATGGATCGGAAACCTAGTGTATAAACACACGGGACCTGATTTCTGAAGCCGGACTATGGCCGAGTGACTTGGGCGCTGGCATTCGGTACCAATGTCCTTGGGTTCGAATCCCACTCTTGGCATGGACGTTTGTAGCCGTTCGGAATCGGCTTTAAGCAGTAGATCCCGGTCTAATTAACCCTCGTGTAGCAAAATTGACCGTAGCGCTCCAAACCAAAACCAAACCAAACCTGATTTCTGAGAACCAAATTGAAACGTTTCATTAAGTACTGAAACAAACTTAAATATCTATTTTACGAAGTTTTCTCGTCCGCTTAAAGAACTTCGCTACAGTGAAAATTAGTCCTAACAAATAACGTGCTTAGCTTAATGCCACTCCAATTAAGAAAAGGGATGCAGTGTTGCCGCACTGAATGACTTTCCTATATTGCATTAATGGTCTTGGATCGGAGCAACGCGTGTGACGGTATAGCATACAGGATAGTCACACTGTGACTTAGGTTACGCTTTCGTTATGTCGCGGTGCTATGGGGATATGCTTACAACATTAATTTAAACTAGTTCACAAATGTGTTTTAAAGTAGTTCTAACTCTTTGTTTGTTTGCTTGATTCCCTTGATTCCCAGACAGTAAAATATAGAAATACTGATAGATGGGCTCTACACAAATTGCATTTGCATATCTGTCTTGGGGACTTTCCTTTATGCATTCAAAAATGAAAAATTAAATTCAATGAATTTTTTTGAAAAAACGCAGTGATCATACAAAGTACCTAGCCAGAAATCTATGGAAATTTTAAAATTTTCTTTGCTTTATCGGCAGTTTCTTTTTTTTTGGGGGGGGGGGGGGTAGTTTTGCAGGGTTTAAACTCTTTCACAGACTTCTTCTTTATTCCTTTTCCATATATTTCATTTCTACGCTGCATGCAGCATTTAGAACGTTTGTCGCATTTCAACGTACTCTCTCCTTGTCCCAAGGCAGTAAAACAAACTTCGAGATTTCAAAACGCGAAATAAATTTATCCGAAACACAAAAAAGTACACTTTCAGCATAGTGGTCATAATTTTTGACTGTTTTAAACATTATGATGTTAATTCGTAACTACGATTCTAGGAAATTCACCTGTCAAACATTATTCTCACAAAGCACTAAAATAATTACTTTTGGTCAAAAGTTTATTTATATATATATATATATATATATATATATATATATATATATATATATATATATAATTCCATTTACTAAATTATAACAACGCTTATTTCATCAAAGCTATTGCTTTTGCTAAAATTATCTTTAAAATTCATAGCTTTCCAATATTCCAGATCTTAAAGTGTCTATACAACTTAAAATCGATATTTCTAATGAATAATCAATAATTCATTTTGAAACAGTTTCAGAACTAAAACTTTATCACTCATAATTCAATTTGAGTTAAGATACACATGTGTCCATTTACGAGTTTCTGATACTACTTAACTCTGATCAAATAATTGGAATTAAAATACAGTTCTTGATCTTTGTGGGAAAATGTGTATTTTTGATCATTTAAATTGCGGCTATAAACTTATCATAAAGCCAAGAATATTTTAAAAATCCACACATCTTTACTAGAAAGCCTCGCCCATAGAAAATACTCTCATTTAAATATTAATTTATCTTTTTTTTTCGAACTGAAAAAAACATATCTTTTTAGTAATAAAAAATTATATATTTTTTTATATTTTAACAAAATAAAAGTTTTCTTGTCAAAGTTTATTACTTCTGTAGATGATTCATCAACTGTAACTTAGGTATATGATACTATTTAATGCAACATTTACAAAACATTTTCCCCTTAACACGAGCCTTATTTACATATTTATAAATTACTCATTATAATACAAATATTTTCCGAATTATTTATTTTTTTTAAGTTTTGGTAAATAAAATCATACCATACGACAACATGTTTTTCTCCTTTGTGTAAATACTTGAATACTACCATATATAACCGTATCTTACCTCTATTTCATCTTAT
Organism: Dolomedes plantarius; assembly: GCA_907164885.2. NCBI lineage: Eukaryota > Metazoa > Arthropoda > Arachnida > Araneae > Dolomedidae > Dolomedes > Dolomedes plantarius. Next base: position 56,514,362 of record OU015490.1, read on the forward strand.
TCCTCGTGGGATTTTTTTTTCTCCTAAATAAAACTAGAACTTATACCTTTTTTGCATTAATCATATAATATCTAGTACCTCAGATGGAAGAAAAGATATATACATTACAAGCAGGAGTACCCGGCGATGCTCGGAATTTTCAGAATGTGTGTTTACCAAAATCAGTTTCAAAATTAAAAACTGCATAAATAACATAGTATAAAAAAGCATGCGAAATTTTATACACGTCATTAAAATAAAAACCCAACATAAAAATATACAAATGTACAATAAACTCCTCAGAATTCACTGGTAAAATGTTGAATGTATTCCATTTCCTATGGAATAGATTCAACATTTTACCATTGTACCTCTAAAAGCTGAAAAAGAAAAATGTAAAAGTGTCTTTTGGCCTTGTGAACTCTGCATTAAAATTTAAACACAGTATAAATAACATAGTATAAAGAAGCATGTGAAATGTTATATACATCAATAATATGAAAATTAAAATATTTAAAAAATTTTATATCTCTATCTAAATTTTTAATAAAGTTATAACGTTCTGAAAATATGAAAGTTGAGAAAAAGATACCATCAGGGAAAATATATCATGCTTCTTGTGAAAGTCATACCACAAATATGCCTAAAATTAATGTGCAACTATATTTGACGTACAAAATAATGCATACTATGTAATACATTTCAAACATGTTTGGAACCTTAAGCTCTCTGTACCATAGGACCATAGGACATGTGTTTTAACTGAGTTGCCTAGGCCAACGCCTTCAAACTCAGATATTTCATAATTTTATCATCGAAGAGCTGGAAATGATCAGAAAGTAGAAAAAGTTCGTTGTGGAACATCAAAAGTTCAGGTAGTGCTACGCAAAAAGTGAAGCAGTGAGTCTTCTGGTCTGTACATAGGAGGGTGAAAATGGGCAGTTCTGATTGGATGTCACCTGGATCTTCGAGTTGATACGCTGGTGGGTGTGGAGTCAATGGCTGTCTGTAAGCTGGATTTCAATTGGCAAGTTGAGAGAGAATAGAGTAAAGTGATTGGATAGAGAGATAAGGTTCAGAATCCGTGAGTTCTAATACTACGAAATGAGCGAGAATTATTAGAGAGTTTTCTGTCGAAGGTGTAATTTCGTTGACGATTATCATATGTGAATTTAATATCCTTAGAAGGTTTACTTAATTTGGACGTTCAAAGAAATTTCTGATAAACTGTCAATTTTTCTTTGAATTCTGAAACAGATTTAGCACCATATAACAAAATTTGATTAGATGTAGAATCGAGAATACCGTTGATAACATAATCAAAAATTGAAGAAATGTCAATTTGACCTCTTGAACCGATTTCTCGCATATCTATGAAGTAGTTGTGTAAGGATTCATTAGGTTGTAACCGTCTTTGCAGCAACATCGTATGAAGATCGGCGCTTTTTAATTTGGAGGAATATTCTTCTAGTAAGTTTTCTTTTAGCGAATTCCAAGTGGTTATGCAATTAATAAATGTTTTTGCGGAACCAACTAAACATTTTTTTGCAAAGACAATTTTGTGGACATCATTTGTGATGCCATTAAGATCAAAAAGTTCTTCTAAATCCTGTATGAAAATTTTAACGCTGTAAGAATCGGATGAACCGTTAAAATTCTTAATGCACTCAGCAAGGTCACGTAACGATAAATGTATTCCACTATTTGTAACTGGAAAGCGCTGCGAATCAACATCACATAAAAAAGGATTTATTTGTCTGTGCTCGAAAGAGTTGTTTATGTTAGAATGTGAAGCTGCGGTTGGAAATGAACTTTGAACTGGCACCTGGCTAGTCGCCAAAACCGTAGAGCTTCTGTTGGCGTCGTGTGAATCATTTTCGGTTTCACTCGTATCCGAGAGCACATGGGGGGGGGGAAATAATGCAAAGTTATTTAAAGCATTGAAAATAGTTTCACAGCTCTGAGCTGTGTCTGTTGAACAATAAAGATGTAGCAAATTCGCAATACAAATTAAATCGGTGCTGGAAAATGTTTTAAGTTTTTTATCCCGTTCGTCATTGACATGAAAAGGTTTAGTGAAACCAGAAAAAATGTGGAGTTCTTTACGATTGTCCCTCCCAGCATCATTTTCAAATATAAACTGATGTAATAATCTGATTGCCTTTGTTGACCCTGATTTAAGGGCTTTTGAAATATGCGGAATATCATTTTGAGTACTCATATTGAAAGTAAACAGCACAAAATATAAATATACAAATATATCTTCAAAAAGAAAAGCAAAACACTTCTTGTATCGGAATTAAAAATGCATACATTTGTTAGAAAAATATACTTTCTTTTTTAAATATTTCTTAAATATGTTCATATATCTTCAAAAACAGAATCAAAATACTTCTTGGAGATTTAAATTCAAGTGTTCACCCTCAGTAACAACAAATAGACGATCGTAAAAATATCTTCACTTGACAAATTAAATTAAACTCACCGGTTCGTCGTAGATGAGCAAGATATAAATCGGAGTAATCCACAGTATTCCAGAAGTAATCCAGAAGTAATCCAGTTCGTTAATAACGTCGTAGGATGGCTTGCTATGGGATAGGAAATAGTGGCCCAGAACGCACTTTGAGAAAAATGCAACGGCCGAGTCCTCATGTAAAATAATGTTGTAAGAAGTGGGATATGGAACACACTTGTCTGAACTAACATTAATTTATTGTTGACGAGTCACAGGACAAAGACAGTTATAATTAACATTTATGGAACATCATTTTACGTTTTTACGGTAGCCATTTGCTACCACCTATATCTTAACGTCTTACTCTCGCGGCAGCTTTTTCCTCTCTGTCTAGTAGTGCGTTCCCCGTGGAATGGCGTGGATCTTCTTTAGGCGGGAACGTCTCTGATTCGTCTCGGGTGCTGTTGATGTCACATGTATATAGAGTAATATTGTATATTACTCTATACACAAAATTTTTATACTGATAGTGTTTATTGAAATTTTTAAAATACGAGTTTGGAGGTCTCTTGTCCCCTTAAAATTTAAATGTGAACTAGAAACTATGCATTTTGAATATTTAAATTCATTCTAACATTTCTACTTAATGACCACGTATCGTAATATTTAAAATATGCTTATGTAAACTGAAAAGTCTTGTTATGAACTTTAAGTCAAATAGAGTCCGTCATTTAATTTATCTTAGCCATGATATGCCCTCTCTTTTCAGAAATTTAAACCGCGCTGACATCTGTAATTATGCAAATGCAGCTCACTTAAAGCTTCTTATCTTGAGTTCAGCTAGGAAAAGTTGATATTTATGTCGCAACTAGTATTTCAAAAATATTCATTATGAGTCCAACGAGAACACTTTTAAGTTCCTCCCAAGTATAATTTCTGCGATATTGTGTGAGTAAAAAAATGTATATAATCAGATTCATAAATATCAAAATGCTTTATTAGGAAATACTGATATCGATTACAGACTTTAAAAAAATGTTTTTCATTCATTGGAAATAAAAAGATTTATCTACAATAAAAAAATATTCGGTTCTATCTAGCAGTAAAATCTATCTCAAAAGTGTTCGTTTCGGTCTAAAATTCTTTCCTCTTAAACTAATTAGAAATCTCTTCTTAACATTTATTCTCGTTCAACCTCTTCCTACGATCGCTTTTCTGACCTTATTAAATTGAACCATATTGAACCATTTTAAATTAAAAATATTTTGAAGAGGTAAAGTTTATGACTGTAAATAAATAGTCACCTTAAAACAATCATATAATTAGACATTTCTTCTTAATATTGATTCTCGTTCAACCTCTTTCTATGATGTCTGAACACATTAAGTTGAACCATATTAAACGATTTCAGATTAAAAATATTTTGAATGTACAGTTTATGATTGTAAATAAAGAGTCACCTCAAAACAATTAACTAATTAGAAATTTCCTCTTAACATTGATTCTCGTTCAACCTCTTTCGAAGTTGGCTATTCTGACCATATTTAATTGAACCATATTAAACCATTTAAAATAAAAAATATATTGAAGATGTACAGTTTATGATTGTGAATATAGGGTAACCTTAAAACAATTATGTAATAAAAATTTCTTCTGAACATTGACCTTTTTCTAAGAAGGCTTTTCTGAGCACATTAAATGGAACCATATTAAACGATTTCATATTAAAAATATTTTAAACAGGTACAGTTTATGATTGTGATCAAAAAGACACCTTTTAACTATTATCTAATTAGAAATTTATTCTTAACATTGATTCTCGTTCAACCTCTTTCTAGATATCTTTTCTCACCATATTGAATTAAACCATATTAAACCATTAACATTTTTAATATTTTGAAGAAGTACAGTTTATGAATGCGAATAAAGAGTCACCTTAAAACAATTATCAATTTAGAAATTTCTTGTTAACATTGATTCTCGTTTAACCTCTTTCTACGATGACTTTTCTGAACATATAAAATTGAACCATATCAATCCCCTTCAAATTAAAGATATTTTGAATAGATACAGTTTATTATTGCGAATAAAGAGTCACCTTTAAACAATTATCAATTTAGAAATTTCTTCTTTACATTGATTCTTGTTCAACCTCTTTCTGCGATGGCTCTCCTTACCATATAACATTGAACCATGTTAAACCATTTCAAATTAAAAATATTTTGGAGAGGTATATTTTATTATTGTGAATAAAGAATCACCTTAAAACAATTATCTATTTAGAAATTTCTTGTTAACATTGACTATCGTTCAACCTCTTTCTACGATGGCTTTTCCATATAAAATTGAACCATGTAAATCCCTTTCAAATTAAAAATATTTTGGAGAGGTACAGTTTATGATTGTAAAAAAAAAGAGTCACTTTATAACAATTCATAACATCTCTCGAACACACGAGTTAAAAGATTTGTTAAAAATAAAAATATTTGTATGAAATTTTAATTTGATATCATCTGGTTCATCCTTTATTCTCATTCTTTGCAAAATTTTAGCCATATAAGCGAAGGGAAAATATTTTGCTGTTTGCATTTCAAACAAAATTTATATCCTCTATTATAAGATATCCAATAAGGACATATTACTTCTAGCAAAACTTTTGACAAATTAAAAAATAAAACCTTTCAAGAAAAACAAAATTATGCTTACTGAAAAAAATTATAAATATATATATATATATATTTCTTATTTTCTATAATCAGATATATTCAAACTCTGCATAAAACTTCGAAAGAAATATATATCTGTTTCTTTTTATTTAATCTTTGTATTATAAAAGTATTTCGTCAGACACAGTGTGTATATGTCACTGCAAAACATAAAAAAAATTTTTGAAAGTTTAATTCAAATAATTTATTTACAAGAGATATGGAGAAAACATCGGTTGAATTCATTACTCAAAAACTTTGAAACTAAATAGAAGAGTAAGCCTCGTTGCCAGACTTGTTTATTTACATAGTTACATTACCCGCAGGGTAATCAGTATAGAATTTCATAACTTATTATGAGTTTGTATTTTGTCGTACATTATAAAAAAGCATAAATTTTTACTCATTTCTGTTTCAAATACCGTTTCAGTGAATTTTATCATTTTAATATATTTTATAGGTCGTGTAATGAAATTTTCCCTTTGTGATTTGCGCGATTTCCTTATTAAACTAAAATAGAAAATTATAAAAACATCTTTTTACTAAGAACTACTTAAATAGTGAACAATGATCAAAATTCCGTACCTGTTATTAAAAAATTTAACCACTTGCAGGAAAAGCAGAACATATGGCCCGCCATTTATATACTGCTTTACAACTATTGGCATTAACTATTCGTATTACGAGTTTTGTAAATATGTTGAGAAATTTGTTACTGGTCATTTTGTTCCTATAATGTTGTTTTTCTAGTACGTACTTTATGGAAAAAGTATAAGTTTTCCTCGAGTTATAAATCGGTTCGTATATGTCATTGAAGATGTTATAAAATTTAATTTAATACTTCGCTTATATTTTATTTTATCTATATATATAAAACGGTTCCGTAACTGACTGACTGACATATAACGCACAGACAAAACCGCTGGACCTAAAGAGCTGAAATTTTGCATGGCAATTGTGGTGGTGCTCTTTATTAATTAGCTAATTAATTACAAATCAAGGCTAGTAAGTTTTAGTTTTATCTCTTTAATTAGTTGGGAGTTGCTTACTCATCATCAACATTAAGTTGAGATGAATATTCTTTAAAATAAAATAATAAAAAATAAAAATTAACTTTGGTTTACTTCAAACTTAAGTCTTAATCTAAGTATTTAACTTGCTCGGAAACCCTGGGCTGTGATAACTTTAAACCCATAAGTCTGAATTTGGTATTAACTTGTTTTAAACTTTTTCTTCTTCCTTTTTTTTTTGTTTGTTCTTTTTTATCATTAAATGTGTAAAGTAATTAAATAGATTTAATTATGGCAGATAGAAGCTAATTTTATTAACTATCTTGCTATTGTTAATTTCCTGTATCTCTTTATATCTTAGCGTTAGTGTTCTGTCAAACTCTGTTAAACTTTAATTTCGGGTCAGCCTGAATTTAATTAAATTTCTCGCAATGATGTAATTTTAATTCGTTAATGATTAAGAAGTTCATTTGTGTGTCATAAGCGCCTTGTACTAATAAGCTTTTGGGGTGCTATGTTTTTTTTTTTTCTCTCGCTGCGGTATCCTTCGTCACGGGTATGATGTTCAAAATCCATGTTTTCTTTAAGTGAATAAGTGTATTTTATGTATTATTTAATTCACTATTTTGTTTTAAATTTGTATAACGGCCTATTGTAATATTAGAATATCCTATGTTTTTACTTTGTAATCATTAACGTGGTAGAAATCCAGCAGTAATTTGCCGTTTTAATGTATTGTCGGTAATTTCTGGTAAATTTCTCACCGACTCAGCTTCTATCACGAATCTCCCCAATTTTGGCTACTTTTTAAGCAATTCTGTTCGTTTTTGCGATCTATTTTTAGCCCAGCTCCCTGACCCGGCCGGGGTCAGCGAAGAAGGGGGTGTTCGCTGGACACCTGTTCCTGGGTCATCCTGTATCACTGCGCGGGCGTGGGTGTTTTTCCCGCCATTTTGGAAGGAACTTTTTACGGAAAGGCGCTGTTGTTGAGGGTACGCGGAGTTTTTTTGGAGTGAAACTTCCCACCCTTATAGGGGGGTGCGCGGGGTTTTTAGGGGGAGAGGAGTGACCGAGGGCCGTTGGAGGAAGATTTGATCTGTTAAGAAGGGGTTTTGGTCCCCGGCGTCCAGGCCTACTAAAACATGACTGCGTTATGCAGTTTCCATCGTCATAAGCAACCGTCATCTAGTCTGAGATAGCTAGCCTTCAGAACGCGACGCTCAGCAACCGTCATCTAGATTTGTGTCACCGGGAGTCTGAGATAGCCAGCCTTCAGAACGCGACGCTCAGCATCCGTCATCTAGATTGTGCCACCGGGAATCTGTGATAGCCAGCCTTCAGAACGAGACGCTCAGCAACCGTCATCTAGATTTGTGTCACCGGGAGTCTGTGATAGCCAGCCTTCAGAACGCGACGCTCAGCATCCGTCATCTATATTTGTGTCATCGAGTCGGTGAGATCTTTGCCAAATTTTTATCATTTTGGATCCATGCTAATCAATGAGATGAAACTTGATGTTTTAACTATTTAAATTTAAGCTAGTAGGTCAAAATGCTTACTCACGATTTTTTTGTTAGCCGTTGAGGCTTAAATTTAAAAGTTACATATATATATAATGTTTGGGGGATAGTTAAAATGTTGTTATCGTTTTGTTTAAAATAACTTCTCATACTCCTAATAATGAATAAATGTATTATTTTTTTACCTGTCATTTGTGTCTGTCAATTATTTGTTTCTCCCTCACACGTATCAGAACATGACTGAACTTGGGTTGTCCTTTGGACCACAACGCGATCTACTTTAATCACTATAGTCTTTTTTTTAAGTGCTCATTATGTAACTTCATAACTTGTGTAATCATTACCTTAAACTTAATAGGGGGTAATTTGGTTACTACAAATGGTGCCGTGCGGTAACAGTCATGTTTATGTGTGAGAAATGAAGCAAATATTGACAACTTATATATACATGTTTTTGTTTATTTTTTATTTCTCATGGTAAATGGTTTTATGTGTGCTAGGGGTGACCAAATTTTGTTTTAATCATGTCTTTCCCCGGGTCTCAAGACAAAGAATCCCAGGCTTTGTCAGGTCCTTCACCTGTCCCCAATCTGCAATTTTTTTCTACCGTACCCACATTGGTTGGAAGTAACGCGGTAGATTTTTTTCAATATTTTGGCCAGGTGGCCTCGTTAGCTAATTGGTCAGAGAACCAAAAGGTCGCTATTGTGTTACTCAAATTAGCGGGGCCTGCTAAAACCTTTTATGAGTCGTCCCTCAAGGAACTTAACATAACTACTATAGAGGAGTTAAAGAGCCACTTCCTTAAGCTATTCACGCAGAGCAGGTCTTTGGCTGAGGCCATGACTGCTATAAATTATTGCATTCAAATTCCAAATGAAACTGTAGCAGATTTCGCTATCCGGCTGCAAGGCGTGGTGTCGAGTGCCCTGACCGGAGTCATCACTTCTGGTCAGGTTACTCAGGATTTTAAAAAGTCGCTTCTTTTGTCTCAATTTGTAACAGGCCTTAGGCCCCAAATAAAACACCAAATCATAATTACCAACCCACAAACCTTAGAAGAAGCCACCTTGTTAGCTTCTAGAGTAGAACAAGCGTTAAATGTTACTGCCCCCCATGTCAATGCAATGGTTGGACCTGGTACTTTCAATCCTTTTATGGAAGCCCAGTCAGCCAATTCAGCTTCCGTGGAAAGGCAGAATCTAGGGGACCTAACTAAACTCATTAAGGACACGACAGAGACTTTCACCAAGTCTTTAATGTCATTAACAGAAAAATTAGAAGTTTTGACTGTCAGGGTTGACAGTATGTCAAATGTTAGAGCCCCGGTTAACGACAGGAGGGCCTCCCAAAGAAATATTACTTGTTTTTATTGCCACAGACTTGGCCACTCCTCCCGCGAGTGTTTTAAGAAGAAGCGTGACATGCAAAATATTCCCCATGTAAATTCGAACTCTCAGGACAGTAATGGCGCAGGTAATCAAGGGTCTTTAAACCCTTAGAGGGTGGAGACAGTGTTTGTGATCCACTTGTTTCCTCACAGCCCATGCCGGATCCTGTGTTTGTACCTCAATATATGTTTAACTTGCCCATCATTCCTGTGTTTGTTGAGGGCAGGCAGCTTCGTGGTTTAGTTGATTCTGGAGCTTCGATAAGCGTAATCTCTAAAAATTTTGTAAATTATTCTGTTTGTCAGGTTAAACCTTCTCCTCATGTTGTATTGAAAGCCATTACTGGCGTTGATATTAGGGTCACAGAAGTTGTGACATGTCACCTAAACATAGCAAATCATGAATTCACTTCTAACTTTTTAATTTCGGAATTCCCACTGTCTCAAAACTTTGATTTAATTTTAGGATTGGACTTCCTTCAACTGTTTAACTTTAAAATACACTGTGGTGATTCTGTGTTGTCTAATCCAGATATCTCCATATCTTGGAATCCAAATTTGTTGCCTCTAAACTCTAATAATAATCTAAATTCAAATAATACTGATGTAAACATTAACTTAAATACTTCGGAAACTTCAATTTCCCATGAGTGTAGTTCTATTTTTGGCTTTCTACCTACAAAATTAAAGCTAAAATCTAACTCTGAGACCAGAGTGAGTATTAAACTGCCTGATTCTTCTAAATTTAAACCTGGTGACCTTGTTCTGGTTGAACCAAATAGTAAGTTGAATTTTGATACCTTTGTTGTTGCAAGATCAGCTTCCGTTGTGAGTGATGATTTATCTTGTTTAGTCCAAATTATTAATCTGTCTAATAAAAATATTACCTTAAACAAAAAGATAAAATTAGCTATTGTCTCACCTATGCAACTTGATTCTAATGATTGCTCGGTCAATACCCTTAGCTTTGAGGATGAGATAGTTGACTTCGATTCATTTGGAGGAGAACTTGATTTGTCACACTTAGAGAGTAATGAGAGAGAATTAACTGCTAAATTGATTAAGAAATATCAGACTGTTTTTGCTAAATCTCTTAAAGATCTTGGCTCGTGTGACATTATTAAGCATCGCATTAATTTAACTGATTATATCCCTGTTCGTTCAAAGCCCTATAGAGTACCTTTTAGTTTAAAGTCAGAAATGAGGTCCCAGATTAATACACTCCTAGAGGCGGGTATAATTGTTCCCTCGACTTCTAGTTATGCTGCTCCTGTCCTGTTGGTGAAGAAGGCAGATTCGTCGTTCCGCTTGGTAGCAGATTTAAGGAAGATTAATGCTAAAACAATCCCCGATAATTTCCCTTTACCTCAGATGAGTGAAATGATAGACAAACTGGGTGAGGCTAAAATTTTTTCAACTCTTGACCTGACCTCAGGTTTTCACCAGATGTTGATGCATCCTGATGATGCTCATCTCACAGCTATTGCCACTGAAGATAATCTATATCACTTTAACCGTCTTCCTTTTGGTCTCCGTAATGCCAGTAGTTCCTTTCAGAGGCTGATGTCACTTGTTTTGGCGGGTTTATCAGACTTATCAATTTTTGTGTACATTGATGACATCATTGTAGCCTCATCCACCTTCGAAGAACATCTCGAGAGGTTAGAAATTGTCTTTAAGAGACTACAGGAGGCTAACCTCAAGCTTAAGCCAAAGAAGTGTAAATTAATTAGTAAGGAGATTACTTTCTTAGGTCATAGGATAACGGAAGGTAGAGTCCTACCAGACCCTAAAAATATCAGTGCTATTAAAGATGCCGCTCCCCCAAATTCAAAAAAGGGAATCAGGTCCTTTCTAGGATTAACAGGGTTTTATAGAAAATTTATTCCAAATTTTTCTAAGACTGCCCTACCCCTCACTAATTTAACTAAGGATAAAGTAAAATTTAATTGGCAATCTGAACATCAGGAAGCTTTTGAAACTCTTAAAGATTACATCATTAAGGAGCCATTTTTACTTTTACCCGATTTTAATAAGCCCTTCACCTTAAATACTGATGCTAGTAATTATGCCTTGGGTGCAGTTTTAATGCAAGAGGGACCTTCTGGTGTTTCCCAGCCTGTTTCTTATGCTTCCCGAAAATTAAATCCTGCTGAGTGTAATTATTCCACTGTCGAGAAGGAGGCCCTTGCCATTGTTTTTGCCATTAATCATTTCAAGCAATATTTATATGGTCAACACTTCATTTTATTCTGTGATCAGAGATCCCTTTCCCAGTTGTTCAAATTAAAAGACCCTACTTCCAGAATAGCTCGTTGGATTATTGCCCTGCAACAATATTCATATACTATTGTACATAAGCCTGGTAAGCAAAACTTGGTCGCAGACTACTTGTCCAGAAATGTCAACACTCTTGAAGTGCAACCCTTAACATTTAATTTAAATTCGTATTCAACTGATGATTTAATTCTTCAACAGAAGTCAGACCATCACTGTAAGAGAATTGTAAACATGCTAAACTCTAATTCTAAATTCCCACCCACTTCTCCTATATATTTTATGTTTAATGGTCTACTTGTGTGTAAAACACGTATTCAATCTCTTCATAATGATAGTCCTAAGCTAGTTGTTCCTCATTCCTTAATATCTGAAGTTTTAAAATTATGTCATGACAACCACACGGTTGCCCATCCTGGCCTTTCTCGAACATTGCACAGGGTTAAAGAGAATTTTTATTGGGTTGGTCTGTATCGTATTGTCAAAAATTATGTTAAGTCTTGTCACTCATGTATTGCACGTAGAGGTTTATGTAAGAATCAGATGGCTCCTCTTCAACAAATTCCTGTTCCATCCAGGCCTTTTCAAAAATGCTCTTTTGATGCCGTGGGTCCATTAATTACTTCCAATAAAGGAAATAAGTTCATTATTGTAATTACTGATTATTTCACTCGATACCCTGAGGCTTACCCTGTCCCTAACATACAAAGTAACACTATTGCTTCTGTTTTGGTGGACTTTATTTCCCGCCATGGTCTCATGGAAATGTTATACTCTGATAAAGGTTCAAATTTCTTATCTGAAGCGATGAATCAGGTTTATGACGTATTGGGAATATCTAAACGTAACACGGTTAGTTATCATCCGATGGGGAACGGAATATGTGAACGACTGAACAAGACTTTAATTGACTCGCTTAGCCACTTGGTAGCAGAAAATCAGGTTGATTGGTGTGAACACATACCCTTTGCACTTTTGGCTCATCGTACTGCTTTCCACAGAACCATTAAGGAAACCCCTGCTTACTTAACCTATGGTAGGGATTTAAGCTTACCCTATGATTTGATTTTTAATAGTAAATTTCGCTCTTACTCTGATACCCGTACTCTTGCTCATGATGTAACTGTAAGACTCCAAAAGTCATTTGAAGTTGTTAGCCAAAATTTAACGAAGGCTGCTGAAAACCAGACTCAACAGTCACTTTCCAAGCCATTTTCTAAAACAATTCAAGTAGGTGACACTGTTTTTCTCCATGTCCCTGCTATTAAACCTCATCTTAGCAAAAAGCTGTGTAAACTTAACAAGGGTCCTTTTCGGGTGTTAAAAAAGTCCTCCCCCGTCCTATTTGTAATCTCAGAAATTGCTAAACCCAGTAATGTACAAAAAGTCCACATCAACCGCTTAATTAAAGTTGTCGACAGGGAGCTTTTTCCAAATGTTGAAAATCAGCCATCCATTCCTGTTAATATTTCGCTACAAGATCCTTTTCCTGATAGTGTTAATTTAAACTCAGAGTCCACTGTAGTAAATTTCAAACCCTTTGGCTTACCTATGGATTTATCTTGGTTTTCTGATGATTGTAATTTCACCCTTCCCCCTGTGCTTACGCTTGTTCAACCAGATACTGCTGTTGCTACTAATTCTCCAGGGCCATCAGATGTCCAGAGTGATGTTTTTAGGGATGCCTCTGTATCACCGCTTTCCTTCTTGGATAATATGTCTGATGATTATATGGATAGTTGTAATGTAACTCCCAGTACTTCAGGTACTCAGCTCATTCCCTTGTCCAGTACTACTCATGGGTATTTTTTAAGGCCCAGAGATGAATATGGTTTTGTGGTTAAGAGCACTAAACCCTAGGCTCTAGTGCAAGTAGGGGATCATTAATTTATTTACCTTTGTTTGCTCACATTTTTTTTTTGCCTCATACCTATCTCACAGTCATTATTTTCTTTTATTTTGGGGTCTTTTGTTGCCTTCTCTGTTGGGCATCTCTGGTTTACATCTCTGGAGTATATATATCGTATAACCTGTGACCAAAGAATTCAAGTGTTATTTTATTTCATGTGTTGTTGCAATATTAATACCTAAGGGTATTCATGTGTTATTAGGTATTATTTAGTTTGTCGAGTGTTGTCATGTTCTTCTGTATTTTATCATTGGGCTGTGGGTTTGCTCAGCTTAATCAAATTTTGTTTAAATTTAAAATTTTGTATATCAAATTTTTTTTTTGATTGCTTGTTGTTATTAAACTCCAGAGGCTTTTTCCTCTGCTTTTTTTTTACACCGAATTGTGTCTCCGAAGAGTGTTGATTTCACTAATGCTAGCATAGTGACTCCCTTACTTATTTTGTGAAAAATTTTGTAAGCATTTGGCCATGTGCCTCAGTTGTGGAACTAGTCAGTTATTGATCGTTGACGGTTTGTGTCTGCAGCTCATTCCTGTCCTTAGGTGCTCTCTCACATCTCTGTATTCCTTTGCTCATGAGTATTTGTTGGACAGATGTTTTGTTTGCAAGTATTGCTGGTCAGGGTATTCAGAGGGTGAGATTCCCTACTTTCAATTTGACAGTTCGCCTTGAGTTCTTGGTAGTAATCCCAGCGTAAATGTCCTTATAATGCATTTTTGTTTTCAATTACTTATCCCTATGCTGGCATAAATCTTAAGGTGAACTACTCTTCCTTAATTATGTCATGGTATGCATACCCCCCACCGATTAAGTCCTCACTGTGTATATATTTTATTTTTTATATATTCTATTCCTTTCAGCGCATGATTGCGATTTTTATTATTATATATATGTCTATTTTTATGTTATGTGTTATTATCTATGATATTCTACTCATTTTTATTCGTATTCCCTTATATATCCCAAATTTTAATGTGCAATGTTGTTATATTTTAATCATAATTTAAAATATTTTACACTGTTTAACTTGAAACAGTTATTGTGTGGTTGATATAATATCACCCTAAACATTATTGGTCAAATCTTGTCATTCCATGAGATGTAAACATATTCTGCTTTTACTATTTACAGATGCTCAGCTTGGGTCAAAAATTGGTTGTCCTGTTAATATTGAGGGCTTGTGTTACCTTGTGAGGATTGTGAATTTTTTTTGTGTGGCTTACCTCATGAATTTGTTTCTATTTGTGTTTACTGACTGTGAGGCAGGATCGTAGGTATTCTTCTATTTTATTATTTTACTTTTTTACTTGTGTGTCATCTGGTGGAAATCCAGGCATGGGTTGTGAAGACTCCTTATTTGGGCTTTTGTCTCGTACAATTTTGGGTTGATGAATCTGTGTAGTTAGCTTTTTTTTTACCGTTCATTGTTAGGTGGATATAAAGAATTTTTTTGTGTTAGGTGTAGTGTGACAGGTTTCCCTGATAAGCTATTTTAATTTTCCCCTTTTTATGTGTATATTTTGTCGTTGAACATACCTCGAACCTTTTATTGATCAACCTTTTATTATTCAACTTTTAATCTCAAATTGGAGATTGTGTTTTTTGGAGGGGTCCTTGTGTGGGTGTCCTGGGGATTTTTTGTTCCCTGCTTGAGACTCGGAGGAGTAGATGATTAGAAAAATCATTGTTATGATGTCTTGTCTTTTATACATTGCTTATATTTTGAAACTTTTACCTACACCTTAAGTGTTTGACCAGTTGTTAAGATTTTGTTTTATCACATACCATTTATATTCTGAAATAGTGTGTTTTGTTTTAAGATGGTTTGTCACTTTTTTTTGGTTTCAACATGTGTGTAAAAATTTTTATTGCATAAAAATTTTTTCAATGGGACGGAGGATATTTGTGGTGGTGCTCTTTATTAATTAGCTAATTAATTACAAATCAAGGCTAGTAAGTTTTAGTTTTATCTCTTTAATTAGTTGGGAGTTGCTTACTCATCATCAACATTAAGTTGAGATGAATATTCTTTAAAATAAAATAATAAAAAATAAAAATTAACTTTGGTTTACTTCAAACTTAAGTCTTAATCTAAGTATTTAACTTGCTCGGAAACCCTGGGCTGTGATAACTTTAAACCCATAAGTCTGAATTTGGTATTAACTTGTTTTAAACTTTTTCTTCTTCCTTTTTTTTTTGTTTGTTCTTTTTTATCATTAAATGTGTAAAGTAATTAAATAGATTTAATTATGGCAGATAGAAGCTAATTTTATTAACTATCTTGCTATTGTTAATTTCCTGTATCTCTTTATATCTTAGCGTTAGTGTTCTGTCAAACTCTGTTAAACTTTAATTTCGGGTCAGCCTGAATTTAATTAAATTTCTCGCAATGATGTAATTTTAATTCGTTAATGATTAAGAAGTTCATTTGTGTGTCATAAGCGCCTTGTACTAATAAGCTTTTGGGGTGCTATGTTTTTTTTTTTTCTCTCGCTGCGGTATCCTTCGTCACGGGTATGATGTTCAAAATCCATGTTTTCTTTAAGTGAATAAGTGTATTTTATGTATTATTTAATTCACTATTTTGTTTTAAATTTGTATAACGGCCTATTGTAATATTAGAATATCCTATGTTTTTACTTTGTAATCATTAACGTGGTAGAAATCCAGCAGTAATTTGCCGTTTTAATGTATTGTCGGTAATTTCTGGTAAATTTCTCACCGACTCAGCTTCTATCACGAATCTCCCCAATTTTGGCTACTTTTTAAGCAATTCTGTTCGTTTTTGCGATCTATTTTTAGCCCAGCTCCCTGACCCGGCCGGGGTCAGCGAAGAAGGGGGTGTTCGCTGGACACCTGTTCCTGGGTCATCCTGTATCACTGCGCGGGCGTGGGTGTTTTTCCCGCCATTTTGGAAGGAACTTTTTACGGAAAGGCGCTGTTGTTGAGGGTACGCGGAGTTTTTTTGGAGTGAAACTTCCCACCCTTATAGGGGGGTGCGCGGGGTTTTTAGGGGGAGAGGAGTGACCGAGGGCCGTTGGAGGAAGATTTGATCTGTTAAGAAGGGGTTTTGGTCCCCGGCGTCCAGGCCTACTAAAACATGACTGCGTTATGCAGTTTCCATCGTCATAAGCAACCGTCATCTAGTCTGAGATAGCCAGCCTTCAGAACGCGACGCTCAGCAACCGTCATCTAGATTTGTGTCACCGGGAGTCTGAGATAGCCAGCCTTCAGAACGCGACGCTCAGCATCCGTCATCTAGATTGTGCCACCGGGAATCTGTGATAGCCAGCCTTCAGAACGAGACGCTCAGCAACCGTCATCTAGATTTGTGTCACCGGGAGTCTGTGATAGCCAGCCTTCAGAACGCGACGCTCAGCATCCGTCATCTATATTTGTGTCATCGAGTCGGTGAGATCTTTGCCAAATTTTTATCATTTTGGATCCATGCTAATCAATGAGATGAAACTTGATGTTTTAACTATTTAAATTTAAGCTAGTAAGTCAAAATGCTTACTCACGATTTTTTTGTTAGCCGTTGAGGCTTAAATTTAAAAGTTACATATATATATAATGTTTGGGGGATAGTTAAAATGTTGTTATCGTTTTGTTTAAAATAACTTCTCATACTCCTAATAATGAATAAATGTATTATTTTTTTACCTGTCATTTGTGTCTGTCAATTATTTGTTTCTCCCTCACACGTATCAGAACATGACTGAACTTGGGTTGTCCTTTGGACCACAACGCGATCTACTTTAATCACTATAGTCTTTTTTTTTAAGTGCTCATTATGTAACTTCATAACTTGTGTAATCATTACCTTAAACTTAATAGGGGGTAATTTGGTTACTACACAATTCTTCTTATAGTGTAGGGGTGCATTAAGAAAGATTTTTGAAAAATTCTTCTTAATTTTTTTTTAATTAAATTTTTAAGCTGTTTTTGTAACATTCTTTAAAGTTTGTAATGAAAATAATACTCCGAGGGATATAACAATTATATCACGAGAAAGATAATAAAAATTCCTTTAAAATGAAATCTTTCTCGAATCTTTATCTCCATTTTCTGATTTTTGGTGAATTTTTAAACATTAAGTTTTAGAATTTAATTTATTAAATGCTGTTCACGTGGTTTCTTTTCTTTTTCTGATACTTTAAACTAATTTTGTCTCACGTGAATAACAACGAAATAGACAAAAAAAAATTCTTGCTAATGCGGCAGACGATTGGACATTATCCAAAAAAATATTAAAATACAGTAAAAGAAATGTTCATCAAACTGTACTATATTCTTTAGTATGTTCTATATTAGATTTAATTTAAATATTTTCTTCTTCATTATTTTGTCTATAAAAATATCCGTTGCGATTTTTTTATATATTTTTTTCGGTTTTTTTACATCAATTGCATACATTGATCGTTGTATTTATTATATATATATATATATATATATATATATATATATATATGCGTGTGTGTGTGTGTGTGTGTATATATATTGGCATTAATTACATACATTGCATACATTAGCAATTCCTTTTCATTTATTAAGCCTATGGAAGTTATTATTTAAAACTCTTAAATTTGTGGAAATTTCAAATTACTTTATTTATCTATTGATTTATTTACTTGTCCAGAATCTAAATTACTGAATTCTACAGTAGTTCATTTTCATATTACTATGCGTATGGAATTAATCCAAATTGTACTTGAATTTGTTAAACTTCAAGTTCCCTTATTTGTTTATTCATGTTTCAGAATATTAATTACCTAACTCTACAATAATTCCTTTTCATACTTTTAAGCCCATGGAATTAATTGTTTTAAACTCTCAAATTTGTGAAACTTAAAATTGCTTTTATTTATCTATTTATTCATTTACTTACTCACAATCTGAATTATTGAATTCTACAGTAATTTCTTTTCGTAGTATTAAGCCTATGGAATTAATCGAAATTGTTTTGAACACTTGAATTTGTGAAACTTCAAGTTCCTTTATTTATTTATTCATTTTTCAGAATATTTATTATCAAATTCCATAATAATTCTTTTTCATTTTTTAAGCCTGTGGAAATTATTGTTTAAAACTCTTAAATTTGTGGAAACTACAAATTACTTTTACACTAGTTATCAAAAATTAAGGAAAAATCACAAAAAGAGGAATATCACGTTCAAAACTAGGCCAATCTGTTTAAAATTTGAATATGTTGTTAAGTAAAAGGTGTTGAACAATACTACATTATGGAAAATAGTGGCGCTGCAGTAAGAATACTTCATTTGCGAGAAGCATAAAAGTGAATGTTTCAGAGCAAGGCTGCAATGGTTGATGCGAGGCTGAGATTAGACATCTGGCATAGCAAAATTGTAACAATAACCTCCAGGCATCATTTCACCAAAGAACTGCGATGTCAAGCTATTGGGAGAGTAGAGGCAGGACAAAGTCAGACAGAAGTGGCCAGATGGCTAAATGTGAGTCCATCTGTGGTTCATAGACTTTGGCAACAATTTCTAACCACGGATTCGCCACCCAGAAGGTTCAGCCAAGGACGGCCATACGCTACGACAAGTGCCGCCGATGACAGATATTTGTCATTATGCGCACGATGGAATAGAACTGCAACTCCGTCTGACCTCCCCCCCCCCCTCGCTGCAAGCTCCGGAAGTCTGGTATCAACGTCAACCGTGCGTAGAAGGCTTCACGAAGGTGGTCTTTTTGCGAGGCGACCAGCCATTCGCGTCCCGCTCACGTCACGCCATAGGCGGGAACGTTTGCAGTAGGCAAGTCACGTGTCCACTGGACGCGTGATCAATGGAGGGCTGTTCTCTTTACGGATGAGTCCAGGTTTAGCCTCCAAACCGATAATAGGCGTATTTTGATTTGGAGAGAACCTGGAACTCGTTTTAATCCATCACACATCCGTGAAACTGATGCATACGGATCAGGCAGTGTCTGTGTTTGGGGTGGTATTCTTTGGGTGGACGCACAGACCTCCATGTCTTTCCCCGTGGAAATGTGAATGCTCATACCTATAGAGATGACATTCTTGATGCTTATATGCGCCCTTATGCCGGGGCAATAGGTGATGCTTTCGTGCTACAGGACGATAACGCGAGACCGCACAGGGCTCGCATCTTGGATGCTTATCTTGAGCAGGAAACAATTCAGCGCATGGAGTGGCCAGCTCGATCACCGGACCTGAATCATATCGAGCATGTTTGGGACGCTTTAGGACGAAGTATAGTTGCTCTAAATCCTCCTACTAGGACCCTAGTTTAACTGCTTTGCAAGAGCAATGGCTCTCACTTCCTACCGAACTCATAGACTGCATAATTGATTTCATCACACATCGCTGAATGTGCTGTATTGCTTAGCGGGGGGGGGGGGGATCATATGCCATATAGGTACTAATCCTATACTAAACTGACACATCCGATTTGTTCATTGTATACATATGCTAGTTTCTATAACACCATAATTGTCTGGCGATTTCTTTTTATGCTATTTTATACCTACCTATGTGTTGTATAGTGTGTATAAGTTTCATTAAGTTCTACGCGTAACTTTTTGAGTAATCGCTATTTTTGTGACTTTTCTTTAATTTTTGATAACCAGTGTATTTATCTATTTATTTATTTACTTGTCCAGAATCTAAAGTACTGAATTCTACAGTAATTCCTTTTCATATTACTATGCCTATAGAATTAATCGAAATGGTACTTGAATTTGTTAAACTTCAAGTTCCCTTATTTATTTATTCAATTTTCAGAATATTAATTACCTAACTCTACAATAATTCCCTTTCATATTTTTTTAAGCCTATGGAATTAATTGTTTTTAAACTTTCAAATTTGTGAAACCTAAAATTACTTTTATTTATCTATTTATTCATTTACTTACCCACAATCTGAATTATTGAATTCTACAGTAATTCCTTTTCATATTATTAAGCCTGCGGAATTAATCGAAATTGTTTTCAACTCTCAAATTTGTGAGACTTTAGAAGTTCAGAAACTAATGTCCTTGAGATATAAATGATACCCCGAATTCCCAAATAATTAATACAATCCCCGTATATTTACTCCGTCATCTTCGCGATATTCCCACGCAATAATAAACAACGCAGGAAAGAATCATTAGTTTAATTACTGGTGTCAGCGCCTGGTTGTTATAGGTATAACCAGCCGGTTTTCCATCCGGATCTGAAAATAGCTCTCGTTCCGCACTCCGCTCGAGTGTCATTCGCTGATGGCACGCTTTTGTGCCCCTTCCCGTATTCCTGAAAAGCTCGAGGAGGGCGGTATGTTATTTAACGATGGCGCGGCATTCATGAGAGCTATGTCCATTAACGCGTGATTAAATAAATTAAACCGGTATAATATGTGTCGGGGAATGATGGATAAAAAAAAATAGTGCTTAGTAGAAAAAATTACGGGGTAGAAAATACCCCGCGGCGAATAGGAAAGACGTCACAAAATCGTCATAGAAAATAAGAGATATTAATAGCTAATATATGAGGTATATGTCTGCTCCATTTTTAGCATGGAGTATGTTTTTTTTACTGTCCATATCTTTACGAGACGAAAATACGGCGTATTGAGAATGAAGTGAGGTGAACAATAATTAATTGATCTTTTGCAGTGCAAACCAGTAGGATAAGGCACAAATGATTAATAATAATAATAATAATTAATAATAATAATAATAATAATGATGATGATGATTAATAAAAATAATAATAATAATGATTAATAATAATAATAATATGATTATTAATAATAATAAGAATAACGTGAAGAAAAATTTGAATTAATAATAGTAAAAATACTTTGGCTATCGTGTTTGCAATCAAGTTTTGTATGAACGGCAGTGATATTAACTAAAAATATTAAATAAATAGTAATTAATGATAAAAATACATAAAATATTACATTAGTTTTATTATTCCTTAGATACATTATGATAACTAACAAATATTAATTGCTACTACAAATAACAATATTATTTTGTACTAATACTAATAAAAAATACTTAAGATACTGACTCGGGTGTTCCTAATAGTTAGCAGGTTGGCTTTCGGCAACGAGGGAGCTCGCTTTGAATCCCGAGAAGCGCTACTAAACGCCTTTGTGTCTACGCCGGGTACGGGCACGTTCAATTGGTCAAAATTGGGTTCGCACGGAAGGTGTGGTGTTGGTTCACCTATACGATGATTCCATTATAAACAACCAACAATTTCGCGATGTGAAATGGGAGAAAGACAAGTAGGTGCCTGCCACGTTAGTAACAGTATGCTACCATGGTTGTCTTGCATGAGTGACATTTGAGGTGAAATGAGTCATTCGAAAAAAATGACTTTTTCGATGAGAAATCCTCGTGCAAAAGTATGTTCCATGCAAGCCGATTGTAACTTTAAGACAGAATTGGTGATTCGGCTGCTACAGTCAGATTTTTTAGTCTGAAATTTAGATCTTAGAGGGCATATGAATAGCTAAACAAAATGGCGAGGAAAAGAGTACAACTATAGATAAATAATGATAGATAATCACTTATGATGAAAAATAACGTAGAGGGTTGCTATAAAAAAAGTTATAAAAAACCTCAGTTTGAATTTCAAAGACTGACTTGATAAATTAGTTTTTAAGCCCTTCAATCATAAGATTTAGAGCCCACAATCTGTCATCTTAGGGTGGTTAGGGCCCTAAAATGGTTATATAGAGGTAAATATCTTAACTTCATAGAATTTCAATTCCAGCGTTAAGTTATTTGGAGTTTTCCCGTCAGAATTCTGTTAATCTCAGATTATCAAATGTATTCAAAATATTTTTTATTTATTTATTTATTTATTTTTTATTTTTTATTTATCTTTTATTAATTTTTATTTTTATTTATTTATTTATTTATTTTGTTGTTGTTGTTGTTATTGTTGTTGGGCAGAAAGAGGGATTTTCAAGACTAACATTTGTGTTTCTTAAAAAAATTTGTTTTAATCTAATATTTCAAAAAAATAATTTTGATTTTGTATCGACAGACATCAATAACATTGTGATTAATAAAATATTAACAACCTGGAAAAAAAAATCTAAATCTTAAAAACCACGCACTCTTTCCTTGAACATCTGCCTTCACATGCTTAAAAAATACAGAATACACGGAATTCAAAAACATGCATTTGTTAATCTGTACTCGCAAAATATTGATCGAAAAATTCCCCAAAATTTAACATTGGGACTGAATACCTTCGGTGTCTACTGACGCACGGTCTTAATAAATCACATGATAAATATCCTACGGGGCAAGCTATTGTGGCAAAAATGCGGATGAAACCCGATCGGATATACTGTTGCCTAATCAGGAACTGCATTCATTTAAATTTTGCCATTGATTTCTCCATGGCGTAAACTGTCTGTAGACAGATAGGGTGATTACCCGCTATCTACCCTTGTCGATTACTGAGTTTTGGGATGGCATTGCATTTCCCACACTTCTGCGATATATATTTGATGACTCAGTGGAAAGTCGATCAGGAGGAGTGTTTCGCAGTTGTTTTTACCCCACACAGAAAAAAAAAGGTGGGTTGACGAACTCATTTCGCCGAGTTCGAATCCAGCCCATGGTTTCGTTTGCGTCGCACAACCCATCTGTAGAAACGGGTACTAGAACACAGCTCTTCAGTAGGGTTCGTTTACCTGCCAGGGCGACTCGCTAAATGGTTACTACTCAATAAATGGGTACTACTAGTCACTTTCAAAGTGAGTTGTAAAACATACCAAGGTGAGTAACTCGCTATTCACTGTGTTTCATAAGAACTCTATGTTCAAACCTATGTTTATCTTAGGCCATTAAACTCACACACAAAGAATTCTTTTATGCAGATGAAAATGGGTAATTTCTTAGGGGGTTACTAATTTTTTCGTTAGCCCTAAGGTGAACGTCAATCGGAAAGTTGTAAGGTTGATATCAGATATATAGAATGTTATTTCCAATACATCAGACAAGCCCAACATAGCAACGAAGGCCTACCAGGATTGAATCCCTGCTGGTGAATAGGCTGTCACGCCAATTTAGACCGAGCACCACCAGGGGCGATATCTGGGGGGGGGGGGGGGTCGTGACTTTCCCCACCCACTCTGACCTCATAGAAGAAATTTCCAGTCTACAGATTTAACCCTTGCCAAGCCTTGGCACGACGGTATTTAATAGCGTCGTCAGGATTCCAACCGAGCACCCTCCAGTTCGAAGCCCAACGCGCTACCACCAGGCTACCTTGGGCCCTTCAAATGTTATTTATACATCAACTAATTTTTTGCCCTCCCCAGAATTAACAGAGTAAAATCTAATCTATTAATTAAAATCGCACCCACAAGTGGGTTCCTTAACTTGCCTATCACAATAACACGCACATACCCACTTATTCCAGAGTCTTACTGTTGGCCGCAGTAAGCGTCAAGAATACTATAGCAACTTCTCCCGTTTCTTCACCCAGTTGGCGGGACAGCTCCAGAGGAGTTGAAGGCATCCTTATACAAGGAAAAAAAAAATACAAGGTTAAAAAAACAGATTGGATTGCAAGCGGCCAATTGGGAACTACAATTAAGTATATCTCGCTATTGCACACACTTGGCTAATTGCACACAGACATGTACAGAGAAAGTACTAAGTACATTTACAAAGAAAATTAGAAATGTATTAATTTTATACGTCACAAAAATATGGAACACGAAATTACTATTTTCTAAGTATATATTGTTTCCCGGTAGAAGCCTTCTTTACTTTTTGGGAATTTTTGTTAGAATTTAGATTTAAAAGCAACAAGATGAATAAATTATGCAGGAAACATTACTTTTAATCACGTATTAAGCTAATTTTATGTTTCATGTCTCGTGTTATTATATGGCTTTTATTATCTTTGGCAGTAAATATTTAAACCATTTCAGGAAAATATTCAAGAACAGTTTAGGGATTAGTACACTGTTACTTTTAAGCAATGTGCAGCTGTTATAAATTCAACATCAACTTTTAGAAAGAAGTATTTCATGTTCTACAAAAGGATATTAAAAATCATTTAAAGAACACTTAATAATTTACTGGCAAAGAAAGAAAACTTTCCGGAAAAGTGTTCACTTCCGAAATTATGTAGAAAAGTAGTTTCATTTTTGATACTCGAATTTGATTACTCGCTACACTCTGGAAGAAAACAATCCATCATTTCTACATTTTTTAGCACTGAAGTGTCAGTCTGGAAGTCATTTATTAGCACTGAGGTGTCACTCTGGAAGAAAACGATCCGTCATTTCTACATTTTTTAGCACTGAGGTGTCAGTCTGGAAGTCATTTTTTAGCACTGAGGTGTCACTCTAGAAGAAAACGATCCGTCATTTCTACATTTTTTAGCACTGAGGTGTCATTGTTATCATTTTGACAGTTTTTTGAATTCTCCAAAATTTTCAGTAAAACAAGCAAACATAACGACATAGTAAAAGCAATATAGTTCTCAAAAAGTGTAAGAAAAAAAGAAAATGAATTCAATCAATAAAACTTTGCTGCGTATTTAAAGTCTTAAACTGACTTTTTATAGTTTTTTTTTTTTTTTTTTAGCAAAAAGGTGCTATCGTTATCATTTTGTCTGATTTACGATTCTTCCTTTCTTCAAGTTCGCCAAAATTTCCAATAAAACAATTTTTTTTCCAACCCGAGAGGCACATTGTCTTTTTCGACTTTCACCCGGTTTTTACGCCGCTCGTAATGGGGGGGGGGGGGCTAACACCAACCCATGATGCCACCTTAATTTTGATCGAGAACTCCAGGGTCGATATCTGGTGGGATCGTACCCTCCCTCAACCCCTATCACCAAACGGAATGACATTTTGGCCTACGGACGTGCCCATACCCGGCGTAGATACAATGGTATTCAATAGGGCTTGTCGGGATTCACACCGAGCACTCCCGGTGCCGAATTCTGATGCTCTAACCACTAGCCTGCCATATTACTTCGCATTCTAGTGGTTAGCAAGCCATGACATTGTTATTATCGGAGGGCAACCTCCAATAAGAAAAGTTATATAGCAATGCCATGGCGACATTTACTAGAGGAAGAAAAGAAAGCTAGTAATATAACACTGCGTTGGCGGCGTTTAAGAAAGGAAGAAAAAAGACATGTAATTTAGCAATACCTTGGCATCGTCATTTTAGTGTTAACCACAGTAAAAAGTTACGTTTAATCACCGTAAAAGCGAAACCAATTATTTTCAGGGTGAAATTTACGGTGTGCTTCAGGAAGCTTCAGCAAGAGTAGTGGTAATTACAGTACAAGGGCAGGGCCCTCCACTGTAGGATGATATTGCAATGCATAAAACTTCAATGGTCAGTAAAAAAACGAAAGTAGGAAGGAAAATAGAAAGTGGGGAAAACAAAAAGCTTCGATAGTACAAGTAAAGGTACAACATGGAGGGAAAAGAGACTGAGCAAACAAAAAACAGGACACACAATTAAAAGTTACGAGCAAGAATGGCACAGAGCCGTTTCTTGTTAGCTGAGTCAGCAGGGTCATCATCGGCGACATTTTTAATAAGATCATTTGGTAAATCTTTATGGAAGTTATTAGCAAGATTTTGAAGATAAGTTTGAATAGTGGGGAGATTTATCTCCCTATAAATGTCAACATTGCGAAAATACCATGGGGAGTTAGTGATTTGCCGAATAGCCATGTTTTGAGCAACAGCCAGAGTTTTAATGTTGGAATCCACTACATACGACCAAACTGGTCCTGCATACGTAAGTAAGGGCCTTAAGAAAGATTTATAAATGAGCATTTTGCTACTAAAGTTCAATTTTACTATTTCGGGCAGTTTAGAGATAAAGTTGTCTTTTAGCATTGCGAAATTTATTACGATAATTAACGATTTGTTGTTTCCAAGTGAGTTTTTTTTATCAAGGGTTACACCTAGGTATTTGACAGTGTTTGACCAGAGGATAATGGTGGAGCCAATTTTAATATTGCAGTTAGCATAGGTTCTATCGAATTTATAGGTGAACATAGTAGCAATGCACTTATCCGAGTTAATTTTACAGTGTGCAATTCATTGTACTGTTTAAATATGATTCACCTTAAAAAAAAAAAGAAATACGGTACACCACCGTAAAAGGAAAAATACAGCGTTTACTCCGTAAAATTTACAGTTCTTGTAAATGACATACCTCGACCACGATAGCAGACTCATGATATTTGCAGAATTTTAAGCTTAAATCTAACTTGAGAGATTATTTTCTAATCGAAGAGGCTAATTAAATTTTCGAAAACGTTCAATACGTTTTGCGCGTTTCGTCTTGTTGTACATGTTTTCCGCTCGCGCGTGTTTCTAATTAACAGTATTAATTTTGTATAGGTCTTTGAACATAAAGTATTTTTCAGTGTCATTGTAAAAGTTTTAATTTCAACCACACGTTAATTCGAAACGCGAGGTAGGAATATAACATGAATATTCAAAGTGCTGTTAAATTATTAGAGAGACGTTGTTACTCGCTTTTCTGCAACATTTTGCGCTACTCTGCCGTCACTAAATATCTTTCAAGTAGTTTTAACCTCCTCGTAATAAGTACAAACTGAAACTAATTCTCCTGTTCAAATTAATTAGTTGCGATGAGCGTTATATAATTATTTTGCTTTATTTGAATTATTCAGTGCACTTCACCACTCCTAACCCTTTACAACAAGTTGCCTCTATGCATAGGTTAGGAAGAATTCAAGCAAATATTTTCCATGTTACATAGAAATAAAGATTTATTCACCGGTAATTTAACTAAACATTTTAATACCCCCATACCTCGCTTTACGGCCTAGATACGTTCCCGAAAAGTTGTCCGTAAAGCGAAAAGCCGTATAACGAATCAATTATTTTGATACAAACCCATACAAATTTAATTGGATCTGTTACAATTTTTCATAAATAATATAGTTTTTAGATTATAAAGTATCTTATTCTTTTATTTCCTATAAAAAGGCTTACATAAAAATAAAAGTACAAAACAATGTAATAATAAACATAAAAGTAAAAAATAAACCTATAAACAAGAAACAAAAGAAATCATATGCACATATGTATACATATAATAAAAAATATAAAAACATAAATATGATAAACTACAACATAAAACAGTATTTAACAAATTTTTACTGTTTACAAAGTAATTTTGTGCGTTTGTGGCAACCCAACTTGCAGACAACCCCGACGTCGCGTTCTGCGCATCTGGTTCGCGCAGGATTGGGGAATTGCCGCGGACATTGGAACACCGATCTTGACTACTTCACTTTTCCGTACTAGCGTGGTACGTACGTTTCTCCGCTCCGAATTCACTGCGATGAACTACGAGCCGGGTTTCGTAACTGTAAATTTGTTATGTGTCAACTTTTAAATAAAAGAACATGTTATGTTTATAATTGCTGCTTACCTTCTGATGTCCGTAATATGGGAATAATAGTTCCCATACGTTTGACAGTTAAGGGAATCCAAATTTAGTCTGCTGTTCTCTAAAAATCATGGGAAGCGGGGTTTTTTTATTCTTGACTATCTAGCTTGTTTTATTCAGTCACTATGGAACTTTTAACACTTTTATTGAAGTATAATAGAGTTAGTCCTTCATGAGAATACGATAAATAAAACTATAAAAGGAATCCAGTTTCACTATAAAAGGAACTATAAGGTCACTATAAAAGGTCTACTATACAAAGGTCACTATATAAAGGTCACTATAAAAGGAATCCAGTTTTCTTCAGCTATTTATTAACTGAAGCTATAAAATGTTTAAAAACTGTTTTAATGTGATGACAAGCATAAACATGAAGAATCACTAAGCTATAATATGCTGCCATCATCCCTTTCAGCTGTTGTGGCCATATAACGAAGTATTTTGGGCTATTACGAAGTATTATATTATTAAATCGAAAAAGTGCCAAAATTAAAAAAGGCCGTTATAGTGAAATGCCGTATAAAGAGAGGCCGTATAGCGAGGTATAGGTATACTATCGTGTTACATATTTATTGTTAAAAAAAGGTAGAATTTATCATCCAAAGTTTTAGAATCCTTTTTCGTAACAAAAATGACAATAATTTTGATTGATTAGCCGCGTTTGAAAGTATTTTAACTTTTTTCCCCCCTCGACTCACAGAATATTTATGGAGTAACGCCTTTTTCTATGTAAATGCAATAGTTTTGGCATAGACAAAAAATTACTCCTTTTACCGACAGATGGCGGCGGTTATATTTGAAATGAACTTTCATCTTTCGTAAGGGGATGGGGGACTTTCCAGAGCGACTTTTGAAATGTTTACTAGAAGAATTTCCCTAATAATTTCGGCAATTTAAAAGTTTAAAACAAAAAATGGCATTTAGAGTCGGGTATATTTTAAAAACGTTTAGGAAAGGGTTTCTGTTTCAAACTTTTTTTAAACTTCATTGGGGTGTGGCGATTTGGTTTTGCTACAATGACGTAACTACTAGGGTAAATATTGGCTGCTGTTTTACCAAAACCGTTACTTACTGTATAGGACACGTGTGCATCTTTGCTTTAGTCTTTGCATTAGGGTTGTATGTGTACTTGCACATATGGTACGTTGAGCCCTTAGTGCAAGTTGTCCGTGTCTTTTCATGTCCTTTGACTATTGTTTCAATGTGGATCTCGGGGACTTGGGATGTCTTTTGGTTAGACCTGCACCCTATGCAGAAAGTTCCCCTTGAGGTAACTGATTTGGTTAGGCTCCCTGATGACGAGACCAGTCGGTTACCTCGAATTCTGGTTTAGTTCCGGCACTAAACCAGTAATTCTTGATTTTGGTGCGTGGAGCCCTAAGGGCTTTTTTCTCTTTGTTTTTTGTCTACATTCCTCCTTTAATTTTCTTGCTCTGTTGGATTATTTATTTTTAGTTATATTTGTCCATTTTCAATATGTGGGTTTGCTGCAAGTGCGCAATCTTTTATTGAAAAGTTACAAGTTTTCAATGCTACGGTAGGTTTTAAGTTAATTTGTTTGGCAGTCTATGCCCGCTTCTTAATTTTTATGCTTATGTTGAATTGTTTATATTATTAAAATTTGAAATGTTTACCTCAGAGGTATGAAATTTTGCATATATATTCATTAAAGTATAACAATATTAAACTCCTTATAAAATTTTATAAATATTTTTTTTAAATTTTATAATTAAAAAATTGAAATTAAATTACCTTTTTTTAAAATGCTCCTTGCGACTCAGTTTTTCACTTTCCCCCTTAGTTTTGCATTTATATTGCTTATAAATGCATTTTGAACAAAGCTATGTATTTTTTTGTACTTTCGTTGAGTGGTTAATTTTTAGAAAATATTTTTATACTTGAATTTTCGCGAAATGTTTGTACTTTTCTACACTTAAGTTCAACTTTGATAACCTGAATAACCTCGAATCCTAAAATGGATACTTTACTTTATTTTGATGTATTACAGGAGTCTTTATTATGAATTTCATAAAATTTCGTCAAAAATTATGACGCGAGGAGCATTTTAAAGAGTTTCAAATCTGGAAATTTCTCATTTTGGGAAAAAGCTCTTAAAAGATGTTTTTTCACCTACCTTTAATACTTAGTACTCTAAAGCCACCAAGTTTTCATTTTACTTTTCACTACATAGTTTAAATGCATTTTATTCCAATATTTACATGTTTTTAAAATATTAATACATCCCTCAAAAAAATTCCAATTTTTGTTCGATTTTTGGTAATTTGAAAGTCCACCATCCCCTAATTTTATGATATAGAATACTACGAATAATACAAAAAGAAAGTCTGCATAGAGGCAAATCTGACACAATTATACCGAAACATGTTTCATTGTTTATGTTCATTACCATGTTCATTACCATGTTTTTATTAACTCGCTTTCTTGTTTTTTGTTTTTTTTTGTGTGTGTGTGTGTTCGGTACAAATCTTGCAATCGATTTTTAACTAACTTCCCGACTAGCTAGACATTTGAAACTTTTAGAACTTTACCTTCTGGGTGCATACATTTTTTTTTTTTGTGTGTGTGACAGAGTAAAACGCAAATAATTTCCTTTGATGGAGTACACTTGAAATAAAAAAGAAAGGAAATTATAAAAATCTGCAGAAAAATTCAGGCTTAAAATGCTAGCTTTATTTTATTGTCGATATTTTTGTAGTTGTTAGGAATGAGAAAAAAATTGATTTTACTTTTGTAAGTGCTGAGGGAGGAGATTGATAAGCACATCGGAAACGTCCACTCGGCTCCTCACTTGGAAACCGATCGAGCTCACTTGATACCGTCATGTCCAGAGCAGCCTTAAGGAAAAGAGTAACAAACTGAGGCAATTTGGTCATTATTAACGTCTAAAAAACGTCTGTTTTATCTATAACCTCTGTTTTATCAGAAATATAATGAAACACGTGGAACTTAAATCAGGTCATGGGTAAAGGGCGGGGATTTTCTATCTAGGAGGGGAAAAAGGAATTTTTTTAAATCTGTAGAAATATTCAGGCTTAAAATACTATTTTTATTTGATTATCAATACTTCTATAGCTGTAAGGAGTGAGAAATAGATTAATTTTGTTTTTTTAAGTGTTGGAGGAGGAGCAACCATTGATAAGCACATCGGAAACGCCTACTGTGCTCCTCACTTGGAAACACCCCGAGCTCACTCGAAACCGCCCAAGTACACTGCAACCGTAAGGAAAAGAGTAACAAACTGAGGCATTGCAATCCTAGTTCTGGGGGATACTTTGAAGGGGTTCGCGACTCGAAAAAGATTGTGAAAGGACACTGACCTAGGGGAATCTCCTATCAGACGTAATATTATAGAATTAAAAGTAATTGCCGTAATAATTTTATTATTGATCTATTTAACACTGAGACACAAAATTTGCCAATTTGTTATTCGAGATGCTCATTAACGGTGTACTTATA
Organism: Dolomedes plantarius; assembly: GCA_907164885.2. NCBI lineage: Eukaryota > Metazoa > Arthropoda > Arachnida > Araneae > Dolomedidae > Dolomedes > Dolomedes plantarius. The sequence continues at coordinate 56,545,551 of OU015490.1, forward strand.
AGATTATGGGACCTCTGTTTTATCAGAAATATAATGAAACTCGTGGAACTTAAATCAGGTCATGGGTTAAAGAGTATTATATTATTGTCTTGTTTTGTTTATATCAGAGTTCGTTTTCATCACTAATCATAAATCGTCGAAAGAAAATTCCTCTATTTTAAATTTCAGTGCTGCCATCTTTCGGGTAAAGATAGAAATAATTTGTTTGAGGTAAAATAATTTTCAGAAAAATTGCGATAGCTCTCTGTATTGTCATATATATAAAAGACGTTATGACACACTGTCTTAAAAAAAGGGCATATATTAAATCTCTCGGCTTAGAGCATACTATAGAGATTTTAGATTGGAATTACACAAACCACATATATTCTCGATGATTAAATTGCCAGTTTCCTCCCTTTTAGACTGCACTGTACACTACGTGTCCAGCTGTACATCTGTCTCTCAGGAGTTTATTTCAGGACGGAATATTTCGCTTCTTTCATCTTCAAAACTATAAAATTAAATACACTTGTTTTATCTCACTGAAGATTTTCTGTACGGTATTCTTTTGTTATAGTTTCCTTAAATAGCACTTTCAATTTAGAGTGAAAAATTGAAAATAGTTTCCATCATGCAAAAACTACGTTGTAAAAAGTTAATTTTTGGCCTTAAAACTTATTGAAAACGTTTATAAAACATTTATAAATTCTGGAGATAAATCATTTAAAAACCTTTATATATACAAAAGACGTTATAGAAGTATCATGTTATAGACGATAACAATCAAGCTTGCAAAAAATCAAAGAGATGTTCAGAAAATTAATTTGCAGGTGGATGGCGGGATGGATAAAACTTGAGAATTAAATAAAATAACTTTAATTTAACTTCAAGTAATCTTACAAAATGTGATATTACGTTATAAGAAGTTTTTTCCCCTTTTCAACAAAGGAAAAAATATATTTTTTAAAATGCTGGTATTTTTTTTTATTACAATCTTTTTTTTTTCTTTTACATACAATCAGGATTTATTGCATTTTTCTCCTATAAGATGCTCTCATGATAAAAATGCCAACAAATTCACGGTGTTGATACAATGGTTTAGAAATAATAAGTTTTTAGTCTGTACAATGGATTAGAAAACGCTTTTAAACCATCGGACAGACTTGGGTAGTTCTTGCATTGAAAATAATATTTTTTTTTAAAGAGACATAATCAAACAAAGTCATCTTGGAAAAAACTGACTTTGACACTTCTTGTACCAAGCCACAGTATATGTATATATATATATATATATATATATATATATATATATATATATATATATATATATATATATATATATAGAGAGAGAGAGAGAGAGAGAGAGAGAGAGAGAGAGTTTGTTTGTTTGATAATTTCAATAAACATAATTTTGAGATAATTACTATATCCATTGTTGACATTATTAAATCACCAACAGACAGGTTATTTTATGAAAATTATATATATGCAAAATAATAAAACTATTTTTCCATATGGCCTTAATCAAATATTTAAGCAGAAAAATATAGTTAAGTTCAATTTTACTGTTGTGTCAGCAAATCCTATTTACCCACAACTAATCGAAGAAACTAAGTTAGCAAAAAGAACTAAAAGAGGTAAAAATAATAATAAATGTAACACTTTTGAAGGTAATTATTACAAAAATTCTATACAAAAGTTTCAAGAATTGTTTATAAATGATTATCAATATAAAAAATTAAAAGCTTGGAGTTTTTTCTGTCTATATAAAACATATCATCTATTTTTAAGTACTAAACTAAAGAATTATCATTTTCAGCATTTGGTATATGATTTACTATTAACACGAGCTAATCATTTAAAAATAAACTTATTTAAAAAATATGACAATGCTTATAATACTTATTGTGTAATGAATTATACTAACCATAAATTAAATAATATAAATTTCAATTGTATATTTGATAAACTACATGATATGTTTCCAGTAAAAAAAATAAAAATTAAACGTGCTTTTAAATATACACTGCCTTTGGGTAGACATACATTTAACTATAATCAGGTATTAAAAAATTATTCTCAATCTATCAATTTAAATTGTTTATGTCATCTGCCCAAATACAATAGTTATGTTGACACAGCACATGGTCATGTAATAACAGGCAATTTAGATATAGTTGATAATTTAGCACTGCGTGAGTTGATGAATTTGGGAACTAAATATCGTTTACCTAGTACTATAAATAATAAAATGATGGTAAAAATCTTAAATGCTGATTTAGATAAATTTATTTATAAAATAGCTATTAATTATTCTATCCCAACAGAAGCCTTCAATCTATGGAAAATAAATTTACTGATGCTAGTACATTCTAAACTACCTAATAATAGTAATTTCTTTAATCACTCTAATAAAAACTTAAAAGAAGCTATAAAAAACTTACAAGAGTATTTTATAATAACATATGTAGATAAAGCTGCTAACAATTTTGCAATTATTTGTAAAAAATATTTTGCTATATGTTTAAAAAAAACTGTTAGACAATTGTGATCTGTTTCAGCCATTGAGAGAATCTACCTGTGTAATTATCAAGAAAATTATTGCAAAATACAAACTACTAGGTATAACAGCAGATAACTTTCATTTTCCTTATCTTACTTTAGATCCTAAGTTTCATAAAACACCTATTGCTTTTAGAGCACTCACCTGTGGTCACAACACTTATGCTACTAAGGCAAGTGTTATACTATTAAATTATCTTAAATTAATAAATAAAGTAATAACTTTTGGTGTTTGTGGAATAATTGATAATAGCTTAAGTCTGGTAAGAACACTACAAACATTAAAAAATTGTAAATCTATAGTCACATTTGATTTCAAAGATTTATTCAACAATATCAATATAATTGATTTAAATAGGGTAATAATAACTTTAGTAAAAAATAATATTCAATACTTAAACAAAGAATTTAAACTAACTCATTTCAATAGGCTATTAGATTTTGTAATTAAACATAATTTTATAGTACACAATAATAGCATATACTTACAGGTAAAAGGTGTACCACAAGGTGGAAATGCTTCCAATATGCTAGCCAATTTATATTCACATTTTTTTGAAGTTGAAAATATTAATAATATTGTTAATAGCAATTACCAAATATTTAGATATATTGATGAAATAATTGTAATTAATAATAGTAATAATAATATAGCACTAAATTTTTACCCTCCTAATCTAGAACTAGTACAAAGTAGCGAAGATAAACTTAATGTAAACTTCTTAGATATAAACATAAAAATAAATTCTCATATTAATTTTACTTTTGGTGTTCTATGATAAAGCCACTGTTTATTCACTTCTTCTGTTTCTTATGGATTGTAAGGTGTCTAAGTATGTTTATTGCTCAGATCATACTTATTAGAAACAATCCATTGGTTTTTAGACAGTATCGGCACCGCTGATGACAAGGTACTGTCAAAAACCTATTTTTCACTTATCTTTTCATATTTTTAGTTCCTGGCTCTTGTGGTTCTGAGCATATACTGGTTTATATATATATATATATATATATACTAGCTGAAAACCCACACTTCGCTACGGAGTACATTCAAATTAAATACAACGGTCAATGTATGCAATTGATGCAAATATATATATATATATATATATATATATATATATATATATATATATATTTATAATAAATACGACGATCAATGTATACAATACACCTCGCCGTACACCTCTTTAATTTCACGATAAATTTCACATAGTCACACATTTCTTGAGTCAAGTAATAGAATAACCGATCTCGCCTCAGAATTTCCGGCGTTCTGAAATTTTTTTATAAACATTTTAAACATCCTCAGAAAAATAAAAAAAGAATAGCATTACTGGCGGAACATAACCTCGCGGACACGAAGCAGACTGGGGTTAGCCGATCTTCAGTGGCGGCTATTTGATACGCCAGTTTACTGTACACGCTGAGAACGGGTACTACTTTCCGACGGCCCTCGTGTATATGTGTATATATATATATATATATATATATATATATATATATATATATATATATATATATATATATACACTCTTAGACAAAAACACGACGCACCAAGAAGTTATCCCAATGGGACGAAAATCGGTAGATGTGATGTACAAATTATTACAATTTGAGAAAAATTGGATGATTTATTCAAGACAAAGAGCTTCACGAAGTGAAAAAGTCAATAACCCGTTGGTCCACCTCTGGCCTATATGCAAACAGATATTCGGCTTAGCATTGGGTGATAGAGGTGGCGGATGTCCTCCTGCAGGATATTGTGCCAAAATTCTGTCCAATTCGCTCATTAGATCGTCAAACTACCGAGCTGGTTGGAGGGCCCTGCCCATAATGCTCCACACGTGCTCAGTGGGGGACAGATCCGGCGATCTTGCTGAACAAGGTAGCATTGGGCAAGCACGAAGACAAGTAGTAGAAACTCTCGCCATGTGCATGCGGGCATTATCTTACTGATATGTAAGCCGAGGATAGCGTGATATGAAAGGCAACACAACGGGGCGTGGAATATCTTCGACCATCACTCCTGGTTGTCGGCCCGTATGGCGGAAGACAGTCAGGTTGGTATCCCACCGCTGACCGGGGCGTCTCCAGACACGTATTCGCTGGTCATCGGGGCTCATTTCGAAGCGGAACTCATCACTGAAGATAATGCTACTCCAGTCAGAGACATTCCAGGTCGAATGTGCCCGACACCACTGCAAACGGCCATGTCGGTGTACAGAGACTAATGCTAGTCGGCACAAGGGGCGCCGTGAGCTCAGCCCCCTTTCTCTGAGCCGCCTATGAATGGTCCTTGTGGTCATTAAGCATCAGTTACACGTACGATCATTGATACTGATGAATCTGGGGCTGTGAGTGTCGGTCTGACGATTGCTCAGTCCTCACATTCTGTCGTTTCTCTAGGCTCACCGCTTCCTTCTTGACGCTGTGTTCCTCCATGGTTCACCCATTCCTGCCAACATCGTCTAATAGTGGCAACGCTCCTATCCAAATGTCCAGCGACTCGTCTATTAGACCAACCGGCTTCTTTGAGCCCAACTACGAGTCCTCTGTCAAATTCTGACATCTTCGCATATTGTTCGCGCACCTGTATGCGAGGCATAGTTACTGTCCACCCGAGTACACGGAATGAAATTCGCAAAGAATTTGTGACCTGGAATCGAAATTTCTCCTCTTTAATATCCTGAAAGTTGCATAATTAAGATGCGCTGCAGCGTCACATGTTCATTCATTGGCCACCAAACTTTAAAATTTTTCATTTTCCGCCGAAACCTGTATGCATATCAATTTGTGTCCAATTTGCATTACCCCATCGTGGTGCGTGGGTTTTTTTTGTTTTTTTTTTGTCTAAGAATAAATATATATATATATATATATATATATATATATATATATATATATATATATATATATATATATATATACAATAATATGACGCAAATACTTTTTGTTATCTACGGAAACGAAACCACTAACGGTTGCGATTCGTAATCAGCAACGATTTGATAGCATACTATCGAACAACAGTGCAATCTGAATAATTTCATTGCTGTGATAGTGTATCTTTCAGGAAGAGAGCTCGAGAGTAAGTGCTTCTGTTTCAGCAGCATTAATTCCGTTGCGAAATGTTTCTCGTCTTTACAGCATAATTATTGTGACGATGAAATAGTTACTGATCTTTAAACATTTCAAAAAAAGAGGATTCTGTAGAGAGCGTTCACGAATTTACCCAAGAGGTAAGACGATCTTTCTTTTTAGTGGACAGCCATTTTTATTCAACTAAACATACTACGACAGCGATGACTTCCCATGGATTTCTAGCGATACATCATGGCGCTAAAATCCTTTATCTATGGGAGAAAGTGAAATAAAAGGTTTCTAACGATGACATGTACTTGATTTTCTGTTCAGCCATACTATGCATGCATATTTACTTAATAATTATTCATACATATTGGCTTTATATATATATATATATATATATATATATATATATATATATATATATATATATATATACAGTGGAATCTCGATCGATCGTTTTCGGATCCATCGTTTTTCCGTATGTGTCGTTCATTTTATCCAGTCCCAATGATCCTATTGCTTTGTTATGTTTCCGCATCTATCGTTTTCCCGCATTTATCGTTCATTTCAATCAGTCCCTTGAAAAACGATAGATCGAGATTCCACGGTATATATATATATATATATATATATATATATATATATATATATATATATAGATAGATAGATAGATAAATATATATATATATATATATATATATATATATATATATATAGATAGATAGATATAGATATATAGATAGATAGATAGATATAGATATATATATATATATATATATATATATATATATATATAGATATACAGATATATATATATATATATATATATATATATATATATATATATATATATATATTTAATTATTTATTTATTTATATATACATATATATATATATATATATATATATATATATATATATATATATATATATATATATATATATATATATATATATATAATTATTCCTATAACTTTTAACTTAAATGGTTACTCTTGAATATTTTAAGCAGGAAGGAAGTGGTTAACATATAAGAAAAAAATGGATTTATCTGAATTTAAGATTGATTTATATTTCGCTAATATAGTGAACTATAAGAATTAATCCTGGTGCTATGAGTAAATGTTTAATATCTCTACGCGTGTTTGTAACATTTTACTTGTTAGTTATGATTCAGAAATATTGTTATCACTTTCCGATTTGAAAAATATGTCAAAGGGCATCATACTTGCTATAATAGATCACTGAAAGACAAATTCTTTAGAGTAGGAGTATTAGGTTTTGTTTCAAGGTACAATTAAATTAATAAATCTGAAAACCATGAGAAAATAACCTTAATAAAGGTAGAGACAAGCCTGAATTGTCTTTGAAATTATTTTAATAATCAAGTAAGATCTTTGTAGCAATCCGGATTTTAAAAAAAAAAAGAGATTAAAACTTGTGTCTATTAACATTTTAGGCATCCTTTTAAGTAAAATGGTAGAAGGTAGGAATGATGTAAAATCTCTAAACTGAAATTAAATACACTATATTTAAAATAAATCACAATAAAATTATAACTTTAACCTAAATTTCTTAGATTTATCTGTTTGCATTAATTTTACTTATTAAATTAGTGTCTATTTCCTACTTCTCTGCATTTGTCTGTTTGAGACATACATTTATCTCATGGTTTTAATCTTCTTTTTATTCTAATATGCAGATTTACCACATATTTTGTTTTGATTTAGAATATTTTGGCTGCTTTTTAAACTATTTTCCTTCATCATCAGCTCTACAGTTGACGGTATGTTTTAACCACTATCAATATTTCTATAAAACATTCAGGCTGATGATATACGCAAATTTCGAAACTGGCGGTCAATGTTTTTAAGAAGCCCTTAAGAAACGGTGTGATGTATTACACCTAGAATAGCCGTGCTAAAAAAAAGTGACTAGAACAGAATTGCACATAGTAGCAGAATGGATCTCCTCCAATTTAGAAGGGAAATCTGTCAGACATTGAAGGCGGATCGAAATCACCTTAATCCACAAAGTTTTCGAGTAAATCAAGTAAATTTCAAGTAAACAGCTCAAACTTAAATCAAGAATCCAAGGTGGGAGAGCTAACAAATGTACTTATTTATTTACAATATGTACAAATAAAACTAAATTCAAGAGCAGCGAGTTGCTCGTTATCAGGTGAGAGTCGAAAGTCCGAGTGACAAACTCTAGGACGTTACAAAGTTTCTTCTCTCGCGCGCAAAGCGCCATCTATACGGGTGGGTCCAAACATTCCACCCCCGCGATGAACAGTGGTTCATAAATCTAGTACTACACTGGAATCACTACAATGAAATATGACATTAATATACATGAAAATTTAAAATATATAAAATAAGAACTGGAACAATATACTAAATATTAAACAACGTATTATCACTAATTACTAAGTAAATAAAGAATAAACTGATGTATATGCATATTAAACAAACTTAAATTTCAAATAAAGGTTAAATATGAAAAATGAATAATCATGTTATTGACAAGAAAAAGGTAATATGGAAAGTTTATGAATAGGTGTCTTTAGTTCTCCATTAGCAGTTTTCAATCGTACTACTCGTACATTACCGTCTTTACCAGGATACAGTTCAAGAGTCCTTGCAAGAGACCATTTCAATGGTGGTAGATTATCATCTTTGATCAACACAAGATCTCCAACAGCTAAATTTGATTTCTTAGTGCACCACTTTGTGCGCTGCTGTAACTGAGTGAGATAGTCTGATGACCACCTTTTCCAAAAACTTTGGAAAATTTGTTGAGTGAGCTTCCATCGTTCGGGTGGAATTAATTTTGTGGAAGTCAAGTCTGGTTCAGGAATTGAGTTCATCGAAGTCCCGATGATGAAATGTCCAGGAGTTAATGCTGTTAAATCACGAGGGTCATTTGATACAGGAACTAGAGGTCTTGAGTTTAAGCATGCTTCAATTTGCGTTATCAAGGTGAAGAATTCTTCAAAGGTAAGAATTTGTGATCCAACAGTTCTTTTCAGATGGTTTTTCATTTGTTTAATCGCGGCCTCCCACAGACCTCCGAAGTGAGGTGCAGAAGGTGGATTAAAGTTCCATTTAATATTCTCTTCTGCAATGTAGGCATGAAACCTTTCATCAGCCAAAACTTGTGATAGCATTCTTTTTAATTCCTTGTCAGCTCCTACAAAATTTGTTCCTCTGTCAGAAAATAGTTCCAGAGGTTTGCCACGACGAGCTATAAATCTTTTCAGCGAGGCTAAGAAGGCTTCTGAAGATAAGTCGCTAACTACTTCCAAGTGAACAGCCTTTGTGGACATACATATGTAAAGGCAAACATAAATTTTATAAGGTTTAATACCTCGTCCCTTACGAGTCTTGATCATGAATGGACCTGCGAAGTCCAGTCCGACGTGTGAAAAAATCTTGTTGGGCTTCACTCGAGCTGGAGGTAAATCTCCCATAATTTGCGTCGCTAAATTTGCCCTGTTTCTGAAACACTTCATGCATTTCCAAACAATTCTTCTAACAACTTCGCGGATGTTAACAATCCAAAATTTTTGTCTTATCGAAGAAATAGTCAGTTGGATTCCACTGTGCAGATATTTTTCGTGGTAATGTTTAATGATTAATTCTGTCACGTAATGTTTTTTGGGAAGTATAATTTGATGTTTTTTATCGTCTGAAATATTAGCATTCCTGAGTCTTCCCCCAACCCGCAATAAATCTTTATCATCAAGAAATGGATTTAAGTTAGCTATCTTGTTGTTGGGGCTTAATATCTTGTCTTTCTTCAAATTCCGAGTTTCATCTTTAAACTCTAACTTTTGCACAATTTTCACTATGACATCGGCTGCATCATTTAACTCCTTACTTGTCAAGAAACCTGTTGTTTTTACTGATGGGAATTTACAGTTTTGCACAAATCGAAGAATCCAAGCTACAACACGATTTAGTTTAATCCATGTTGAAAATTTAGATAATATTTCTGGTTCATGATGGTCATCTGTGACAGTGCATATCACAGCCTTTCTTCTTTCTGGAATAGTTTCCTCCTCCAAAAGAGGAGTTTCTTGTTCGGATGGCATTTCTTCGGTTGCCAAGTTAGGGCCATTCCACCATAACATATTCCCTTTTAGTTCATGAGCAGAACATCCTCGAGACAGAACATCTGCAGGATTCTCGGATCCTTTACAATGTTTCCAAGCAAAGGGTTCGATAATGTCTTGAATTTCCCGCACTCGATTCGCAACGAATGGCTTCCAAACATCGGCAGATCCCTTTATCCAATGTAGGACTATTTGCGAATCGCTAAAACACTTGATGTTATTATTAGGGATTTGAAATAAAGCTTTCAGGTAACGGGCTATTCTCGCAGCAATAACTGCACCTAAAAGTTCCAAGCGTGGCAACGTGATTTTCTTGAGGGGTGCCACTCTACTCTTGGCCATGACGAATGAAGTGGAGCGGCTCGCAGGGTCTCGAAAATAGGCTACAGCTCCATATCCCTTTAGGCTAGCATCGGAAAATACTAAGAGCTCAATTTTGTCAAAATTTACTTTATGTTCAAAATACCTTCTAGAAATATTCAAATTTTCTAATTTATTAATCTCTTCGAACCATTTTAGAAATCTTTCCGATAAATTTTGTGGTAATTGTTCGTCCCAGTCAATGGCTTGTTGCCACATTTCTTGCAATAAGCATTTAACTCGCATTACGAAGGGCGAGATGTAACCAACAGGATCGTAAATCTTTGCAACAGTTTGCAAAACGTGACGTTTTGTGATGCAGGAATTTGACATTTCTGAAGCTGGTTTCAAGTCTAAGGATATTGTATCGTGATTATTGTTCCAAATGATTCCTAAGATTTTAGATGGGTTTTCCGAATTTTCTTCAATAATTATCCCTTTTTCCTTCCATAACGTTCTTAAGCCAGGGGAATTAGTTTTGAATTTTCTTAAATTCATACCTGCATCTTTCAAGATTTCTGAAGCTTCCGAGGACAAATTAAACGCTTCAGTATTCGAACTCGCTCCATGATGCAAGTCGTCAACGTATAAAGATGAGTTTAACATCTCGTAGCATGCAGGGTTACTTTCTGAATATTTTTAATGTGAAATTTTATCGTAGCAGCTAATATAAAGGGAGAAGAATTGACCCCGAATGGTAAACGGTTCATGTGCATAATTTTGAATGAATCGGGATCGTTATTTCGGAACCAAAGAAATTTTAAGAATTTACGATCTTCCTCGGCAATGCTGATCATTAAGAAGGCCTTTTCAATATCGGCTGAAAATGCTATTTCATATTTTCGAAATTTTAAGATTACGTCTAATAAGTTAGGATTTAAATTGGGGCCAGGCAATAATAATTCATTAAGTGATTTTGAATTTTTTCCTTTGGACGAAGCATCAAAGACTATTCTTACGCGCGTAGTAATTTTATGTGGTCTGATAATAGCTCTATGAGGCATGAAGTAACCAGAATCGAAATTTTCGTTTTTATCTTCCTCCACTATCCTATTTTTTTCTTGATGTTTAATAATACTTTGGTATTCCTGACAAATCTCCTTATCCTTACTTAATTTATCCTTTAAAATGTCAAAACGTCTTTTAGCTGTTGCGAAATTACTGTCTAGTTGTGGTTTAGTGTCTGCAAACAAAAGTTTAGTTTCATATCTACCATCAACAAATTTTAAATTATCATTAAAATATTGTAAGGCGTTTAAGTCTCTTTGAGAAAAACATTCATTTTGATCTTCAACAATCCCGAGCGATTCTAGCTTCCAAAAGGAACTTACGTCAAAATTTTCTTTTTGTACGGACGTGAAAAAGGAATGCAGTTCGGTGTTTTTCCCAGCTGAGTACTTTAATTTACCCATAAACGCATAACCGAATATTGTTGACACTGCGTATAGACCTTTATTTATTTTTTGAATGTTTATCGGCTTAGTATGGACTTCGTAGTAAATGTCCGCTCCTAAAATACAAATAGGCGCCATAGGCGATTTGTTTTCGTCAACGAAATCTGAAATCAGCAACTGGTTGTTTATTCCCAGTTCAAGTAATTGCTGAGTAGAGATAGATCTAACACTCGCTTGAGTTATGAGATCTGTGGCGATTACTTCCGCTTTCACGTAGAGTTCAGGGTCAAAGCGGCTTGTGAGTTTCACACTATATACTTCAAATATTTGCTGCGCTGGCTTTTTAGCCCCAAAAGAATATAAACTCAATTTTTCTTTACGAATAAGGGGAAGTTTCAATTCCCGAGCTAGTGATTTAGAAATGAAACTTCGCTCACTACCTGAGTCAAGAAGAATTCTAACCCTTTTAGATTTTATATCTGATTCTGCAATAGCACAAGTTTTTAAAATAATACTTTGATTAGTTTCTACCGAATTGCACTGTGATATCGAACTTAGAGTTTGAGTGTCGGGATTCGCGCATTTGGGTACTTCAGGGGGCTTGGCATCTGAAATTTCAGGAGTTTCGGTTCTAGTTCTGGCGTTACAAAATAGTTTACTGTGCTGAAAACTATTACAAATAGCACATGGAGGTATTTTTGCTTTACAATCGGAAATAAGATGTGATTTCAAGTAACATCTATAGCAGCAACCTCGTTTCTTTAAAATTTGTCGTTTTTGTATATCAGGAACGACTTCACAAAAATGGGATTTATGTTCGTTTGACCAACAAAAAATGCAGCAAGGTTTGGTCATGGTGTTTAATGCGTGTGCAGATTTAAATATCTTTTTAGTACGGAAGTTTTTGTTTGGATTTGCGCTATTGTTTTTATACACAGGTTCATCAGGATTCATATTACAGTTCGAGTTCATTTGCATCACGGTTTCCCTGAATTGCACTTCTGTTTTCAAAAACTGGATAAGCTCAGATATATCAATTTCTTCCCTATTTTTGCGTTGTCTGCTAAACTCTAGCGCTATATCATTAGGTAGTAGTTTTAATAAAATCGGATACAATAAATGCCCGTAAGAGCCAGAAGCAACTCCTAACGACTCCAAACTTCTTATTTGGATTTCAAGCTCATCGTAAAATTTTCGGAATTCTTTTATGTTAGAGGAGTTTCGCAAGGGTTCTAAATTTAACATTTTATTCATTAATGAATTAATGACGACTTCTCTTCTTCCAAATCTGGATTCTAATAATTTTACTGCAGAATCATAATTTTCATTTGTTAAAGAAAATCCGCTAACGCTTTTTAAGGCAGTTCCACCGAGAAACGTTTTTAAATAATTAAACTTGTCTATTTTCGATAATTTCGTGTTGTTGTGGATTGCACTTTCGAATTGTTGCCAAAATTCTAGCCAATGGCTTGAGTCACCGAAAAATTTATCAATGGTAAGCTTAGGCAACTTAACGACATTTGAATCAAAACTCTGAGAATTAGGCTCGCTATTATTGTTTATACCCGATGTATTAACTTCATTCGAAGCAATTTCTTTATTTGATAATTCACTTAATTTGTTTTTTAGCTTTCTTTTAAAAGCAATAATTTTAATGTTATATTCATCACAAGAAAGTATTTCTGTTTCGATTTCTTTAACTGTCAAATATTGTTCAATTTCTCTATCAATACCTTTCAATTCTTTTGATTTTTCGTCTAATTCATCATACAAGGTTTCGATATCAGTTTTATCAATATCTTCTGCTAATTTAGCAGGAATAGCATTTAACAGTCTAGTTGTTAAGTTCCTCAAAACGGAACGCTTCTTCTTAATTATTTCTAACTTTTCAGCCATTTCGAGTAAATTAGAAACTTCAATAAATCATCAAAGAATATTCAAATATCTCTCACCTGAATCATCTAAAGGTCTGCTGATCCCGGGGTTCGTGCAACAATGAAGGCGGATCGAAATCACCTTAATCCACAAAGTTTTCGAGTAAATCAAGTAAATTTCAAGTAAACAGCTCAAACTTAAATCAAGAATCCAAGGTGGGAGAGCTAACAAATGTACTTATTTATTTACAATATGTACAAATAAAACTAAATTCAAGAGCAGCGAGTTGCTCGTTATCAGGTGAGAGTCGAAAGTCCGAGTGACAAACTCTAGGACGTTACAAAGTTTCTTCTCTCGCGCGCAAAGCGCCATCTATTCGGGTGGGTCCAAACAGACATATTTTTCTAAGTACAGTAAGAGACCAAATAACAGTCTGGCTGCAGGGAAACCAAAAAAACTTTCAAAAAGAGTGTTTGGTGATGTCCGGTATGACGGAAAAGATCATTTAATCGTTGTGAATCCGAAACAGATGCGCCTACTGTGGCAAAAAATCCACAAGAAAATGCAATAAATGTTTAGTTGGATGGCATGATAAATGCTTTGAAATCTTTCACACAAAATAGCTTGTATATAAATTGTGTAAAAAAAAATTACGAATAGCTTTTTTCATTATTTTGTATTTTAATAAGCCCCTTTTATATGTAAATTTAAATATAAAAGTGTGTAAAATTTATCATAAGACATAATTTATTAAATTTGTGCCTTTTAAGCTATTATTTTTTGCATTTTTAGCTTTTTAAATTGTTTTGATTTCTTTTAAATGATTAAAATACAATTTAAATTCCTTGTGTTTATTTTATTATGCATTTTTTCGCAGAGTTCCATTTGTTTCATGCGTTTATGTATCTAAAAACGACATTAAAAGGAATAGTTTTAGAAAATCTAAGAGTTGAAGTGTTTGTGTAAAACCTGTACCCTCCCGTGCCTAGCGTCCTTTTTATAGGACGGTAACATTATTTTGAATAAAAATTAAAATTTTAACGCAGGAATTTTTTTTATTATTTTTCAGTTTATTTTGCACCGGTACAAACATAATTTATTAAAGAAAATTAAAGAATTCGATGTTGGGCATTAATGGGTTAACCACTATCAATATTTCTATAAAACTTTCAGGCTGATGATATAGGCGAATTTCGAAATTGGCGGTCAAATTTTTAAGAAGCCCTTAAGAAACTGTGTGATGTATTACACCTAGAATAGCCGTGCTACAAAAAAGCGACTAGAACAGAATTACATGCGCCTAACTAGTAGACTGTGACGCTCACTCAGCTTTTTTTACCGTGTGTCTTTTACTCACAATGTTTCCCGCTTAATATACCCCATTTTCAAACAAGCTGTACAAAAAACAGTTTGACAGGAAAACAGGTACTCACTTTTAATAGGATTTCAAAGCTGTGGATTTTTAATTGCAATTTTCTTTACTTTCCTAGATTCCTGGAAAAGACAACAATGTCTCGAAACTTAACTCCAGCGAAACCTATTGGCAGAATTGATACCTTGGGAGATGGACGTTTCAAATGGACTATCGACGATTTTTTGTCGCAAGTTTCGACTAATGAACTTCAGATGAGCCCGAATTTCACTTTTTTAGATGTCTCTTATAAGATATACTTGAAATTAAAAAAACCTGTTAGGATTTCAGTCTTCTGTCTACTATCACCTCCACGAAGAGTACATGTCGAATTCCGAATAGGAACAGGACGTAGAGGGATATCACACACCCACAGCGGAGAAACTGATGAATCGGGATTTTTTTGGACAACTATACGGTTCGATTTAAAATGCGTTTCGATACCATTAGAGATCCTGCCTGAAGGACGTTTCACCTTATCCTGTAATTTTAGAAGTTTAGATGCAGGAGAGATTGCATCCGCGTCGAGCGAACGGCTGCCCGGTAAGTACCATCGTCGTTGGCCATATGTGAAATAGCTTTCAATCTGTTTCTTAACAGCATTGTCTTGCAATCCTACACCAAATTTTTCATGCTATAACTGTGCTTGCAACTGGGCAACCGGCTGTATAATGTCCGGCTCAGTATTTATTAAACCGAATTCCAAGTTATCAATCGACATCCAGTCCCTTTTTCCTTGTCAGGTTTTCAAAATGAACATTCCGAATGTTTATAAAACCCAACCTCTTGTCAAAGTGTCTTCTGCTTTTCTTTGCATGTTTTCCCACGAAACTTTATATATATATATATATATATATACATACTCGGAGCTCATTATAACAACCTACCCCCCTTTTTCTTGCCAGTTTTTCCCGCCGAATGTTCATTATATACAATTCCTTGCAATCCTCCCCGAATAGGTATATATATAATATATATATATAATATATATATATATATGTATATATATACATACTCGGAGCTCATTATAACAACCTACCCCCCTTTTTCTTGCCAGTTTTTCCCGCCGAATGTTCATTATATACAATTCCTTGCAATCCTCCCCGAATAGGTATATATATAATATATATATATATAATATATATATATATATATGTATATATATATATATATATATATATATATATATATATATATATATATATATATATATATATATATATGTGCGTGTGTGTGTGTGTGTATATATATGTCGTCTCCCACACTTGGCGTGTAGTGTGGTACTTTAATAACTTCAACTTAAGCAAACTTTAACAACTTTAATAACTTCAAACTTAAAGTTAACTAACAAACAAACTTTATATAAACAAACTTTAACGTGCAAAACATAAAATTGTCACCATGCTGTACTCCCGGGCTAAATTAATTGTAGGTGGATTGGTGAGCTGGGTTCACGGAGCACTGGAAGGGAATCGAGAGAGATGGCGGGTATTTCACGAAACTCCCGGTCTTTATAAGGCATACACCAGTGTGCCTCGCTGACATTTTCTTCCCTCGACTCACCGAGGTTTCTTCTGTCAGTTGATGAAGATGAAACGAAATCGCTCGACCGCCACACACACATACAGATATATATATATATACACTCATGGACAAAAAAATTAGCGCACCAAGAAGGAGTCGTCAAAATGAAACGAAATTTTACATACGAAATGACTACTTTGATATAAGTAAATGATAAGAAAATCAAAGAAAAAAGATAATTTATTTCAGAGAAAAAGGCAAAAGAACGGAGGAATTAATACTCCGTTGGACCCCCTCTAGCGCGAATGCACGATGCGATACGATCGGGCATTGAGTCATACAAGTTCTGTATGATGTCTTGAGACATTTCGTTCCATATTTGCTGTAACCTTGCCTCTAGTTCGTTCAAACTCGTGGGATGCCCAACTCGTCGTCCCAAATAATTCCAGATATGCTCGATTGGAGACAAATCTGGGGATCGGGCTGGCCAAGGAAGGGTAGTAACAGTGCGGAGACAGTCTTGTGACACCCTTGCCGTATGAGGCCGAGCATTGTCTTGTTGAAAAATGGCTCCTGGGAGCCGTTGCATGAGTGGCAACACATGTGGTTGCAAGATTTCATGAACATACCGCTGGGCTGTCATGTAGCCACGGAACAATACTAGAGGTGACCGTGCATTGTAGGCAATGGCACCCCATACCATCACACCAGCTGTGGGAGCGATGTGTCGCTGTACAGCAAAGGCAGGATTGAAGCGTTCACCACGGGCTCTCCACACACGAACACGATTGTCATCACTGCCGAGATTGAATCTGGATTCGTCGCTAAAGACGACCTGGTTCCATTCCGCTGCAGTCCAGTTTCCTCGTGCGCGGCAAAACTCCAAACGGAGGCGTCGATGGGTGGGCGTCAAGGGCAGCACACGTAATGGGCGCCGCGATACCAACTGTCCTTCAGCCAGGCGCCTTCGTATGGTTCGAGAAGACACAGAGGCCCCTAGTGAAGGTGCTACCTGTGCCTTGATGGCGGCCGATGAAGGAGTTGGCTGTACGCGTGCATTTCTTACGATGTGGCGGTCTTCTCGACGACTGGTCTGTCGAGGGCGTCCTGAGCCTGGTCTTCGTGTACATGACATCTCTCGGGTCCACTGGTCCCAACACCTCCTCACAACGCAATCAGAGCGGCTTAATTGACGAGCTACTCGCCTAGCTGACCACCCAGCTTTCATCATCCCGACGATTTTCCCCCTCTCAAACTGCGACAACTGCTTATATTGTCCTCGAACACGGCGTAATGGCATGTCTATCTCAGCTCTTCTTTTGTAAATGATTCAGCACACTCAAACAAGCTTTGGTTGCCTGTTTTATACTCCACAGAGTACGATGTTCAACACCCTCTACCGGCTATACGTAATGCGCAATCACGCTGCATTTCTAATCATTTGCATATCTCCCCGACATGTACCTTCATTGCAAGTTTCGTTACGATCCCGCAATTATTTCTTGGTGCGCTAATTTTTTTGTCCATGAGTGTATATATATATATATATATATATATATATATATATATATATATATATATATATATATATATATATATATATATATATATATATATATATATATATATATATATATATATATATATATATATATATAACACAGTATATATAACCACCTGTATATTATATAGGTGGTTATCAAAATAATGGAAACACTAAGAAACATCATGAAAACCTTTCTTAATACGGCGCAAGATCGCCTTATTAAGGATTGAGGGATTAAGGTTTTATTTAAGGATTAATTTGAGGATTTAAGGTTTGGATAGTCTATTTGTCGTGTAATACCACCCGATTCATCTTGGAATTGGATTATCCAATTCATGGATAGTGGTTAAGAATATATTATACCAATCTTCAAGGGAAAATCATGAAAGTTCCTGTAGAGATAGTGTGGTGGATATCGATACCTAGCTCTATCCGCTTATACTGATCAAAGTGGTTGGATGATATATAGTCGGGCGGATTGTACAGGGCAAGGTGATATATTTGTCTTCTTTCTCATGCTCTTCAAACTAATACTTGATAGATTTAGCTGTATGTATAGGGGGATTATCGACCTGGAGAACGCCATCTCCTGCAAGAAACAATGTTTGCACCATAAGATGGACAAGTGACCTAAAATTTCGACATAGTGCTTCCCTTTCAATCTCCCTTTTAGAGTTATAATAGGGCCTGAAGAAAACCATTAAGATGCCACCCCAAACCCTGATAGATCTACCTCCATGATTAACAGTTGAGATGAGACTGCCAGAATCTTACGCTTGTGTCGGTGTTCTCCAGACATATGCACTTCCTGTTGCGAGGAACAATGATTCGTAGGAACAAATGCCATTTTTCGACATGTTACTCGAACATGAGTTACGCTCGTGGCACCATTGGGGACGATATTTTGTATTGGCATCTATTACAAGTGGTTTGGGTATAGCTACTCTTCCGTAAATGCTTTGTTTGTGAAGTTCCCTTCTACGTCTAATGGCTGATATCGGAACATGCAGATGCAGATTGAGCTCTTCGGTCATTTTGGTTGCATTTGTTTCCTTTCTTCGTGTCGCCCAGAATCCTGTGAGGGTTTTGGGACGACGTTTGGATAGTGCAGATTTTAAAAGTCCGAAATCACAAAAATACATAGGTGATACATCGGCAGATTTAGTAGGGATATTAGTAGCATATTTGTACATAGCATATGTGTACATAGCATATTTATACATGTATATAGCGTAATACATGAATATATAATATATTTATATTAAATTGAAATAGATTGAATTAGATTGCTAAATTTGAATTTATTCTTATTTATTGAAATAGACTGCAAAAGTTTTTTGCATGTGAGTAATTTGTATGATTTTTAATCTGATTTTCTTTAGTTTATATATTTTAATTTTGCTTAATATATTTATACACAGCATATTTATAGCATATTAGTTAGATTGTGCAAGTCGGATTGAAAAATCATCGGTAAGCATGCTTTTTCTCCAAGAAGAAAGACTTTTTTTAATTATAAACTCGGATTATTACAACACTTTTAATTATAACATCGGATTGAAAAACAGACAATATTCTGTAAAAATTTCTAATATTTCAACAAGGTTATGAACCTTTTTTTTATTGCAACCGTTCAATTATTTAACGTCAAGTTTTGACGGGTACGATCTAGTTATATATGTTCACAAAAGGAAGTACTTAAGTAACAATCTCTTTGTCTGTCATTTTCAATACGCCGGCAAGCGGTAAGGGTTATTGTAGTAAGCCGAGAAAAAAAACAAGCTGTTTAAGCAAAGTATTGGAAATTTTCTAACCTGCCTAAAGTTGTTTGGGCTCATTGCGATAAGCAATATCAGGCTAATTTCAAAGAGCGTCGATCATTTTCCAGTTAGACTGGCACAATGCAAAATGACGGCGCTCTTTACAAAAAGCCGGATTTGTCAATTTGCCTATGACGTATGCAGGGTTCCCACCTATATCCGTTGCACCCCCCTTAACTTCTAAACGGTGACGGGCATCAAATCAGCGACGTTCAAATCACTGGCCCGCTGCCTTTTCCAATAGGGCCGCCGCGCCCTAAAAAAAAACAATATAAATGAAAGTAATGATTTCTTTTGAAGAACTAGTAAACTAGTACCCCCTTCCTTTAGCTTAAAATCTGAAAGATCGATAAAATGTGTCCAATTCTACCAAAAGTAAGCACCAGCGGGTATCTTGCGAATCGTACGGGCCTAGGAAAGAAAATCCTAGGCCACCGCTCTCCTGTAGAGCAGAAAAGAAAAGCTGCTTCCGAAATTAGAGGTGGTCAACATTTCTGAAACAAGGGCCACATCGATAAGGTATCAATCCATCGCGGGCCGCGCCCCAGTCGAAAGAATTTATGGTAAGCCCGATCAGTTGCTGTATACTTTGTCTTTTACGAAAAAAATAAATACAATACCTCTTTTCATCCACATTGAAAATAAAATTTATGTTCATTGCAGCAGGGATGCATAATGTCCTTTCTGATGACATGCGTTGATACCTTTAAGTTAATATAAACGATATTAATTCCCGATTCTGGAGGCTCCAATAGAACGGGAAGTTAGTGAGAAATCTGCCGGGCCGCTGTCGGGTCGATTACGAATCTCCGATGAGAAGTGCCGTGACTTTTACGTGTTTGAGGGCCGTTGACGGCTGGAATGGAATTGGCACGTTACCGATTTATCTGTTCCGCCCGGAATCGGACTTCCGATTCGTAACCATAAATAACAGAAATCAGGATCAGAATTTTGTTTTTGAAATGGAAGGCGAAGAAAAATTAAGAGAGCATTTTCATTTAAAAAATTGCCTTTATTTCTGTGTAAACCCTTTTATACGGAAAATTCATACAACATTCTTGGCATTTAATGATCATGTTATTTTATATGTATAAGACTGCGTTTATAATCTCAATATTTTGAGCTCAATCTATTTCCTTGTTTATGATATATATAATTGTACTTCGTTTTGTCTTGGATATTGATGTTTGATGAAATTTGTGAGATTATTTCGTTCTGATTTGCAATTCTTTTAGCTGCAAATGCTGTTCATAACACTAAGATTTCGTATAATGGCAAACGCGCATACAATTTGTCATGATAGGAGCACCGCAGTGGTTTCCATATACAAAAAGGAGCAGGTTGTCTGTGTTTTTAGCTCCCCAGAAGCTTAGAAAAACATGTGAAAAAGAAGTTTCATTGTTAATTTTTTTATCTATTACTCCAAAAATTAAATAAATATTTACTTTGAAATGGATCCTTGTTGCAACACTCTTTATTCACAAGAGAGGAATTATTGGTATCTCTCTGATTTTTCTTCTCATTTTGTTTCAGAAGAAATTTATCGAAAGCATGTTCAATGGCTATGGGCTTTTCCTTATAAGTATATAATACCACTATACAACAACATTGAAATTAAAATTTATGGTCATTGAAGCAGGGATGCATAATGTCATTTCACACTACATGCTTATTTCTCCGAAATCATTATAAACGAGATTAATCCACGATTCACAGAATGTCCTCTACATGTCATTACTGTCAAAAAGTATTTATTTTTACTTCCATAGTGTCGTTTTAGTATCCTTTCCTGTCTGGGATTTCTGGTTGTCATTTTTGCTCCCAGAAGTAAGATCTGACGCCTATAACTATAAGTAATCGTGACTTTTGGTTTATTTAGTGTTGTGACTGAGTAGAGTTTGAACACCTTGTAGAAACTATCTACCAACTTTTCACTTCCCTCTTCCCCTTTGTCTCTCATCGTTTAGAGAGTTATCCTTTTGTTAGAGCATTTTCAGATAAATTGGCGAGAAGTGGTTCTATGGGCCACTCAAGACCTGAGAAAACGGGCTGATGACTCCTAAACAAAAACTTTATATTATACACTGCTGGCCACTGTAAATGCAACACCCTGAAGGAAACATGCAAATAACATGAAATTTTCAACATGCATTAGCGGAGGTGAGATATGCAAATGATTAGAATTTCAGCGCAGACGCACATCACGCGCGCCTGTGGCGCCACTTCAAAGCGCTATTAAGGCTTGGAGATTTCGACGATTTCAAGTTCGGCAATTGTGTTTTTCTTGTGGTTTTTTCAAAAAAAACGATCAATTATGCCTCGTCGAAAACAGCGATCAGCTTTTGATCAACTATCCGAGTTCGACAGAGGAAGGATAGTGGCCTACCGAGATTGTGGATTATCTTTCAGGGAAATCGGTAGTCGTGTTGGACGAAACCAAACAACTGTAATGCGGATATGTTGGCTCGTGTATACTATATGGTGGCTCGTGTATACCACCAATATTGTAGAAGCCAAGTTAATCAATCTAAACTCATTAACAAACTTAACAACTTTATTCACAAAGTAATAGTATAGGCAGATTACGCCGACATACACAACATACTTAAATTATGGCGCGAACCTGCTTTGATAAAATCAACTTTACACATCTCGAGAGGTCTAAAAGAATTTGTGATAAATCGTAAATGAGGGAGCCATCGCCTCAGCCTAAACTTAAACACATCAGGCAAACTGGCAAATGACTAAAACAAACAAACCGAAAAAACTTAAGAACCTCTGACTCCCATCTGTCTGGCTATGGCTTATAACTGCTTACGCAGCCAATCAGAGTTTGCAATGACGTTTGCTGCTTCGAAGCGATTCAATGCATAAGCTAACGTGATTCATTGAATATTTAATTAGTAATTAATCTTTCTAAAATGTAATCGGAAAATTTATACCATGGAGCACCACACACTCCCCCCGTAGAGAAGATTGAAATTTAGTTTTAAAATTTAAATCTAACAACTGGCTTTGAAATTCGCCCAGATTTAGTTACTGTATTTTCCTGTCGGGGGATGTGTTGTTTCTCAGTGTCTCCATGTATTTTAGTTAATACATAAGCAGGCTTTACACGATCAATGCTTACAGATTGAGGTTTACCCTTGATACAAATAGTCAGTGTCTTTGGTTTTCTTGACACGACAGCATATGGTCCTTCATATGGTGGCGCCAAAGGAGGCTTCACATGGTCTGTCCGCAGGAACACATGTGTACAGTCCTTGAGATCCTTGAAGACAAAAACTGGTGGCTTGGCATGTCTTCCTGTCGTATTTGGTGTCAAGTTGGTCATATGGGAACTCAGTCTCTGCAACATCTCAGCTGGCTCGTCCTTCACCGGGTTACTCTGAAAAAACTCACCTGGAAGTCTTAACAGACCACCGAACACTAATTGTGCTGGGGCAGCCTTCAGATCCTCCCTTACAGTTGATCTGATAGCCAGAAGCACCAGTGGTAGAGCATCAACCCAATGTACCGGATCTACTGCCATCAGAGATGATTTAAGCACTCGATGGAACCGTTCCACCAATCCATTGCTCTGTGGGTGGTATGCCGTAGTCCTGCTGCGCCGGATCCCCAAGTACGTTGACAGCCTATTAAAAAGTTGAGACTCAAAGTTTGGTCCGCGGTCTGTCGTTACCACCTCGGGAATACCATAACGAGCTATCCAAGTAGATAAGAAAGCATCCGCTATGGTTTCTGCCCGCTGGTCCGGAAGTGGCACAGCTTCAGGCCATCGCGTCTGGCGATCCACACAAGTCAGCAGATACCGGTTGCCTTTGGATGGAGGTAGGGGCCCAACTATATCTATGTGGACATGAGAAAACCTATTTGTTGCGACGAATGTTCCCAGAGGCGCCTTGTTGTGTCTGGTCACCTTGACTCGCTGGCACTGGTTGCATTGTCTACACCATTCTGCACAATCTTTCCTCATGCCCGTCCACACGAACCGTTGTTGGATGAGTCGCCAAGTTCCTTTTACACCAGGATGTGAAAGTTTGTGGTTGGCTTCAAAAATCCTCCGTCTCCATACTCTAGGTACAAATGGTCTAACTAGGTCGTGAGACACATCACAATACAATTTTCTTTCACAGGCAGGCAAAGCAATTAACTTTAACTCAAGACCTCTTACCTCCTTTGAACGCAACATTTGTTGTAAATCGGGATCCGTTGCTTGATCCTCGGCAAATAAATTAAAATCAATTGAACTATTTAAATTCAAAGTGTATATTCTGGATAGCGCGTCGGCTACTATATTTTGTTTTCCTGGCAAATATTGGATATCTGCAGTGTATTGGCTAACAAGTTCTAAGTGTCTAACCTGTCGAGGGCTAGCACTTGTTAATTTTTGGTGAAGTGCGAAGGTTAAGGGTTTGTGATCAGTGAAGATCGTGACTGTTCTTCCTTCAAGCATGTGCCTAAAATGTTTTACTGCAGAATATACCGCCAACAGTTCTCTATCAAATGCACTGTATTTAGTTTGAGTGAGGGTTAATTTTCGTGAAAAGAATCCTAATGGCTCCTCACCGTCCTTGGTAAGTTGAGAAAGAACGGCACCGACTGCTCGGTCCGACGCATCGACAGTTAACAATAGGCGTGCGCTGGGAGCTGGGAATTTCAGTGCATTTACCTCCGAAATAGCTTTCCTACAAGTTTCGAATGCATTTATTAATGGTTCTGTCCACGGTATTGGAGTCATATCCTTTTTCTTTCTGTTAATTATGAGATCAAAAAGCAATGCCTGTTTCTCCGCAATATTAGGCAAAAAACGATGATAAAAATTTAAAATTGCTAGAAAGGTCCGAAGTTGACTGATATTGTTTGGGCGAGGGTATTGCTGTAATGTTTGGACCTTTTCAGGTAGCGGCTCAATTCCCTGCTTTGAAATTTGAAAACCCAAAAATGGTATTTTGTCAACTCCGAATATGCATTTCTGGAGGTTTAAAATCAGGCCATGTTGACTTAGAGTTGAAAAAAGTATTTCTAAGTGTTTTTTGTGCTGTATCTCGTTATCAGAAAAGACAAAGATATCGTCAAGATATGACAAACAAAAATCCAGGTCTCTAAGTATGCTATCTAGATAACGCTGGAATGTGTTTCCACTGTTTCTCAAACCGAATGGCATTTTCCGGAATTCAAACAAACCTATAGGGGTTGTCACCGCGGTCTTAGGAATGTCTGTAACCTCAACCGGAATCTGATAGTATGCTCGGACCAAGTCGACTTTCGAAAAAACCTGTTTCCCCCGTAATCCCATAACTACATCATGGATGTGTGGGAGGGGGTAGCGGTCGGGAGTTGTGACCTTATTGAGTGCCCTATAATCTCCGCATATTCTCCAAGTTCCGTCTTTTTTCTTCACAAAATGAATAGGGCTGGCCCATTGGCTTTTAGAGGGCTGAATAACACCCTGTTCCATTAGAGCTTTAAATTCCAACTTCAATGTTTGAAGCTTCTCGGGGTTCAACCTACGAGGTCTCGAAAAAATGGGTTGTCCTGTGGTTTCAATACAGTGCGTTACCGGAAAGTTTTGCAAATTATTATTGCAATGCACATTTGGATTGAAAAGTTTTGGAAATCGCGCTAGAATTCTTTCGTATTCAGTTTTCCCCTCCAGTGGAGTAAGTTTTAAACTAGGGCCAGTCCCTGGATATCCCGATACTGCTAACGCTGTAACGTTATCTGTAACTTTTTTATTTTGTACATCCACCAGGATACCATAATGGTTAAGGAAGTCGGCTCCTAGAATCGGCGTGGTAATGTCTGCCACCACCAAATTCCAACTGAATGCACGACGAAGTCCAAAATCTAACTTCAAATTGACTGTACCAAATGTTTTGATAACAGAGTTGTTTGCAGCATACAATTTTAAATCCTGCACAACTCTATTTCTTGTTAGCTTTTGGGGAAAACAGCTTAATGCTGCCCCCGTGTCCACTAAAAACTTAGCACCTGTATTTTTCTCGTAAATAAACAACCGGCTTCCGAAACTACGCTCATCTGGTGCCGGTATTCCAGATGTGCCTAGGCGTTTTCCGAAAAATTACATGGCGACACACATTTTTTAGCTAACCTTCCGAACTTCCGGTGGTACCAACACCTTTCTGTAGAAGTAGAAAAATGGGGTTGAGATCTAGCTTCATTCCTCGTTTTACTGCGGTCACGTTTCTTA
This sequence comes from Dolomedes plantarius, assembly GCA_907164885.2. Classification (NCBI taxonomy): domain Eukaryota; kingdom Metazoa; phylum Arthropoda; class Arachnida; order Araneae; family Dolomedidae; genus Dolomedes; species Dolomedes plantarius. The sequence goes on from OU015490.1 coordinate 56,571,446, forward strand.
AAGTACCTAGAACGACCGTTGTATTGTGTACTTTTACTTTGCGCCTCCAATTTAGCTATTCGTGATTCTAACTTTTGCAACTGTGTTTGAGGGGTTTGGGAACCAACGGGAGCTAAAAACTCTCCCGAGGTTTCATAAACTTTATCAGCTACTCGAGCAAGCTTTGAGTTATCTTGCATATCGTCCACACAAGCACTTAAAATTTGTCTGATGTTAATGGGTAATCTCTGTAACCAGAGTTCTCGCAATGCGGTATTATTAAGTTTTCCCCCATTTAAACTCTCCATTTCGCAAAGTAGCTGTGAAGGTCTTTGATCCCCTAAGCATAATCCACTAAACAACTTTTTAAGTTTCAAACTCTCAGATTCCTCATAATAGGATAAAATGCTATTTTTTAGAGTGATGTATGCATTTTCTGAAGGGGTATTAAGTACTATATCACGTACACATTTAAGTATTTTTGTATCCAGAACGGCTATGATTGAATGAAATTTTGTAGAATCCTCTGTTATACCCGCATTTTTAAATTGAGCTTCCACCTGTCGGAACCATAACGCAGGATCAGCCTCCCAAAAAACCGGGGCTTTAAATGCCACCCTACATATGTCGGCATCCACATTAGTATTAGGCATTTTCCTTTCCTTTTTTTTAAATAATATGTATGCAATACGAAAAAATACAGTTTATACTTTTGGGAAATTTGTGTATATATTAAAAGCGTACTTTAAGCTATAAAAATACCAAAAACACTATCACACAACTGAGCATTCTTCTGTATAAACATTACATGCAAATTTTCTTTGACTTCAATCAAATATAAACACAGATTACAACTTCCAGAGGTCAAGAGTTAAGGTCAAAAATTATAGCCTACCTGCACCTGTGTTGACGAAACCACTTCAAAATTTGCGGTGATGAAACCTGCATCAAAAAATTTGTACTGCTTCAAAACTTGCAACGTTATCCATTACGAAGTCATCAAAAAGGGGGTGTTGCAAACAAGTGTTCGGTTTCTCTAGTAGAACTGTCCAAAAGGTCACCACTATATGGTGGCTCGTGTATACCACCAATATTGTAGAAGCCAAGTTAATCAATCTAAACTCATTAACAAACTTAACAACTTTATTCACAAAGTAATAGTATAGGCAGATTACGCCGACATACACAACATACTTAAATTATGGCGCGAACCTGCTTTGATAAAATCAACTTTACACATCTCGAGAGGTCTAAAAGAATTTGTGATAAATCGTAAATGAGGGAGCCATCGCCTCAGCCTCAACTTAAACACATCAGGCAAACTGGCAAATGACTAAAACAAACAAACCGAAAAAACTTAAGAACCTCTGACTCCCATCTGTCTGGCTATGGCTTATAACTGCTTACGCAGCCAATCAGAGTTTGCTATGACGTTTGCTGCTTCGAAGCGATTCAATGCATAAGCTAACGTGATTCATTGAATATTTAATTAGTAATTAATCTTTCTAAAATGTAATCGGAAAATTTATACCATGGAGCACCACAGATCGTTGGATGCAGGAGGGTACGGCGGACCGGCGTGTTCGATCGCATCCACCTCAGCGCACCACTTCACGTGATGACAGGCAAATTGTGCGCATGGCAGTGACGGATCACTCAGTCACATCACGAGCCATAGCATAGCACATGCAGTCTGTAACGCATCATCCAGTGTCTGCGCATACCAGTCGACGCCGTTTACAGCAGAGTGGTCTGTCCGCAAGACGTCCATTGCTTTGTCTACCCTTGACGCAGAACCACAGACGTCTCTGCCGCCAATGGTGCGATGACAGAAGGATGTGGACGGCAGAATGGAATGAAATTGTCTTTACTGGCGAGTCACGCTTCTGTCTGCAACACCACGATGGTCGCATTCGAGTCTGGAGATACCGTGAAGAGAGGAGGCTGAACAGCTGCGTTATGCACCGCCACACTGGTCCTGCACCGGGTATTATGATATGGAGCGGTATTGGATATCACTCTCGCACACCTCTAGTACGCATTTCCGGTACTTTAAACAGCCAGCGCTACATCTCCGAGGTGTTGGAGCCAGTTGTCCTTCCTTACCTTCAGGGTTTGCCCACAGCCATATTTCAACAGGATAATGCGCGACCACACGTGGCACGCATTGTCCAACGGTTCTTCGTCAATCGCCAGATTGAATTGCTTCCCTGCCCGCCTCGCTCTCCGGATCTTTCGCCGATAGAAAACATGTGGTCCATGGTTGCTCTACGATTGACCCAGATTCCATTCCCAGCTGCCACAGCAGATCAACTTTGGCAACGTGTGGAAGCTGCTTGGTCTGCTGTACCCCAAGAACTCATCCAAAGTCTCTTTGAATCAATGCCGAGGCGTGTGGCAGCGGGGATCTCCAACAATGGCGGCTACTCTGGCTACTGATTTTGGCAGGAACCACACTTCACAGAAGTCTATAAATTTAATAATTTGATACTTGGTCAACATGTTATCTACAAAATAAATTTTGTTGTGATATCTCTTGTCTTTCTTGGTGTTGCAATTTGGGTGGCCAGCAGTGTATAATGTAGAAACTAAAGGGACCTAAATATTAAATCATATGTAAGCATGGGAACTTTGAAAAAAGAAAACTTACTAAATCGTAGAACAAGGGAGTAAAAGGTGATAGCAAAACTCTCAGAACAATTAGCAAAGTATACAACTCCAGCGTATAAGTGTAGGCTCAGACCGAGGTTTCACCCTTGTCATGGGCTCCTCAGCAAGGCCGTGACGAGGAAACGCCTGAGGATAACGCCTAAGGAAAGGAATCCTAAATGCGAAATTTCTTTTATTTTTTATTTTTCAGGTGATCGACAAAGTGCTGTCATCCAGCCCTGCAGGGCAAAGTGGGTGGGGGAGATGAGATCATGCTTAGAGCCCTAAGCGTTATGTCATCCTCATGCGCTCGAAATTGTTTACCGTAGTTCGAGATAGACGAGGGATCTTCCAAAATTGGACTGCGTGACGACACTTTGTCAAGACGACGGATCTTCCAAAATTGGACTGCGTGACGACACTTTGTCAAGACGACGGATCTTCCAAAATTGGACTGCGTGACGACACTTTGTCAAGACGACGGATCTTCCAAAATTGGACTGCGTGACGACACTTTGTCAAGACGACGGATTTTCCAAAATTGGACTGCGTGACGACACTTTGTCAAGACGACGGATCTTCCAAAATTGGACTGCGTGACGACACTTTGTCAAGACGACGGATCTTCCAAAATTGGACTGCGTGACGACACTTTGTCAAGACGACGGATTTTCCAAAATTGGACTGCGTGACGACACTTTGTCAAGACGACGGATCTTCCAAAATTGGACTGCGTGACGACACTTTGTCAAGACGACGGATTTTCCAAAATTGGACTGCGTGACGACACTTTGTCAAGACGACGGATCTTCCAAAATTGGACTGCGTGACGACACTTTGTCAAGACGACGGATTTTCCAAAATTGGACTGCGTGACGACACTTTGTCAAGACGACGGATCTTCCAAAATTGGACTGCGTGACGACACTTTATCAAGACGACGGATCTTCCAAAATTGGACTGCGTGACGGCACTTTGTCAGCCACCAGAAAAATTTAGATAATTTCCGCATTTCGAATTCCTCTTCCTCGAGCGTATTCATCGGTTTTGAATTCGTGAGGGGCCCATAAGGATGGCGAAATCTATTTCCAAGACTGTTTTTTTTATGAAGATTTTACTCTGCGATAATTTTTAAGGCCATCCCCAAAGAGGGATTGAAGTGGCGTTCATTGCTAAAATTGCGATTCTAATCCGACGCTTTCGAGGTTTGTTAAGTTTAGGTGACACTCCGTAGGGAGTTTTAAAAGACGAAATATCAACAGATATTAAGAGGACCGACAATTCTGAACACTATCCTCGGATTGGGATCTTCTAATGTTTCGTCTTGAAATGATAAAGGATTTATGGGCCGCATTAGGCCGTTGAATCGCAGTCGATACTAGCAGGGCTTCGCCTAGCTACGCTCAAGCCATCCGTGTAACATATTTATGTACTTCGGGCCCCACAAAAGAAGAAAAAAGCCTACAAATGTATTAAATTCAAGTGAATAAATTCCTTTCAATTTTCATTCCCGTCGCTGCCGACAGATGGCAGCACCACTGCACCAGATGATTTGGTTTCTCAGTAGTGAGTGATTTTAGAATGAAAATATCTCTAAAACTATTGAATTAACAGAATAAGTGTACGCAGAAAATATTATCAGTTTTCGAAGCTCTTTCCAAATATGTAACATTTATGTACTTTCATGAGAAAAAAAATACACCGATTTTCCTGTATATTTGTCGGCCATTTTTTTTCGAGGAGTGACCCGCCAGGATGAGTTACGGTCACGTGATCTCTCGACTTCCACTTGTCCCTTTATTAGTATAGGTATAGTAATTCTTGATCCCAAGAATGCTCAGTCCACCTGTGGTGTCGCGCTTGGGTGTTGCATAATCTTGGAAGTAATAAGACGTTTGTACACTCACTGGTACCACCATCACGTTCTTCAAGGCGCGATACGCTGAAGAACGTATGTACGCGCTGAAGAACGCAAGTAGCGATACGCTGGGAACACAGTCCAAAATCTCTTAGCCCGATGACTCGATCTCTGCAGTAAGTCAGCAAAGTTGGATACTCTGTAACATCTCCTTATCCATGCTCGATGAAAACGCTTTTCTTGAAGCATTCACTAATGTTTCAGTGGGAGAGAAACAATACATATCGCTCACTCCTTTCAACAACGTCATATCTCAAAACAAGATTTTTCAGGAGAGTGATTTGAAAGTTTAAAAGTAGTACATTGAAATGTATTGAAAATAAATCAATTTTTAATTCTGCTCTCTAGCGGCTAAATATTAAGCAGTGAGATATGACGATCTTGCAGGGATATACCACTCTTTCAGGGCATTCTGAAAACAAGCATAACTAAAAATCGCCAATTTTTTTAGATATGACGTTGTTGAAAGGAGTGAGCGATATGTGCGGCTGACTATTGACTCTTACATGTTAGACAGTTGCGGTTGTTGACCGGCGGCATATTACCATTCCTTACATGAATTCACGCCATTACATCGTTTGGCGGCTGCTGATTGGTCAATGAGTTTACATCGGTATTTGTGTATTTGGTGCGCTGATTCTTATGAAAGCATGTCTGTTTTTCAAGAATCAAAACTTCCATCAATATTTTTGAACGAAATAGAATCTATTTCAAATAATAGTATCCTAGTACGCAGTAACGTTCAAAATTACATATTTGTGCGTTATAAAATTTATGCATTTGTACAATAAAGTCACTTTATTTTCAGTCTATTTTTGGTAATTTTTAGAAGAGTATTTATAATTTTTATTTTTTAAGAGTAAGGTTAAAAAACTAAAGTGTGCAAAACAGCAAAAAATATATAATTTGTATCTTGCAATTAAGATTTTAATTAAAACAATAAACAATTTTTTTAATTCAATATTTAAATTAAAAAATAAATAAATAAAGCTTTCATTTTTTTAAATTTCAACATTTAAATTTTAAAAAAAGAAAATATCTCTCCTTTTTTATAATTCAACATTTAAATTTAAGAAAAAATTCAATTTTGAGTAATATTTACTCTATTTTATTCTACTCCTAAAATTTTACAGTGAAATTACTACGGAAATTGGTAATTTCTTAAAATTTTTCATGCACAAAAAAGAAATTTGAAGATATTTATGGCGAAAATTTCTTTCACAAATAGTTTGTCACTTTAAATTACTTTTACATTAATAGGTGGCGCCACTTATGTAAAAAATTCACGTTCCTTGTAAAATATCGCGTAAAAAAATATATAAAAATGAAAGTAACTAAGAAATAGATTTTATCTCATTTAAAATACTCTTAGGATCAAATATTATGCAATTATCGAAATGAAAGCAACTAAGACATATATTTTAGCACTTATCTCATTTAAAATGCGCTTAGGATCAAATATTATGGCAATTACTGATGCAAAGTCAATTGACCAATCAGCAGCCGCCAAACGATGTAATGGCGTGAATTCATGTAAGGAATGGTAATATGCTGACCGGCGCTGAATTTCTTACGGACATTTATCATCAGCGGGATAGATTGGTTTTTTTTTCAGAGTGTAGTTATTTCGAGGACATAAGCATTACATAAAGAGAACTATCTTCGAAGCTCATTTGCTCAAGCTCGTGAAGGTATAAAACTTTTGCTGAAAGGCAAACATAAACGTCAAAGAAAAGCAGTCGGATTAATTTTAATGTACATGAATCCCATTCGCTGTATAGTTTTTATGGATGGGATTCAGCCTTTTTTTAAGAACTCTAAAGTACTACATAGCCTAGATAAACCAAAACAGGAGCAATTTCAGAACAACTTTACATTTTTAACAATAAATAAATGAAAAGGATATATTCTGTAAATTTACAATGTTCAATATTAATTGTGATTAAAACTTCTCTAATTCAGTTCACGAATCAAGTAATAATATTTGGAAAGATAGCACGTGTAGCAGTTAAAGTTGTTAAAATTAATTTATTAAATGAGAATTTGGGAGTTATTTTATTATTAATTATATTTATTATTATTAATAATATGATGATTTTAAATTCATTGGTTAGTACATTGTGGTTAGTACATTGATTGATTGTGCTTCCCAAATAATGGAAATAACTCTGGTTTATATTGACAAATTAATTTATTGAATATTAACACACATAAATAATACACTCCAATATTACTCAATATTTCATCCTTCATCTACACATACTATATATATACACTCATAATCAAAATAATCAACACACTTTAAATCGATTTTGCGAGTTCAATTAATTACTACTTATTCTTCTAATACATATACTTTACCCCTTAATTGATAATTGTCATCATTCTACTACTTGGCGCGCACTATCGTCCTATATATACTTAATCAATATTTAGCGTTACGGCAACATCTATCAATATCCCCATTATCATTCATTACTTAGGACAAGGTAGCATGGCTTACGACAAATTGGGAAATAACAGACAATACCTCCGTTTGATGATACGTCGGGCGCTGTTGACATCATACCGCTGGCAATCACATCTTGGTCTTAGACATCTCAAGAGTGGGATCGCAGGGCTTGGTTGATCACTGGGGTCTCGTCTCCGGTTGACGCTCATTCATCTGTCGGTAGTATCGTGTTCTTTAACATCTCACAGGTGGGACCGCAGGGCTTATGTTGATTTCTGGTGCCTCGTCTCGAATTGTAGCTCATTCATCTGGCAAAAGTATCGTGTTCAATATTTTTCTATATGGGCTACTCCGTTTCCATCTCTATCACCTCTATCTCTATTTTCTCAATCCATCTCCATCAACCGTCAAATCATTTCAGTCTATCTCTATCAACCGTCAAGTCTCAGTCTATCTGTCGTACCGCCTCTTTTTTTCTTTTACTCAAAATGTCTTCCATTACTTAATTCTTCGTCCCGCCCACTCTGAAATTTCATTGGTGTCTCCAGTCCCTTTTCACAACATCAACCCACCATCATTCGCTTGGGTTTTTAATTATTATTTCTTTGGTGACCATTCCTAGTTAAGGGGCGTATCTCTCTTCCTGACCGCTATTTCCTTGTTCCCACTGATGGATTTCCTCTTCTTGTGGGGTCCACTTTTATGACCCTCAATAAATTCTGCCTCCCTGACTTGCAAGACTTTTATATCTCCTTTTATTTTCTTCCCTCTTTTCCGTTCTGAGCCCTCTTTCAGCGATTCGTTTATGGCCTAAAATTGCTCTTCACTATTATTTACCATCATATCTTCCAATTAACTTGCCTTCTATACCTATTTCTTTGTGCGCTTTCACGATGTCGCGAAACTCTGCGACAGCACGCGTAGTAGCATCTTACAACTCTAAGTTCATTCTTGATTTTACGTTACACCAACGTCCTTCTCAAAAGTAAAGTGCAATTGTAAAACTCGCCATGTATTAATTCAAGACCATTTTTTTTTCAGCTGTTGAAAGAATGCAAAAAGATTTGAAGAATTTGCTCGTCAGCGGAGAGGAATGTGACGTCATTATAAAAGTCCAAGGAAAAGAATTTCCTGCCCATAGAATTATCTTACGAGCGAGATCTCCAGTTTTTAAGTCCATGTTCAGTCATGACATGGTAGAGAAACAAAGCGGCGTCGTGGTCATAGACGACTGTGATCCGGCGACTTTTCCAGATTTCCTGAACTACGTCTACACGGGAAGTACCAAGCAAATCTGCGATGAAAACGTCTTCAGCCTGTACACTGCTTCGGATAAATATGGCGTCGAGGAACTGAAAGAGGAATGCGCGGCGTTTATGAAGGGAAACATGTCGGTTGGCACGTTCTGCGACACTGTCACCTTGGCTTTGCGACATACTGAAAAAGAGCTGATTGGTTTAGCCACGGAATTTTTCCTCGCAAACTTGACCGAAATCATTAAAACTGCGAAATGGCAGACATTCTTACACGAAAATACTGCAGCGGGGAACGAACTTTTAATCAAAGCCTTGTCAAATGGATAAAATGTTTGATTCATGATTGTTGTGGATGGAATAAATGAACAAATAGCAATCTTTTTCTGTATATCAAGTATATATCATACCGGAAGAAACAGCAGTTTTCATATGAAGAAATACAAAATATAACCACCTGTTTTATTTGAAACGTCGGATACAGTCATGTATATATTATCAATTCACTCAGATCCTGTTTACTAAAAACAAATTCGTTACTAATTTTTTAACAAAAAAGAAATGAGAAATATCACTCATGTGATAACAGACAATTGAAGACGGGTTCACTAGAACAGGTGTCAACATATCATTCGCAAAGTTTTTTAGTGTTATCAGTTTCTCGTCTGTACAAGAAATTGACACTTTCTGTGTAATAACTATTGAAGACAATTTCATGCAATAACGCGATTAAACATGATCGCGTATGTTACTAAACCAAGTCTCTCAAATGCCGTACGGTTTTTCTTCAGTTATAGTTATTATTTTCGCACACTGAATTTCGACAGTTTAACAAATGATATTCATCTGCAATGTTTCATGAAATTTCTAATCTGAAATATTATTACGGGTTTTGCTAATTATGCGATAATTTTCCTTCGAGTATTGCAACTCTATACATAAATATTATTGTGTGACAGAAAACTGTAAAGAACAATAAACTTATTTTTAAAATAAAAGATGTTGATCCCAATCTCTTATGCATAAAGATTTTATTTTACCCGAATTATTGCAGCAGACAATTACTCAAAGGCCGAAATTGCTATTTTTGCAGACGACACAGCTATTTTTGCCTCTAATCTATATTTATAAAACAGTTCCGTAACTGACTCACGGACATACAACGCACAGACCAAACCGCTGGACCTAAAGGGCTGAAATTTTGCATGGCGATTCTTCTTAGAGTGTAGGGGTGCACTAAGAAAGATTTTTGGAAAATTCTTCTTAGATTTTTTTCAATTAAATTTTTAAGCTGTTTTTTAAACTTTTTTAAAGTTTGCATTTAAAATAATAATTCGAGGGTTATAAAATTTATATCACGAGAAATATCCTAAAAATTCCTTTAAAATGAATTCTTTTTCGAACCTTTACTTCGATTTTCTTATTTTTGGTGAATTTTTAAAGATTAATTTTTAGAATGCAATTTATTAAATACGGATCACGTGATTTCTTTTTCTGGTACTTTAAATCAATTTATCGTCGCGTGCATAACAACTAAATAGACAAAAAAAATATTCTTTTTTTTTCTAATTCAGCAGACAATTGGATATTATCCAAAAAAAAATAAATATCCCCTACGATTTTTTTATAAATATATATATATATATATATATATTACATCAATTGTATACATTGACCATTGTATTTAATTGGAATGTACTCCGTAGCGAAGTGCGGGTTTTCAGCTAGTCCTAATCATAAATTTGCAGTCAGAGCTATTAATGACCACGTTGCTCTTATAAATTCCTGGCTTGTTAAATGGAAAATAAAATTTAACTCGGATGAATGCATTGCCACTATGTTCCCCCATAAATACGATAGAACCTATGCTAACTGCAATATTAAAATTCGATCCACCATTATCTCCTGGTTAAATACTGTTAAATACCTAGGGTTAACCCTTGATAAAAAAACTCACTTGGAAACAACATATCATTAAAAATCGTAATAAATTTCATACTGCTAAAAGACACTTTACCCCTTGATTGTCCAAAATAGTAAATTGAACTTTAGTAACAAAATACTCCTTTATAAATCTTTCTTAAGACCCTTACTTACGTATGCTGGACTAGTTTGTTCGTATGCGGCGGATTCCAGCATTAAAATTCTGGCTGTTGCTCAAAACATGACTATTCGGCAAATCACTAACTCCCCATGTTATTTTCGCAATGTTGACATCATTTATAGGGAGATAAATCTCCCCACTATTGAAAATTATCATCAAAATCTTGCTATTAACTTCCATAAAGATTTACCAAATGATCTTATTAAAAATCTTGCAGATTACGACCCTGCGGACCCAGATAACAAGAAACGGCCCTGTGCCATTCTTGCTTGTAACTTTTAATTGTTTGCCCCGTTCTTTGTTCGCTCAGTCTCTTTCCCCCCCCCCCCATGTTGTACCTTTACTTGTACTATCGAAGCTTTTTTGTTTCCCCACTTTCTATTTTCCTTCCTACTTTCGTTTTTTACTGACCACTGAAGTTTTATGCATTGCTATATCATCCTACAGTGGAGAACCCAGCCCTTGTACTGTAATTACCACTGCTCTTGCCGAAGCTTCCTGAAGCAAACCGTAAATTTCACCCTGAAAATAATAGGTTTCGCTTTTACTGTGATTGAACGTAACTTTTTACTGTGGTTAACACTAAAATGAAGATGCCAAGGTATTGCTAAATTACATGTCTTTTTTTCTTCCGTTCTTAAACGCCGCCAACGCAGTGTTATATTACTAGCTTTCTTTTCTTCCTCTAGTAAATGTCGCCATGGCATTGATATACAGGCTGTTCACACATATTTTAGACGATGTATATTGTATTCACAAAACTAAATTACATAAAATTCTTGTGTTTTAAATGTTCTATTTGACATTTAAAACACAAATAGAACATTTAAAATTCTATTCTCTATTTTCCTCTACTTTCTATTTTCCTTCCTACTTTCGTTTTTTACTGATTACTGAAGTATTATGCATTGCTATACCATCCTAGAGTGGAGGGCCCGACGCATGTACTGTAGTTACCACTACTCTTCCTGAAGCTCCTGAAGCATTACTCAATGCGTGGGAAAAATTTTCTTTAATATAAAGGAACTCTGTTTCTAGCGGAAATATCTCCTATTAAGAAAAATAGATTCAGTATCTATGTAGTCAAGCCTTTAAGCACCCAATGTTTTACACGACACAAAAAATGTCTCTACACATAAAATAACCTTCTTGCGTTTTAAATTTGTTCGGTTTGAAATCCTAAAAATATCCCTGCACAAGTGGTTCTGATATGATTCATAATAACCTTGTAGGGACATCTAAAATTAGCTCTTTTTTTCCAAATGATGTTTCACGATGTGCTCATTATATCGCGTGACACTCAAAAAAAGAAATTTCTGACTGTTTTAACTCCTTTTAAGTTAAAACAGTCTATTCGTAACAACTATAAGAACAGTCCCTATGAGCATAAACTCATAGTATAAAGTTTTTTTTCTCAACTAATCCTCATTGCAGATGTTCTTTTTTAACTGACCTTCCCTGTGATACCACATACACCTTTGACGTGTATCTTACCCCTGATATCTCACCTATCAAATATTAACATACTTGAATCAAATATTAACATACTTGAATATTACTCAAACTTGAAATTAACATACTTGAATATTACTCAAGTATGAAACTTGATATTAACTTGATATTAACATACTTGATATTAACATACTTGATACTAACATACTTGATATTAATATACTTGATATTAAGATACTTGATATTAACATACTTGATATTAATCAAACTTGATATTAACATACTTGAATATTACTCATACTTGAATATTACTCAAATATTAACATACTTGAAAGTAAATGTAATGAAATAGGATTTTAATTTTTGAAGTTTTACAACCTACAGATAACAAAAAAGAATTTGCGTTTATAACTTTACTGATTTTTTTTAATGTACAGATAGCTATATTCTTAAACTTTAATAAATTCACAACTGTTTATTTATACAATATGCATATCTTGCATCCTGCACTATATGTGTGTTCATGCTGTAGGGGGGAAGAAATATCTGAGATACGGGGGCAAGCAGTAACCATGATATCACCAGGATGATCGTTTGATGAAATCTTCCTCCAGATCTTCAAAATATTTCATATTAAATGAATATCTCATCCAAAAGTGCTTTGATTTCTTTCTCCTTTAGCCATTGAGAAGATGCAAGAAGATTTCAAGAATTTGCTCACCAGGGGAGAGGACAGCGACGTCACTATAAGAATCCAGGGGGAAGGAATTTCCTGCCCATAGGGGCATCCTCCGATACAGATCTGTAGTCTTCAAGTCCATGTTCGGCCATGACACCGTATTTACACAGTCGCGATAGCATTTACAAGTCGAATTGCGGGGGGCGTATGTGTAAACGGTGTTCTCGCCATTTCTCCTCGCCAATCGTGGCGCTCGCTTCGGGAGCGGTTTTCTGGCACGAGTCAAAGGGGTGAATGGCGCCCGGTGTCAGACGACCGGCTGGCGCAAGCACAAATGACAAGAGGCTCGAATGTGAGAACGGTCCGAAGAATACTTTCGACAGTCCGTCTCGAGGTTCGAACCGACGACCCTGAATTGGAACCCAGTGCTTTAGCCGTTCGGCCACGCAGTTGCTCGAGAACGATTGTAAATATGACAATATTTAAACAAACCACAAACAATTTTGTAACTTTTAGAAATAGAGTTAAAAAGTATGTATGCTGTACATACCTTCGCAGATGAAAGCTGACAAATAACAACTCGTGGCCCACAACAATATTTAGAATTCAATTTTGCACCTGTTAGGTACTCTTCTGTAGACGCTACTGTCCACAATGAGTTTGGTCTTGGTATATTTCCAAAATAAATCAAAAATTCAGGATGATTTTTCTGCTGTTGTTTTCAACTTCGGTGTGAGATTCAAGATATTTCCTTACATTAGCATTTGGCATTTTGATTTTAAAATGAACAATAACGAGGGGCCAAGGGCATGTATCTTGTTTGTTCTAACTGACATGCATCTGGGGGAAAATCGGGAAATATTGCAGGTACAGAACCTAGTTCTAGAAAAGACCTTCCCCTATCAAGAGTAAATATTGATTCAAAGTATTAAGTCCAAGAGGTCGTGGACTTTCAAAAAGTCATACACGAGAAGAGGCGCAGAAAATAGGTCCTCATGCAACAGCCCCACGCAGTTCAATAGGTGGGCAGGTGATGTCAGTATTGTTGTTTTTATTGTACTGCTACACACTCCTATAACAAATTCAGGCCTGGGGTGGCCTTGTGGTAACCTGTTGGCTTTTGGTGCTCTGATCGAATCCCGGCGCGCGCCGTTAAATACATCCGTGTCTAGGCCGTAAATGGGTACGTTAAATCAGTAGACCGGAAAGTCCCTCTATGAAGGTCAGTGAGTGTGGGAGAGAGTACGATCCACCCCAGATGTCGCCTCTGGGGGTTCTCGGTCAAAACTGGGGTGGCAAATAGCTAAGACGGACTCCGACCCTTGTGGTGCTATTTAAAACCGGAGCCCCACTCTTGTAGCCTATATAGACCTGGTCTGAAACTTCCAGCCAGGGGGCATAAGAAACAACAACATAGCAAATTCAAATCCTAAACCTTGTCAATAATACTTAAAAGTTACCCGTTCTTGGGATTTTTACCATGTTTTTATTGTTTGTGTGTGTGTGTTTGTCCAGTACAAATCTTGCAATCGATTTTTAACTAACTTCCCGACTAGCTAGACCTTTGAAACTTTTAGAATAGCTCAGAACACGATGACAATGCATTCTTTTAATACTTTTAGCCCTCTTTAAGCAGGGTTGAATTCATTTTCAGTTAATTTTGTTTTGTAGACTAGTGCAGCCATCTATCGCCCTGGACGGGAACGAAAATTTAAACGCAAGTTAAATTCCAATTAACTTTATTTTCTTTCAAGTTGATGGGATAATTCATCAAAAAAAATTTTAAAAAGTATTTATTAATACATAGAATTGTCAAGTTTATATGATTCAACAGAAAATTTAAAAATATGGTATATATAAAGTTATTTTTATCTTGTAATTGCTTGCCATTTCTCCAAGAGTTTGCTAACCGAGAATGGATAGAACTGAAATTAACAATATACACAAATCATATAATACGAATTTAAATGTTACATGCTAGGAGTAAAATCTGTTCTCAGACAACTTGGCACATTACAGAAAAATACAAATGTGTTATAACTGCCAAAGGTATAAATCAATTGTGAGTTTTTCATTAATAATATGAATAGCTTGAAAGGGGTAACACCCGTACATCATTATGCCTACAAGCATCGCACTATTTTGTTCTAATTTAAGCGGTTTCTTTTTCCACAGTTATTTCAATAATTAATTACAATTGTTAATGGCATAGAGCTTTGTGACCACCTGTTTCTGATGGGATATAGCACAGGATCAAAAAATAATACACGATTCTTTTGTGAAGGTTTTTAGCCCTTTTTCTCTTATTCTCCAGATATCGAAAGAGATGATAGCAAATAAATTAAATTAAGCGCAGAGAGTAAGATTAGGATTTCTCTTCCTGCATGCTTCGTTTCATTTGAAAATGAACAAACAGAACCTATTGAACCCATTCTTGAAATATACAGTCATATCTGTGTCCAGAAATAATTTTTAAACAATAGGGAAATGTCTCCCAGCATATCACATCTCAACTCTTGCAGATTTTACTTCTTTTTGGCGAGGAGTGGGAAAAAATTGCATAATTTAACATGGCAATCAATGAGCATTCTTACAGCTTGTTGAATAAAATGCTCTCAGTCTTAACCAAAGTCTTTAGATACGGTATCTAAACAAAGGTATATCACTAAATTAAACATTCAGGTACAGCCCGGAAAGGTTTATTCAGTATGTGACCCGTATTTATTGACAGAGGAAGACTGGAGTTACGATACGAGACACTGGCCTGAAGTAACTTATCCTGATATCTATACATATCTCAACATAATAATAATCATTCTCAACGAAAGAATGATTATATTCTCTTAAACCTTGCGAAATATTAAAAAAAGGTGTTAAAATACCTGTTACATACAACTAATATGAGGAATTTTATAAATCAACTTAAATAATTTAACTCAAAATGAAGGTATCATCCAAAAACACATGCAAACGCATAGGAACTGCTTCTGTTTTCTGCCACCCGATAATGACGTCATCTATAGCAGACGAAAACTGACGTAGCCAGTGACGTTGCGACGTTTCGCCTTATTGCCAAGCAAATTTTCAAGGAAAAGAGGGAAAATGGACATATTGCGCCATCAGTCGGTGTGCGACCATAATAGGACCATTTTTCCTGGGCAATGTTCACATACAGGATTCCCACCTATATCCGTTTAACCCCCCCCCCCCGTAACTTCTAAACGGTTACAGCTTAGGCCATAAAGTTGGTGTCTATGTATAGTATAAAAGCTATGCGCTACTCGGTGAGACAACTTACAACGCCATCTATCGACAAATTTTGTTATTAGCGTTTTTATCTCAAAAACGGTACGAGATAACGGAAAAAAGCCAATTGCAAAGTTGTTCAGCATCATCGATTTAGTACGAAAAGACACCTTGCGCAGATTAATACTTAAAACAGAATGTAGAAAATGAAAATTTGTTTGGTCACGATTTCGAAAATTGTCATAAGAGTGGAAGAAAGAAACTCAGATACTTCCCTATCTTCAGTATCCTTTATTTATGTTGCTGAAAATGCTCTCCATTAGCCACTATACACATTTGCTCTCTGGACTGGATTTCTCGCAGCACATTGTGCAACATGGCAGGTATTTCGGAGGCACAAGCATCAGTAGTGCGTCGTCGGAGATCCTGCAATGTTGGCGGAGAGTCGCATATACCTGCCCTTTTATGTGCCCCCATAATTAGAAATCTAATGGGGTCAAGTCGCCTGAACACAGGCTGGTATTTAGTCCGTGAGAACTTCGTTCGCGTTTCACGACACCATAGTGTTGAAAATCACGACCAAACAAATGTTCATTTTTTACATTCTGTTTTGACATTTTTTACATTCTGCTGAACAAATTCGTAATGGACTTTTTCCCCGTATCTCGTACCGTTTTTGGGATGAAAAAGCTAATTCCAAAATTTGCCGATAGATGGCGTTGTAAGTTGTCTCATCGAGTAGCGCATAGCCTTTTTATTATACCTAGACACCAACTTTATGGCCTTAGCTGTAACCGTCTAGAAGTTTAGGGGGGTGTAACGGATATAGGTGGAAACCCTGTATATCTGACCTCCTTCTTATAGCTGTAATCAACACATTTTGGAGGCAGTTCAGTATCCGAACATTTTTATATCATTATAAGGCAATACTAACTAAGATTAATCGCATTTTAACCTGTGACAGTATCCATCAACTTCCAGGCTAATCACTCTGAGCCATTTAATTGTTTGGGTTTTTTTTGTTTGTTTGTTTTTTAAGATATTTTGAAGCTTAAGCAAGTAAGGTGAACCGTCTGCACAGGCATATTCAAACCATTCTTCCACTTTATTTTCAAGTTCCATAACCGGCATAAAAGCTTATAAAGTGAAGTATTTTCTTAGCTGTAATTCGTTCAGCATTCTGAAATTTCTGTCTTTAACTTTGCCTAACGGACGACCAAGCAAAGTGTCAAGGTTTAAACAAACTTTTAACTCGCTTCAACAAGTGGTAAATACCTTTTTCAGCAAGGTGATGGCCGAATGCCTAGGGTGCTGGCATTCGGTTCCGATCCTGTGGGTTCGAGTCCCACTGTGGGCATGGATGTTTGCAGCCGTTCGGAATCGGCTTTAAACTGTAGGTCTCGGTTTAATTAGCCCTCGAGTAGGAAAAAGTTGACCGTAGCGCTCGAAGCCAAACCAAATACCTTTAGAAAAGATTATATATATATAATTTTTTTTAATGTTTCGAAAAAGTTTCTATAGGGGGATTCATTCGAAATAGGACCCGAATACTTTGTAATAACTCTCGCTAGGCGGAAATAATCTAAGCCAACAAAAAATACATTACAAACTTTGACGTACGTGTAATCGATTGCATTACATACTTTCTGGAGGTGATTGTCTTTTTCTGTCAGACACATCTGGAAGCGACGCTCCTGAACGTATTGGAAAGGCTATCGAGGGTAAACGGCAACAATTTCACTTCCGATAATTACTTTCACATCTTTCACAGTGCGAGGCTTGTTCCGATAAAATTTTCCCTCAGGAATAAGTCTGGGGATGTCAGATCCGGTGACCGCGGTGGCCAAAGCCCCTTTGAAATTACCTTGTTACAAATGAAAGACTCAATTTCCGACATGATCCTTGTCGATGTGTGACACGTTCCCCTATCTTGCTGGAAGTAACTTTCCGCTAACTCACGATCATCCAATTGATTCAGGATCTGTTCAAAAAATGTTCCAGGTACGCTTCGTTGTTGAAAGAATTGGGGGCCTGCAGTGCGCAAACAACCCATCGAGCACCACACACTGACATTGGGATCATGGAGCGGTGTTTGGTGAGGGGCAGAGTGATTTTCATCGGCCCATATATGGGTGTTTTGCAAGTTAGTATAACCCGACAAATGGAGCCACGCTTCATACGAGAACCATGTGATGTGATGTGCCATTTACTGAAAAGCACGTTGTTTCATTCACATTGCTTCGTCCTAGCTAGAGGTATTACAGAAATATCATGGCCTCTTTCGTGTGAATCACCCCTTCGTGCTTTGAAAGTCCTTGTAGAAAATAAACAATATGTCCTTTTGTTAGGCAAATGAACCATAAATGAGCTATCTAAACTTCAGTTTATTAGATCGTTTACTTGTATTACTTTCCGACATTCATGCTATCGTTTTAGACTGACGTAGCACTTATTACGTAACAGCAAATGGCGTCACAGCAACTTTGACGTCATACATCTAAGAAATGGGGTTTTTCATTTATTTTCCCCATGGTTTGTTATTTTTCTTTTCCAGTGTATTTTATGCAAATATATGTCAATGTTATGTTACTTTCTTGTATAAATATTGCTCGAGTTAGAGCAAAGGGACCGCTAGCAGCGCATGCAGTTGAACTCACGAGCTAGTGAGATTATTTTGATTATACAAATGTTTTAAATTATTGCTTTTAATATTTTTAAATGTTTATAAGGCGAAACGTCGCAACGTCACTGGCTACGTCAGTTTTCGTCTGCTATTGATGGCGTCATTATCGGGTGGCAGAAAACAGAAGCAGTTCCTATGCGTTTGCATGTGTTTTTGGACGATACCTTCATTTTGAGTTAAATAATTTAAGTTTATTTATAAAATTTCTCATATTAGTTGTATATAACATGTATTTTAACACTTTTTCTTTAATATTTCGCAAGGTTTAAGAGATTATAATCATTCTTTCGTTGAGAATGATTATTATTATGTTGAGATATGTATAGATATCAGGATAAGTTACTTCAGGCCAGTGTCTTGTATCGTAACTCCAGTCTTCCTCTGTCAATAAATGCGGGTCACATACTGAATAAACCTTTCCAGGCTGTACCTGAATGTTTAATTTAGTGATATACCTTTGTTTAGATACCGTATCTAAAGACTTTGGGTAAAACTGAGAGCATTTTATTCAACAAGCTGTAAGAATGCTCATTGAACGCCATGTTAAAATATGCAATTTTTTGCCACTCCTCGCCAAACAAGAAGTAAAATCTGCAAGAGTTGAGATGTGACATGTTGCGAAACATTGCCCTATTGAAGTTCTGAATAAACTTATTTTTTTAACTTAAGTCTTGCTGATTCATAAACACACCCCATGCCAGACCATTGCGTGCTCTTATGTTGTCAATCTCCGTGATACCTTTTTTTCTATTTTATCTGCGGAAACGAAAGTAACTGTCAACTATCAGTGACGCCTCGTTATTAACAGAGATTAGATAACGTTGTCCCGAACAGCAGCCACACTCTTGATAATTTAATTTTTGTGATAGTGTATCACTTAGAACGAGGACTCGGAGCAACGCCTCTCTTTTCGCTAAAGGAATTGTAGTCCAACAGACATTTCATCTCTATAACAAATTTAGTGCAGGACACTAATAATTGTTGGACTCCTAGTTACCGATTTAAAGACGACTTAAAAGACTTAAAAGACGACTTAAGGAGGCCGCGAATTTCCCCAAAGGTAAGACGATCTTTCTTTCACACAGCATCTGAGTGGCATTCACTTGGAAAGCCCTTTTTTTACTTCATTTACAATCATTATCACTGTTCTTAAACCAATTTCCAACGATTCATCATGATACTAAATTCCATCTGTTCTAACGAGTGAAAACAAAATACAGGCTAAGATTAAGTTATGATCGATTCATATCGCCGAAAGTGTTTCGCAAATACACTCATGGACAAAAAAATTACCGCACCAAGAAATAATTGCGGGATCGTAACGAAACTTGCAATGAAGGTACATGTCGGGGAGATATGCAAATGATTAGAAATGCAGCGTGATTGCTCATTACGTATAGCCGGTAGAGGGCGTTGAACATCGTACACTGTGGAGTATAAAACAGGTAACCAAAGCTTGTTTGAGTGTGCTGAATCATTTATAAAGGGAGAGCTGAGATAGACATGCCATTACACCGTGTTCGAAGACAATATAAGCAGTTGTCGCAGTTTGAGAGTGGGAGAATCGTCGGGATGATGGAAGCTGGGTGGTCAGCTAGGCTAGTAGCTCGTCAATTAGGCCGCTCTGATTGTGTTGTGAGGAGGTGTTGGGACCAGTGGACCCGAGAGATATCATGTACACGAAGACCAGGCTCAGGACGCCCTCGACAGACCAGTCGTGGAGAAGACCGCCACATCGTAAGAAATGCAAGCGTACATCCAACTGCTTCATCGGCCGCCATCCAGGCACAGGTAGCACCTTCACTAGGGGCCTCTGTGTCTTCTCGAACCATACGAAGGGGCCTGGCTAAAGGACAGTTGGTATCACGGGGCCCATTACGTGTGCTGCCCTTGACGCCCACCCGTCGACGCCTCCGTTTGGAGTTTTGCCGCGCACGAGGAAACTGGACTGCAGCGGAATGGAACCAGGTCGTCTTTAGCGACGAATCCAGATTCAATCTCGGCAGTGATGACAATCGTGTTCGTGTGTGGAGAGCCCGTGGTGAACGCTTCAATCCTGCCTTTGCTGTACAGCGACACATCGCTCCCACAGCTGGTGTGATGATATGGGGTGCCCATTGCCTACAATACACGGTCACCCCTAGTATTGTTCCGTGGCACCATGACAGCCCAGCGGTATGTTCATGAAATCCTGCAACCACATGTGTTGCCACTCATGCAACGGCTCCCAGGAGCCATTTTTCAAGAAGACAATGCTCGGCCTCATACGGCAAGGGTGTCACAAGACAGTCTCCGCACTGTTACTACTCTTCCTTGGCCTGCCCGATCCTCAGATTTGTCTCCAATCGAGCATATCTGGGATCATTTGGGACGACGAGTTGGGCATCCCACGAGTTTGAACGAACTAAAGGCAAGGTTACAGCAAATATGGAATGAAATGTCTCAAGACATCATACAGAACTTGTATGACTCAATGCCCGATCGTATCGCATCGTGCATTCGCGCTAGAGGGGGGTCCATCGGAGTATTAACTCCTCCGTTCTTTTGCCTTTTTCTCTGAAATAAATTATCCTTTTTCTTTGATTTTCTTATCATTTACTTATATCAAAGTAGTCATTACGTATGTAAAATTTCGTTTCATTTTGACGACTCCTTCTTGCTGCGCAAATTTTTTTGTCCATGAGTGTATATATGACGCGGAGTTTTGCTCAGCGGAAAATTATATCTTGTTAATAACGAGGCGTCACTGTCATTAAGAAGACATTTTCGCTCCCATATGACATTATGTTTCCTTTCTAAAGGATGATTCACTTGGCAGAGACCCCGAATAAGATGTAATAAGTCTCGCTACGCCTGAGCAATGTAAACGTAACAACGAACAACGTGTTCCTCCATAGGTGGTGCGTCACTTCACGTGGTTCTCGGATGAGGCGTGGTTTGGTTTTTTGGATTATGTCAACAAGTAAAACAAACGTTTATGCAGGCCAAAAATACTTTTGCCATTCTCCGAACACCGCTCCCTGATCAAAGAGTTGTTGTGTTTTCAAGATGTGTTGGATGCGCATCATAGTCTCCATTTTCTCTCTGATGTGAAGCAGTTCGTGAATCAACTGGGTGATCGTGAGTTAGCGGTAGTTACTTCCAGCAAAATAGAACAACGTATCATCTTTCCGCAAGGAACATGGCGGAAATTGTCTCTTTCATCGGTAACAGGGTAAATTCAAAGGAGCTTTGGCCACCGCGGTCACCTGATCGGACACCAGACACCTTCCTTTGAAGAAATGTCTATCGGAACAAGCCTCGCATTGTGGAAGATTTGAAGGAAAACATCCAATGTGATATTGCTGCTATTCTCCACGATATCTTTGCCGATACATTCAGGAACACGGAGCGCCCTGCCGAAACGTGTCTGACAGGAATCGGAGATCGCCTCCAGCATCGCAAGAAATGAAATAGATTACACATACGTCAAGATATGTAACGTATTTTCTTTCGTTCAGATTGTTTCATACTAGCGAGAGTTATTACAAAAAATACGGATCCTCTTTCGAGGGAATCATCGTATATAACGAGTTTGGAATAATAATTTATTCCAGATATTTCAATGTTGTGTGTATATATGTATACTTACACAAGAGTTTCCCAAAATACAGGTGTCACGGGATTTATCTGATAAAACAAAATCTCCGACGGTGGTTCGGCCGGGAAAAGACCTTGAATGATTGGGAACGTCGACGACTGACGAGAATCCTTCAACGAGATAGACGTACAACACTTCCTAAAATTCCTGCGGATTTCAGTGCTGGGGCATCAACAAGTGTCATCGTATGAACGGTTCAACGGGCCGTCACTGATATGGGATTTCGGAGCCGTAGGCCCACTCATGTACCGTTGCTGGCTGCATGTCACAAAGCTTTACGCCTCGTCTGGGCCCACCAAAAACTCCTTTGGACTGTTGATGACTGGAAACATGTTGACTGGTTTAATAGTATATCACTTAAAACGAAAACTCGGAGCAACGCCTCTCTTTTCACTAAAGGAATTGTTGTCCAACAAACATTTCATCTCTAAAACAAATTTAGTGCAGGACACTAAAAATTGTTGGACTCCTAGTTACTGATTTAAAGACGAGTTAAAGAAGGAGGCCGCGAATTTCCCCAAAGGTAAGACGATCTTTCTTTAACCCAGCATCTGAGTGGCATTCACTTGGAAAGCCCTTTTTTTTACTTCATTTACAATCATTATCACTGTTCTTAAACCAATTTCCAACGATTCATCATGATGCTAAATTCCATCTGTTCTAACGAGTGAAAACAAAATACAGGCTAAGATTAAGTTATCATCGATTCATATCGCCGAAAGTGTTTCGCAAATATATATGACGCGGAGTTTTGCTCAGTCGAAAATTATTGCTTGTTAATAACGAGGCGTCACTGTCATTAAGAAGAAATTTTCGCTCCCATATGACATTATGGTGCTTTCTAAAGGGTGATTCAACCGGCAGAGACCCCAAATAAGATGCAATAACTCTTGCTACGCCTAAGCAATGTAAACGAAACAGCGAACAACGTTCTCCTCCGTAGATGGTGCGTCACTTCACGTGGTTCTCGGATGAGGCGTGGTTTGATTATTTGGATTATGTCAACACGTAAAACAAACGTTTATGCACTCTGAAAATCCTTTTGCCATTCTCCGAACACCGCTCCCTGATCAAAGAGTTGGTGTGTTTTCAAGATGTGCTAGATGCGCATCATAGTCACCATTTTCTTCTCCATTTTCTACTATATGTAACAGTTTGTGAACCAACTGGGTGATCGTGAGTTAGCGGTAGTTACTTCCAGCAAGACGGAAGAACGTATCACATATCCGCAATTGAGCACGGCGGACATTGAGTCTTTCATCGGTAACAAGGTAATTTCAAAGGAGTTTTGGCCTCCGCGGTCGCCTGATCGGACACCAGACATACATCTTAATTTGGAGAAAAGGTCTATCGGAACGAGTCTCGCATTGTGGGAAATTTGAAAGGAAACATCCAACGTGATATTGCTGCTATTCCCCTCGATATCTTTGCCGATACATTCAGAAACACGGAGCGCCCCGCCGAAACGTGTCTGGCAGAAAACGGAGATCTCTTCCAGCATCACAATAAATGCAATCGATTACACATACGTCAAGATATGTAACGTATTTTCTTTCGTTCAGATTGTTTCATACTAGCGAGAGTGATTACAAAAAATACGGGGCCTCTTTCGAGGGAATCATCGTATATAGCGAGTTTGGAAAAATATTTTACTCCAGAGATTTCTATGTTCATATATATATATATATATATATATATATATATATATATATATATATATATATATATATATATACTTACAAAAGAGTTGCCCAAAATAAAGGTGCCACGGGATGTATCCGGTAAAACATCAAATCTCCGACAGTGGATCGGCCGGAAAAAGACCTTGAATGAACGGGAACGTCGACGACTAACGAGAATCCTTAACCGAGATAGAAGTGCAACACTTCCTAAAATTGCTGCGGTTTTCAGTGCTGGGGCATCAACAAGTGTCAGCTTGCGAACGGTTCAACGGACCGTCATTGATATGGGCATTCGGAGCCGTAGGCCCACTCATGTACCGTTGTTGGCTGCACGTCACAAAGCTTTACGCCTCGCCTGGGCCCGTCAACAACTCCTTTGGACTGCTGATGACTGGAAAAACGTTGCTTGGTCTGACGAATCTCGTTTCGAATTGTATCGGGAGTATGAACGTATACGGGTATGAAGACAACGTCGTGGATCCATGGACCTTGGATGTCACCCGGGGTACTGATCATGCTGGTGGAGCCTCTTTGACGGTATGGGGCGTCAGCAGTTGGCGTGATATGGGACCCCTGATACGTCTAGAGACGACTCTGACAGGTGACGGGTACATAAGCCCGATCATGTACACCCATTCATGTCCATTGTGCATTCCAACAGACTTGGATAATTCCAACAGGACAATGTGATATCCCACACGTCGAGACATGCTACCGAGTGGCTAGAGGATTCTGACTGTAGACACTTCCATTGGCCACCTAAATCCCCAGACATGAACAATATTGAGCATATCTGGGATGCCTTGCAACGTGCTGTTTAGAAGATATCTCCATCACATCGCACCTCTTTGGATTTTTGGATTGCCCTGAGGGATTCATGGTGTGAATTGCCTCCAGGATACCTTCAGACAATAGTCGAGTCCATGCCACGTCGTGTTGCAGCACGTCTGTGTGCTCGCGGGGGCCCTACATGATATTAAGCAGAAGTACCAGTTTTTCTAGCTCTTCAGAGTGTGTGTATATATATATATATCACTCCCGGATGTCTCTTGAAACTCCTGGAGTACGTGAGCCATCGGTTGGGTGCGGTTCTTCTGAATTTCTCCTTACAGCACCAGTCTCTATCTCCCAGTTTCGTGGGTCTGCCGACTCGGGTCCCATTCCACTCACCTTTCACTTCTGAATCACATAGACCACTGTCAATTTTGGGTAATTCAGCTCGTTAGATATGTCCCTTAAGGATCGGCCATTTCTGTGATACCCGACGATTACACCTTTCTTGAAATCAGATAACTCTGCACTTCATGGCATCTTGGATGCGACTAATGCCAATGTGGTTTCTTACACTATATTTAACGGTGGGGGGCGTGACGTATAAGGGCTCAACTCCCTTACTGTAAGTTGTCTATGTCTTTTCATTTTCTATTGACTAACTGTTTCTTTGGGGAACTCGGGGCCTTGGGATGTCTTTTGGTTATACCTACATCCTATTCAGAAAGTTCCCCTTGAGGTAACTGATTTGGTTAGGCTCCCTGATGACGAGAACTGTCGGTTACCTCGTACTTCTGGTTTAGTTCTGGTACTATTACAGAATCTTTCTTCTGGTGCGAGGATGCCCTGAGTACTTGATTTCTGTATTGTTTTTGTCTACATTCTTCTTATAATTATCTAGGTCTGTTAAATTTAGTTATATTTACCTTTTTCAATGTAAAGATATGCAGCAACTGCGCAATCTTTTGTTGAAAAGTCATTTATGTTTTCCATGCGAGGGTAGGTTTTGAGTTAATATGTTTGGCAGTCTATGCCTGCCTTTTTATTATTTTTTATTTTATTTTATTCTTTAGCTTATGTTGTTTTGTTTATATATATATATATATATATATATATATATATATATATATATATATATATATACATATACACATACATTCATATATATACATACATACATATATATATATATATATATATATATATATATATATATATATATATATATATATATATATATATATATATATATTCATTTCTTTGGCTACTGTTTATTATTCTTATTTATTCTTTTTAATTTAACTTGTTTGTTGGAGTTTTTACACCCTCGTGTTTCGGTACGACCCATACCGACGTTATATGTTTTGATGACATAATCATTCCTGTAACTTTAACTTAAAGGGTTACTTGTGAAAATACTAAACAGGTAGTAAGTGGTTAACATATAAGAAAAAAATATATTTATCTGGATTGAAAATTGATTGATTTATATTTCGCGAATATAGTGAGGAATTAATCCTGGTGCTCAGAGTAAATGTCAGTTATGATTCAGAAATATTGTTATCAGTTTTCGATTTGAAAAAATATGTCAAATGGCATGTTCCTTGATATAATGGATCACGGATAGACATATTATTTGGAGGTGGAGCAATAGGTTTTGATTCAAGGTACAATTAAATGAATAAATCTGAAAATCATGAGATTATAACCTTAAAAAAGGTAGAGACAGGCCTGAAATGTCTTTGAAATTATTTTAATAATCAGGTAAAATCTGTGTTGCACTCCTGGTTTAAAAAAAAAGAAAGACATTAAAATTTATTTATATTAACATTTTAGGCATCCTTTTAAGTAAAAGGATAGAAAGTAGGAATGCTGTAAAATCTCTGAACTGAAATTAAATACACTAAATTTAAAATAAATCCTTATAAAATTACAACTTTAACAAAATTTCTTAGATTTATCTATTTGCATTAATTTTACGTATGCAATTAGTGCTTATTTCCTACTTCTCTACATTTGTCTCTTTGAATAATCCAGCAGAGATAGATAAAAATAATAATACGAATATAGACAAAAAACAAACAGAAATCAAGCACTCTGGGCATCCACGCAAAATGTTTGTCTCTTTGAGACATACATTTATCTTATGGTTTCAATATTCTTTTTATTCAAATATGCAGATTTACCACATATTTTATTTTGATTTAGAATATTCTGGCTGCTTTTTGAACTATTTTCTTTCATCATCAGCTCTACAGTTGACGGTATGTTTTAACCACTATCAATATTTCTATAAAACTTTCAGACTGATTATATAAGCAAATTTTTAAATTGGTGGTCAGTGTTTTTAAGAAGCCCTTAAGAAATGGTGTGATGTATTACATCTAGAATATCCGCGCTACAGAAAGTACAAAAAAGCGACTAGAACAGAATTACATGCGCCCAACTAAATTGTAACGCTCACTCAGCATTTTTTAACCCTGTGTCTTTTACTCACAATTTTCTTGCTTTATATATCCCGTTTTCAAACAAGTTGTATAATAAAACATTTTGACAGGAAAACAGGTACTCACTTTTAATATGATTTTAAAGCTGTGGATTTTAAATTACAATTTTCTTTACTTTCCTAGATTCATGGAAAAGACGACAATGTCTCGAAAAACTTCACCTAAATCTATTGGCAGAATTGATACCTTGGGAGATGGACGTTTCCAATGGACTATCGACGATTTTTTGTTTCAAGTTCCGACTGATGTACTTCAGAATGGCCCAGATTTCAATTTTTTAGATGGCTCTTATTATCTAAAAATCAGATTAAATAAACCTAATGTAATTTTATGCTTGTGTCGACGATCAGGTCCACGAATAGTACATGTCGAATTAAGAGCAGGAACAAGATGTAGAGGGGCATCACACACCCACAGCGGAGAAACCGATGAATCGGGATTTTTTTGGACATTTATGGGGTTGTTCGATATTCAAAGAGGTTTGATACCATCAGAGATCCTGCCAGAAGGGCGCTTCACCCTCTCCTGTAATTTGAGAAGTCTAGATGCAGGAGAGAATGCCTCCGCGTCGAGCGAACGACTCCCCGGTAAGTACCATCGTCACTGGCCACATGCGAAATGATTTTGAATCTGATGCTTAACAGCATTGTCTCCCAACATGCTTTAGAGAAGTCTTGAACTACTTTTCTGATATGCGAGAAAATTGCAACCGCCCGAAATCACATTTTCTAAAAGAGGCATAGAGAAAGCGTGTCAAAACACACCATTGCGGGTTATAATCCTAAACCAAATATTTCATGCAATACCTGTGCTTACATGGACAACTGATTCTATAATGCATGGCTCAGTATAAATTAAACTCAACCCCAAGTTTTCCTCTACGTACAGTCCCTTTTTCTTGTCAATTTTTCAAAATTCCGGCAGATTGTTCATTAAACCCAACCTCTTGTCATTCTCAACGTTCCTTCTGCTCTTCTTTACATTTTCCCCCACGAAATTTTATGTATATGTAATACACTGAAGTGCCACTGAATTAGGGATACCTACCTAGTAACGAGTTGGGCCTCCTCTGGCCTTGATAACGACTGCCACACGACGAGGCATAGATTCAACAAGTTTCAGGAAACGTTCCAAGGGAATGGCTTGCCAAATATTGGCTAAAGCTGTCCATAATTCAATAAGGTTCTTTGGTGCTGTGTGATGGCCTTTCACGCCTTGTTCCAAAACATCCCAAAGATGCTCAATAGGATTTAAGTCTGGGATTCTAGGTGGCCAATTCATGACAGAGAAGTCAGAGGAATGCTCATCCAACCAGCCAGTAGCCAACCGGGACTTGTGAGAGATACAGTTGTCTTGCTGGAAAACTCCATTACCGTGCGGATAACAGAACAGCATAAACGGATGGAGGTGATCACCCAGCAAATCTACGTACCGAATTGCATTGAGGGAGGTTGGTACACGCACCAAAGATCCCAAACTGTGCCACGAAAAAACACCCCAGACCATGATTGAGCCACCATGCCCTTGTACAGTTCCAGCCACGCATGCAGGATCCATGGCTTCATAAGCCTGACGCCATATTCTCAGCCTCAAGTCGGCGTTAAGTAGTCGGAATTGAGACTCATCACTCCATGCTACTCGTTTCCAGTCTTCTACACTCCAGTCTGTGTGCTCTCTTGCCCAGGCAAGACGTGTAGCCCGATGGCGAGTATAGAGCAATGGTACTCTCGTAGGTCGACGGCTCCCGAAACCCATACGGTATAGCGAGCGTTGCACATTCCGTTTACTGACTGTACGACTGGCACCGTCATTAAACTGGGTGGTAATTTGAGCTAATGTTTGGCTTCGCTGGCTACGTACAATACGCCTGAGCCGTCTCTCACCACGCACTGTCAAGGCTAATTGTCCTTTGCAGTTTGCCCGATCGCTAGTTTTTTTTTCCACCATCCATGTATTCTTGGTATACTCTTGACACTGTCGACCTTGAAAATCCTAGCTGTCTGACGATTTCGGAAATTGAATGGCCCATGCGTCGCGCGCCTACGATTTGTCCGCGATCGAAGGCGTCTAAATCAGGCAGTTTACCCATACTGGCAATTCCAACAACTAATTCAGAACAACCACAGTACGCGCTATATATGCAGTTACCACGGCGCCCTCACTTGCGCATACATGATGCGCAGCGCTACACAATTTGCATAGGCTTTGCTATCCCTAATTCAGTGGCACTTCAGTGTATATACACACAGTCGGCACTCGTTGTAGCAACACCCATCTTGACCACTCGTTAAATTTCTCTATTTGTTCAACATAATAGAGAAAAAAATTTTACATCTTGGGGCATTTTTCGCTTTTTAAAAATAACGCAAATAATATTTTTAAATTTAAATTATTCGGGAGAAAAAATCTGGTCTAGAGTATTTGAAACGCTCATAAATTCCTTTGACGGACGAAATTTATAAAATGAATCCTGTTGCAAGGTGCAGAAGAGTCCAGGCTATCTGAAAATACAATTTTTATTGGATTATCAGCATTGATGTAGCTGTCAATAGTAGACACATTTTCTCCATAGGTTACCACTGAGGTAAACGTATCCAATAGGGTTAGTACACGGCAGCCTTAAGACAGCTCTCCTTTCTTTATTACAGGTTCAGATAATGTTTCAGGAGAAAACAAACCTTCTGAAAGGGATTCTGATGAAGACGAGTCGATTACACAAAGGAAAAGTAAGTCGAATGTCCGCCATGTCTATTATAGTCAATTTATTTTCCTTCTTTTATTCGGGAGGGGGGGGGGGGTAAGCTCCTTTTAATCTTGTTGAAGGTTGGAATTTTTAAAAAGACTTATTACTGAGCACCTACTGCTTTAAAGCCCCCCCCCCCCCTCCAGCAAATTTTCAGCTTCTTGGCCCTTACGGTTCCAGAGATACTGTGATCAGTCAGTCAGTGTTACATTTTGGGGATTTAAGACCCTTTTAATCCCCTTAAAATGTGAATTTTTCACACAGAATTCTTAGTACGATGCAAAATTTTACTTCCTGGGACTTATGTATTCAGACATACAGTGATGAGGGAATGAGGGGTATTTGGCATGCATATATATATATATATATATATATATATATATATATTATATATATATATATATATATATATATATATATATATATATATATTTATATATATATATATATATATATATATATATATATATATATATATATATTTATTTATATATATATATATATATATATATATATATATATATATATATATTTATATGTATATATATATATATATATATATATATATATATATGGGGGGGGACAGTTCGCCGTTCGAAGAACAATTACGAAATAATAATACGCAAAGTGTACTACCATTTAATTAATTTATATACAAAATATTTACAAAAGGCTTAGTGCTTTGAAGTTACAACGGGCGAACATATCCCGGCTGGTTAAGGGCATGCACGCACTACGAAGATTATCTCGGAACTGCACCGGAAGCGATGCAGATGTATATTATTTGCACTTCAGTGTATTTATATATTTTTTAGTAATAATAAAAACAAATCCGTCCTGTAAACTTTAACTGTTTAATCACCTCTATAAATTATTTTGTTTAATACTTTTCTGTGCTGGTTTCTTAACGAAGAAATATCTGGGATACAGTCTTACGAAATAACCACAATACCAGGGGGATGATCGTTTCAGGTCTGTTACAGGAAACCTATTCCTCCAAATTTTCATAATATTTTATATTAAATCAATATCTCATCCAAACATGCTTTGATTTCTTTCTTCTTTAGCCTTTGAGAAAATGCAAGAAGATTTCAAGAATTTGCTCACCAGTGGAGAGGACTGCGACGTCACTATAAAAGTCCAGGGGAAAGAATTTCATGCCCATAGAGGTATCTTGCGAGCGAGATCTCCAGTCTTTAAGTCCATGTTCAGCCACGACATGGTGGAGAAGCAAAACGGCGTCGTGGTCATAGACGACTGTGATCCAGCCACTTTTCCAGATTTCTTGAACTATGTCTACACTGGAAGTACTAAACACATCAGCCATGAAAACGTCTTCAGTTTGTACACTGTTTCGGATAAGTACGGTGTCGGGGACCTGAAAGAGCAGTGCGCGGCGTTCATGAAGAGGAACATATCGGTTGGCACGTTCTGCGATGTTATCACGTTGGCTTTGAGGCATGATGAAAAAGAGCTGGTTGATTCAGCCAAGGGATTCTTCTGCGTGAATGCTATAGAAATCGTTAAAACTGCGAAATGGCAGATTTTCTTAAGCGAAAATTGGACAGTGGGGAACGAACTTTTTATCAATGTTTTGTCGAATGGAAAAAATGTTTGAATCGTGATTGTTATTAGTGGAAAAAAATGAATAAGTAATGGACAGTATTTTTCTGTGTGTTAAGAAATTATCGTAATGAAAGAAACTGCAGTTTTTAATCAAGAGAAATACGATATATAAACTCCCAGCGTTTTTTCAGAATTGGAAAGCAGTGATAAAAACAACTGCTTCGTCAGTACCAATTCTATTGAATTCTGTATTCTGTTCGCAAAGTTCTCCCTGATTTTTTTTAGCAGAAGTTGAATCAGAAATATCTCAAAAATGTTATTAACTGAAAATCGGGTGAGAAACTAAACAAATAATGCCCATAAGCAATTTCGAACTTTAAAGATTTCAAATTTGTTTGTTTTTCTACTGACTTCGAAATGGAATAAAATGTTGATTCTCCTTGTATATGTACACCAATTTGTGACTAAAAAAATTGTAAAAAGAAAAAAAATTGACATTTTAAAAATAAATATCGATGTATATTATTTCTTTCTCTTGAATATTTTATTTTATCAGATTTTATGTAGCACAATATAACTCTATTTCTCGGAACTGTTTTATAAAAATTATAGCTGTTTCTGACAAGTGTATTGCCTAGTAAAGAAGAATATGTGTTGCATAGACTCTCAGCACTACACATATTACATTTTATATATATATATATATATATATATATATATAAATAATGCTTAAATATGGGGGGCGATCGCGTAATTCAAGAAATTTCGCCGTCCCTACCTTTCGGTGATACGGTATATCCTGAGCTAATACCATCAAGGTAAGCTCAGGACAGAAAAAACTATTCTTATACAGTTGGTTCTCTGTTTAATGACGCTCTACTTAACGACGATCTCTATTTAAAGACGATATTTCCCGGTCCCGGTCCCTCCGACGTAAAAAAATTCTATTTTAAGACGATTTTGTTTCTATTTAACGACGATTTTTTCTTACATGATAAACTTTTTCTTCAACATTTTATCTACAGGAGGGTTACTTTCTGTCGGGGAGTTTGGTTTCAATAACAGACCCGGAATTTCCTTTATGTTTGTTGCAATCATAAACTTGTGGCAGTGGAAAAAACCGGGGGAGGGGGGGATTACTGTTTCTAGGAAGATCGACATTCTTCCCTGGTGGATCGAATTTCTTAGTGCGGGTGTGGAATCACTCTATTGTGCCTACCATATTGTCATGTGATTTACGAACTGTCCAAAAGCACCCCTCTCTCACTCCTTCTGGGAAGCACGTGTTCATGTTTAGAGAATTCATGGTTTTGTGTAGGAGCTCATTCCAGTACGAATACGAGGTGAGCAGAGCAGAATGGCATCAAAGAGAAAGCATCTTACGCTACACGAAAAAGTGAAAATTATTGAAAACTGGGAAGAAAGTGTTGTAATAACAAAAGTCCAATTCGCAAGACAATTTCAGCTACCCGCGTGTACTCTCAAAGGCATTTTAGCAAGAGAAAATTCTTGAAGTAGCACAAAAATTTGGTTTGGGATCCAAATCCAAACGGCAGAAAATTCAATGTGGCCGATCAGAAGAGTTTGAGAAGGCAGTCCTGCAATGGTTTCATCAAGCAAGAGCATCTAACATTCCAATTTCCGGAGTGATATTTAAAGAAAATGCTATTATTCTGGCAGAAAAATTTGGAATGCAAAATTTTCAGGCTTCGGCTGTTTGGCTAACAAAGTTCAAAGAAAGATACGGGCTTGTATTTAAAAGCACATCTGGCGAAAGTGGCTCCGTAGATGAAAAAATATTGGATGAATGGAACATAGTGCTGAAGGGGATATGATCAGAAGAACATATTCAGTGCAGATGAGACGGGCCTATTCTACAATATGGTGCCTAATAAAACCTTAATGTATATGGTTGGGCGAAAAGTGTTTTGGTGGAAAACACAGTAAAGAACGATTGACTGTTTTACTGTGCACTAATTCGGATGGATCTGAGAAATTTCCACCTTTAGTTATAGGCAAATCAAAGCAACCAAGGTGTTTTAAGAATATCACCAGGA
Organism: Dolomedes plantarius; assembly: GCA_907164885.2. NCBI lineage: Eukaryota > Metazoa > Arthropoda > Arachnida > Araneae > Dolomedidae > Dolomedes > Dolomedes plantarius. Next base: position 56,604,827 of record OU015490.1, read on the forward strand.
AACCTTGTGAGTACCGCAATAACAATAAAGCGTGGATGACATGACAAATTTTTATTGACTGGATTAGAAAATTTGATGCAAAAATGCATCGAGAAAAGAGAAAAGTTTTACTTTTAATCGACCGATTGACTGCACATACTCCAAATATCCCTTGACTTACAAATTTGACTATCCATTTCTTACCAGCTAATTGCACTAGCAAGTTGCAGCCATTAGACCTGGGTATCATTCGCAGTGCGAAAGCATACTACAGAAAGTCTTTAATTAGGAAATTAATAAACAATTCGGCTGACAGTATAAAAATTAGAAAATTTACAATCTTGGAAGCAATGCACATGATAACATCAGCATGGAAAGAAGTTTCTTCATCCACAATAAAAAACTGCTTTCGCATTGCTGGAATTCACAAAGAACTTGTAGTGGAACTGCAAAGTACGGATGCAGAAATCAACGAAGATGACATTACCCCTGAAGAATGGAGAAGTCTTGTTGAAGATGAGGATGTTTCAATTCAAGATTTCTACAATTGTGATAAATATGTTTTAACAACAGATTTCAGAAATGTAGAACAAATTTATGAAGATATTGTAAACGAAAACACAGTGTCAGACGAAGAAGGTGAAGTTGAAGACACGGAAAACGAGACACTGCCACCGTCTTACACAGATGCAATTTCTGCTCTAGATGTTCTCGCTATATTACATCGAAAATGGACGGTGACTCATTTAACATTTTAGAAAATCTGGAAAAGAGAATAACGAAAACAAGGCGAATGAAGCAATCAACACTTTTTGAATTTTTTAAAACGTAATTTATTGTATTGTTCGTACTCTTTTTTTTCAATGTAATTTAAAATAACTTTTTTGTGAATAAAATAATGATGATAATAAAAATAACATTTTTAAACACGCCAATATATTAAGAAATATATTGACAGTCCTAAGCCTGTAAAGTGTGAAGGGAAATGTTATTTATTCACAAATTCTGTTTAAGGACGATCTCTACTTAAGGAAGATTTTTCACGGTCCCTTGAAAGTCGTTAAACAGAGAACCAACTGTATTATTATTTAATTTAATGTGGACTGAAAAACAACCCTGTACATTGCCTGGGCTCGAACCTGGACCAACCGCATGGCAGGGGAGTACACCACCCCTGAGCCAGCGCTAATACATATACATTTATACTATTTCTTATGCATTTAAATCAACATCCAATGCTGTTTCACCCTACATTAAACCATTATGCAAATGCACAGAGTTATTTTACACAATAATTAATAGTCAACAACATGACTTTACATTGATGCCTTACAAAATTTTTCCTTTTTTTTCCAATAGCTATATATAACATTCTATTTACTCTGGTGTAAGAAATTAAGAGAATTTGCAGACTTGGTCGATTATCTCTAGAAGTACTGTACCTATTTTAATGAAATTTGATATGTACATACATTGATACAATACAAAACAAATAGCCATTCAATAATTGTAATACACACGCATGATCGTGCGTAACACTCGTTGGAATCAGAAGGTATGAAACAGCGGTTGCAGAATAAACAAAAAATGGGTTAATAGATGGGTAAATAGGGGGTATGATCCCCTCTTACAGATATACAGGTCTCGCAGCGGGATTTCATACTGGAAATAAGGCAGTTTATCATTTCCTGTGGCAATTGTTCCCACTCGTTCAGCAACGCTGTTTTCATTCCCTGGGTGGTTCTCGGAGGGGGGTTGCGAGTTGCAGTTGCCCTCTCCACAGCGTCCCAGACATGCTCTATAGGGTTAAGGTCTGGATATCTGGCTGGTCAATCCATCCGGTGAATATCCTCACTCCCTAGAAATTCGTCGACCAGAAGAGCTCTATGCGGCCTCGCGTTATCGTCCATTAAAATGAACTCTGGGCCAACTGCACCCCTGAAAAGGCGAACATAGGGCTCCAAGACCTCATCCCTATACCTCACACCAGTCACAATGCCTCTTTCAAAGACATGGAGAGGTGTGCGGCCATCCAACATGATGCCTGCCAGACCATTAAACCTTCTTCGCCATAATGGTCGATTTCGCGGACATTGGAGGTTAGGTAGCGGGTCCCTGGATCTCTCCATATGAAAGTACGGCGAGAATCGGTGTTTAGGCTAAACTGGGACTCATCAGTGAAGAGAACGGTCACCCATTGATCCATATTCCAATCTTTATGCTCTCTGCACCATGATAAACGGATTCTCCTGTTCGTAGAAGTGAACGGGACGCAAACAGCAGGTCTTCTTTCAAACAACCCTCTCTCATGAAGTCTTTTGGAAACAGTCACCCTTCATACACGGGTTCCTGTGGCTGCATACAAGTCACGAGAGAGCTGAGAAGCTGTAGCACTCCTGTTACGCCTCGCTATAATCGACAAATGGCGATCTTCTCTGGCCGTCGTGGCTCTTGGACGACCTTGCCCAGGCTTTCTCTCGATGGATTCGGTATCCTGGAACTGTTTCCATAAGTTACACACGACTCTGGGTGTTAAATTGAACTCTCTACAAATTTGGACTTGATATTGGCCTGCTTCTAGCCTCCCCACAATTCGCTACCTCATTCCATCAGCTAAACGTTGGTGGTTACTCCTTTTTACTGTTACAATTTGAAATTAACCGTTTGCTGCAAAATAACACCATCTATTCACCCACTGTTTTGTTTATTCTGCAACCGCTGTTTCATACCTTCCGACTCTAACGAGTGTTACGCACTATCATGCGTGTGTATTACAATTATTGAATGGATATTTGTTTTGTATTGTATCAATGTATGTACATATCAAATTTCATTAAAATTGGTACAGTAGTTCTAGAGCTAATCGACCAAGTCTGCAAATTCTCTTAATTTCTGACACCAGTGTATATATGCCTAAGTATTATTATTTTTTGGACTAATTCAGCAGCTGGGACCGAACCTCCGACCTAAGCCACCAGAGTAATCAGCGAACGCTTCACGCCATGACTTATAAGCATCTTATCCCATATCATTTATTTTATTGTCTATTTCAATATTTCTATTAAACTGTGTTATTTCACATGTTTGTTTCCTTTCTTACTTATTTACATATTTATTATTATAATACATGCATTCATCTAATTCAATATTTACCATAAGCTCTTTAGTATTATATTTCAAAGACTACAATCTGTTGTCCATTTTGCATTTAAAATCAATTGACGCTTATTATATAAATACTTTGCAAATTTATATTTCTATTATTACTCATTGTATTATCCCTTACATTATTAATTTAAAATTCATATCATTATAATTATTTACATATTTACTACCCACTAATTATTCATATTACTCAAGTACTTACCTTGCTTCTATTTGAGTATACATTATATATTACTTTACTTTTTACAATTCAGCAGTTACTGCTTATATATTCACGTTACTTTTACATTTTACGCTTCAACAGTTACTATTTGTATAATAACATTACTTTTACATTTCAAATTCTTTACATTTAATTGATACTTTCTTCTTATTATTATTTTTCCCTTTTTTTTAATTAATACATTCTTACAATTTATTATCACATTACTTAGCATTTTACAATTTTGCTTTTACATTTCATTTAATACATTTTATATTAACACTTTGCATTTTACATTTCAATAATTACTCATTGTATAAACACCTTGCCTTTTACATCCCATACTATTACCTATGTTTTACTTATATGTACAATAACATTGCTTTTACATTTCAAATTAATACTTTCTTATATTTAATTTTTAATTAATGCATTCTTACATTTATTACCACATTACCTTACATTTTGCAGTTCAACAGTTACTATCTGCATAGTCACCTTACTTTTACCGTACAGTATATACGAATACTTTAAATTTTACATTTCAGTAATTACTCATTGTATAAACACCTTACAATTTACGAACTATACTCACTTACTATCAAATAGTATACCTATATTTACAAATATATACATTTACAATTTCTCTCTTTTTCTTTTTAAGACACAATTTGTCCTTTTACTTAGTCTATAGCTATACCGGTAAGAACTTTACTTCAATACTTCTCAATTTATCTTGATGTTTCGGAAATCTTGCTTCAATTCCTTGCTTATAAATTTACTTCCCTGACGTTATTTGATTTATGATTCCTTTGATGTTGCCTTACCAAGATTAACAACATTAAACTAACTTTTTTCTCTTTTCCTCCCCCCCCCCCTTTTTTTTTTAAATCAGTATGAGAGAAATGGAAGGTCAGATCCATAAGCATGCTCAGCATTCTTCTTACGAACTTCCTCCCATAATAATCATTATAAATCTTTCTTTTATCTCAAGTTTGAAAATCTCTAGGACATTTGGCTCTCAGTTCACTAAATTGTTGACAAACATAGAGGCAATGTTCCACTGTTTGAATTTCTCCACATTGGCACTTATCATCCTTTTGATGGAACCTAAGCTGGTATTCACCAAATATTCCGTGTCCTGTAATACTCTGATTGATTTTAAAATCTGCATTGATTCTTTCTATATTAACATTAGGGTATACTTCATAAACCTTTCTTCCCTTCTCACTACTTTCCCAATCTTTTCCAACTTCTTCTTAATCTCGTGTTTTGATCTTTTATAATCTGAACCAACTTCCTGCATTTCTGATGCCTCCTTTGCCGCTTTATCGGCTTCTTCATTTCCAGCTATTCCTACGTGTGCCTTAATCCAGTGCAAATATATCATCATTTATTCTTCTTTAACTAATTTCTTAATGTTATCTATTATTTCCCTTCTGAAACTGATCGCTCCTAGTGCTTCTAGAGTGCTTCTTGAATCTGTATACAAATGGCGATCGCGTAAACTTAAAACGGGGTTTTTGTTTAGGAAGAAATAATAATTATCAATTTAAGACTGGGTGATCTCAAATATTGGGAGTAAATGCATCGCGGTGAAAATAGCTTTAAAGTTTGGACTTGATTCGAATTTCGAAGATCCACGAGGGGAATCTTAAAATAGAATTACAAGGGGATCCACGAGGGAAATCTTAAAATACAACTTTGCGCTAATAAACAATCTTGCACCGTCATGAATAGAACACGATAGAAATTCTACGTGATGTCACGCATAAGTAATGAGCGTCATAACGCGTCAGTTAAGCATGTGTACTTAATTAAAAGCTTGAAGAACAAAGAGGTTTTAATCTTCAGAGCCGAGCGGATTTAGAAAGGGAACAGACGTGCCGCCCTTGGACGCACGTAATTTAAATTGGTATGGAAGCGTTTTTAGATGTTGGAGCTGAGAAGTCTTATGTGCATTTAATAAATATGTTTCGGAAAGTGTACCGACTGGTATTTGTGTTATTCGAGCTTAGTTCACTACATTGCTGAAATTTATCAAGGTATGAGTTATCTCACCACCGGACCACCGACTGCCAAGTAATTCTCAAGATGTTCGGAGTACAACGATTTAAATTATGGGCGTGAAAAACGAATTCGACATATATATATATATATATATATATATATATATATATATATTTATTTATTTATTTATCTTATGCGTCCGAAGTCATAGTTTATGAATTTTCTTTAAGTCTGCTGTGCACTAACCCTATTGGATTCGCTCACCTCAGTGTTAACCTATGGAGAATTTTTTTAAATATTTACAGCTACATAAATGCTGATATTCCAATAAAAATGGTATTTTCGGATAGCCTGAATTTATTTCACCTTGCAAACGGATTCATTTTATAAATTTCGTCTACCAAAGGAATTTATTAATGTTTAAAAACACACTATGCCAGATTTTTTCCCCCGATCAATTTAAATTCTAAAATATTATTTGAATTTTTTTAAACCGAAAAATATCCCAAGGTGTCCAATTTCTTTCTCTATTACAGAGTACAGTATTTAAAAAAATATATTTCAATCCAAGTCGGCGGTCCTTCGACACATTTTCTGCATCGATTAACATTGAGGTGAGTGAATCCAGTACGGTTCGTACACAGCAGCCTTAACACTATAAACATGAATTTTTTCGAATGTTTGGAAATGTTTCTATAGGGTTGCTAACTTTAAAGAAGCCCGAATATTCTGTAATAACCTTCACTATAATTAAGTAGTCTAAACCAAAGAAATACGTTACAAACCTTTACGTGTGTGCAATCGATTGCATGATATGCGATTCTGGAAGTGATTTTCTTTTTCTGCCAGACACATCTCGAAGCTGTGTTCCTATACTAAGGTGACCAAATTTTAACATTGGTAAAGCGGGACACTATTGACTCGGGGGAGGGGGTTCTTGATTAAAAATTTGGGCTATATGGAGCAACAAAAATTTTCATAGAATGCAAAAATAGTATTGTAGTATTTTTTTAAATTTCAACATAAGTACAATTTACAAATATAATAAATTAAAAAAAATATGTATAGTATTATTTTATTCTTTGGCATATTTCTCATTTGCGTGAAATTTTTTAGTAGATTGCTGTTGTTCTTTAAAAGGTCATGAAATTTTTCTCAAGAATTTGTTAAATTATACAGTATTTCACACATAAAACGGCTTTCAAAGTCTCAATACTTAATTGTGATTTTTCTGATGTCCACACTTTATTGACCGTAGAAAAAACGCGTTCAGTCGCAGCATTAGTTCCTGGTAAGGACAGCGCGTATTCCACAATTTTTAGGGCATTATTGTATGGAACATGGTTTGTTTCAAAATGATGAAATATTTCTAACCATGTGTTATCTATCATGATTTTTGCTGATGCCGAAGATTTAACCTTTTCCTTATCAATATATTTTTTAATAATGATACCTCAGATCGTTTAACATTATAAAATTAACAAAAATAATATAAAACTCATATCCTGGCTAAATAGCCACATGGCCACCGAAAACCGCATATTCCCTTCCCGTTCTCCCGCTGTTCCCTAGCTTATCGTGCCTTCTTTCCAAAAAGCGGGACTTTTTAAAAACGCCGCGGGGCGCGTGACAAATTGTTAAAAATCGGGACCATACCGCCAAAAGCGGGACGTCTGGTCACCTTATCCTATACGTATTGGAAAGTCTATCGGGGGAAACAGAAACAATTTCACTTTGGATGTTTTCCTTCACATCTTACACAGTGCTAGGCTTGTTCCGGTAATCTTTTCCCAAAGGCAGAAGTCTGTTGGTATAAGATCAGGCGACCGCGGTGGTCAAAGCCCTTTTGAAATGACCCTGTTTCCGAAGAATTACTCAGTTCCCGCCATGCTTCTTGTCGATGTGTGACACGTTGCTCCATCTTGCTGGAAGTAACCTTCCGATAACTCACGACCATCCAACTTATTCAGGAGCTGTCCAAAAATGTCCATGTACGCATCGGTGTCAAAGACATTGGGGCCTATGATGCGCAACCGACATATCGTGCTCCAAACACGGACATTGGGATCAAGTATCGGTGTTTGGTGAGGGGCAGAGTGATATTCATTGGATCATATACGGGTGTTTTGCGAGTTAACATAACCCAATATATGGAACCACGCTTCAGCCGAGAAGCATGTGATGTGATGTGCCATTTTCTGAGGAGCACGTTGTCCGTCGTCTCGTTCCCATTGCCTCGTAATAGCGTGATTTATTGCAAGATATACAGGCCCTCTTTCTAGTGAATCACCCCATAGAATAATATGTTCTTTGAAAGTCGTTGTGGAAAAGCCACAGCATGTCATTTTTTTACCTGCCGAAATGAAACTTAATTTTTAACAACAGTGACTCCACGTTAATGAGAAAGATTAGATAACATAGTTTGGAACAACAGCCATCCTCTTGAGCAACGCTCTCTTTTCGCTAAAGGAATTGTAGTCCAACAAACATTTCATCTCTATAACAAACTTCTTGCACTAATAATTGTTGGTCTCCTAGTTACCGATTTAAAGACGGCTTAATGAAAGGAGCCGCAAATTTCCACAGAGGTAAGACGATCTTTTTCTTACCCAGCATCTGAGTGGCATTCGGTTGAAAAGCCATTTTTACTTGATTTACAATGATTACCACTATCCTCAAACAGATTGCCAACGATTCAGCATGATACTAAATTCCCTACTTGCGAATGAATGAAAAAATACAAGCTAAGATTATGTTATGATCGATTCATATCGCTGAAAGTATTCCGCAAATATGTGTGACGCGGAGTATTGCCCAACGGAAAATCATGGCTTGTTAATAACGAGGAACTACTGTCAGTAAGAAGAAAGTTTCGTTCCCCTATGAAATACTGTTGCCTTTCTACAACGACTTTCCGAGAATATTTTGCCCAATATATATATATATATACAGTGACGTAGCGAGCATAACTTGCGCCCGGTGCACGATACCTTTATGGCACCCCTCCCCCCCCCTAAAAACATATATTGATATAATATATAGAATTAGTGAAAAGGACCATTTGGCGCCCCTCTGCGAGTGGCGCCCGGGGCACTATAGACCCCCTTGCCCTCCCCTCGCTACGCCACTGTATATATATATATATATATATATATATATATATATATATATATATATATATATATAATAATTGTCGTGTCTGCCGCGTCACCCTTCCCTGCTACTCTCTTCTCGAGGAGGCAGGGGGGGTAGGGCAATGACCCGGCTCGATAAGGGATTCGTGATTGTTGACGGTGTTCCGGGAGAAGTCAGGGGGACGTCGGAGATACTGCTTGTGCCCACGCGAGGGAAGGCGTGTGGTTTTATTTTTAGTCTGCGGTTGTTGGCTCTAGAGAGGGCCGGGCAGACGATTACAGTGAGTGGGTGTATTGAGACCCCAAAAGACGCACTAGGCCTTTGTTAGGTAACAGTCGTTGGGAGATGACTGAAGTAGTTAGATATTTTTATAATACTGTAAAATAAGTTTATAGATAGTTGTGTTTGTGCTTACGAAAGAAATAAAACTTTGAATATTCACTGGTGTGGTACTGAACTTTATCCTGTGAAAATTTACTCTTGTACCATTGAAAACGTCTTGACATCAAACGAACCAAAGTGAACCCGTAAAAATGAAGAGGGTTCGACAATAATAATAATAATAAACTGGGCAACTCGACTTCCCTGTCCAGTCTATTCGGATAGCGTGCCGAACAATGGCTAAGCCCTAGCCGTCCTGTTCCCTCAGAAATCACTGAGAATACGCTGGGTTAATGAACGTAAAAAAACACATTTATTCAACTATCGTATTTACAAAATATGTACATTAATTGAGTTTTGCACCTCTAGTGCATTCATGGCCTCCAGCCAAATCTAAAATCGCACGTGTAAGGCACTCCGGCCCAAAATCCCAATCCTTTTCCACGCGGCTCTCCAGCCCGCGAAAAATCCAGCTGGTCCGAACAAAATAGACCTCCGTCAACGCCGGACCCCTGTCCTTCTCCTGTCTCTGTCTGGCGACTTCTCTCCCTGGCCAGAACAGCCAATCCTCCTGTCCAAACCGGTTCTCCTTCGACTGCCTATCTCGGACCAACTGCTCACTGTCCAAAACCACGCGCAATCTAGTCCCCGTTGTTCGTCTGTTTACTGTTCATAGACAGCCGGCACGCCTCCTGATCGATGGACTTGAAATCGCCTCTGGTAAATACTCATGCAAAGCTGTAAAGAAACTGCACCATATTTCATATATAACACTGGGCGTTAAGTAGAGAGTCCGCCGCCATCACAATATATATACTTTCTTTCACCCAGCATCTGACTGGCATTCGGTTGGAAAGCTATTTTTACTTGCAGGTCTTTTGATAGTATGTTTCAAACTGAAAATTGGCCAATGCATATAAATGAATTATTTAATATCTTTAAAAATAATCACGTGGGTTTCAACATTTTTTTTAAGAATTTTTTTTAAAAATTGTGTGGTTGGGGGACCCCGGTCAAGAACGAAGTTCCTTACGTTATTTTTTTCAACTCTAAACGTGATTTAATATGTAGATTTCTATTGATTATATTAGTGTACTTTTAAAATAACAAAAACGAACAACTTCTGTTTTTGTATTATTATTAAAATAATGAAAGTACACGCATGTATTTTGATTGTACGTTCTGTAAAATACGAATAAACAATCTAAATCTCCGTATTCAAATTCACTACTTAGTATACTTCTTGCACTAATTGGATTTTGACAAGCATTTAAGTAGGATGAATTATAAAGTTGCTGTCGAAGGACTGATGCAGATATTTGAAGATGTAAAATTCTTATGAGAGATGAAAAAGGCAGTTACCGTCGCCAGCAATGTCTATTTCATGATGTGATAGGACGTTTGGAGTTGAACATTCATCTTGCTCCTCGTGTGAGTCTTTAAATGATGGAAAACTTGGACTTATTACTTGCTGAGCTTCAATATTTATTGGTTGTTGAATTTGAAACTGACTATATATAAATTCTTCAGAGTTTATATCATGGCGATGATTATTTCTTTATTATTTTCGAGTAATACCGTCGGTAATGAATCTTCTTTCGATGATAGAACTGAGTCAAGTTCAGCACATTGCTTTTTTAATTTCCATTTATCTCTATATCTTTCAACAAGTTCAGCATTTTTTTTCTAAAAAAATAATAAAAATTAATATAATTTTTTATTGTTATTAAGGTTGTTCGGACAATACCAAGCAAGTCAAAAAAAAATCTAAATTATTTTTTATTAAAATTAAAATTTTTAATATATAAATTAATTATTTTTATTAAAATTAAAAATTTTAATATAAAAATTATTTTGATTTACATGTTACCTATCATAATTTTTAATGGGATTAATTTTATTATTTAATCACCAACAAAAATAAAATAATGACACAATATAAATCCCGTGTAAATTAAAACAATAAGAAACAAAAAATAAGTTTAAATAATATTTACACGTGTTTAGAATTGAGGTTATACAGCTGATCGCGAACAATGCTTGCTGCTCGAATCTCGATACTCGCACGAACACACACACATACAACCGCAGTTTCTGCTTCTCGACTTTCCATTATAAAATTGCAATAATGACACAATATAAACTCCGTGTGAATTTAAACAATAACAAGCAAAATAAACAGTGCCCAAACACAAGAATACCAGGCACCACCCAATAAACAGCACCGCCGAGGCCCGAACCCGGGAACAGTCACACTCCAGACAAACCGATAGCACCACGCCATCCCGATCTTGCAAAAGCCACTAAAAAAGAGAAAGAGAGGGAAAGGTCGCCTGGAGGGGGCATCACGCTTTTTCGTTACGTGACGATTTCTGCCAGTTCACTCTACTGTAAGCCGCGTAAAAGAACTTCGTTCCAAAAATATGAGGGGCAATATTAATCTCTTGCCCTGTAAGAAAGAAAGCATTGAAAAATAAAAAATTTTAGAAACTACTCTCTTATTATTTAAATGAGCGCCTATAAATAAGAAAATATGCCTTTGCTTATTTTGCGCTGGTTTTCGGTGCTGAGGGTGCTCGGATCGGATCCTGGCAAAGCGCCACTAAAATGCCTCCGTTTGTGTCGTCCCTTCATAGGGGGCATTGTTGGTCCGCCTATATGGCGCCCCTATAATAAAGTGGCCAGCAAAACTGCGGGGAATTATAGGCGAATGTCTTCGCGACAAGTGCCTCGGCATTTAAAAAAAAAATGCTTATATGCGATTAGGAAATTATGTACCGTAATTTCCTTTTCGGCTTAACAAGGGCATTGAATACCTGCCCTGTATTTGCCCTAGCGTGACTCGCCGAAATCCACATGTCTGTACAGCAAAGGATGTTATTGTGCTCTATTGTAACGTTTTGAAAAAAAAATTATTTTAAGGTTATGTATACTTATTTCTACGTTTCTGATGCTTATGCTTTGGAGAAACTTGTTCTACAGAGGCTCCTCTTTTTCAGAACCGTGGCAATATCACATCTTTCACAATGCTTTTCACGCATGGAGCGGGTCATAAGCTACCATAATTCAGAGGCAATTCTGTTAACAAAACATGGTATAGGTAGATACTGTGACTGATGTATCTAGGGTGCTTAAGAGGACGTGCCACTGTGCACTTTAGGATGCACAGTGGCACGCGTGACGTCATGCGACTCTCGTTCATTGCCCAGTGAAAGAAGCCTTGCCTCAAACTCTCAAGGGAGGAAAACATCGGAAAACACGTTGACCGTCCTTAAAATCAACTTCATTTTTAATAAAATATTTCAGTTTTTACGAGATGTTCAAACAATTTTTTTTTATTTCCAATGGCACATGAACATACTTGTTGTTGTTACTATTGATAATTCCCACTGGTTGGAGGTTCCATTCACCAGGTCCTAATAGGTTAAAAGGGGAGGCTCCTATTTTGAATTAGCACCACAAGGGTCGGAGTCCGACTTGGCTAAATGGCCGGTCTCGTAATTTTGAATCGGGTCAAGTGACGAGACCGGAACACTTGACCCCACACCTCCAGAGGAAATTTTGAGAACTTGGAGGACACTGCAGCCACTACCTATTTTAGGTGCCCCGGCCACCATTAGTGAACACGACGGTGGATTTGCATCATCGACGACCATCGAACCAGGGACGTTCAGATCATTGGCCCGCTGCTCTTGCCAACTGGGCCACCGCGCCCTGCCATGAACATAGTATACAAACAAGTAGTAAATACAAAAAAAACAGCAGCAACGATAACATCAAAAACTTCAAGAGATAACCAAAGCTTATCGCTCCAAGAGTCATTTCGCCTCCCAATATCTAGAAACATGTTCTAGCAATATACTTTCCTACATATCTGCCTGACGGTGCAATCAATATTGTTATTTTCATACAATCAATATTGTTATTTTCATAATAGTTATTCGTTAATACGATGCAATCACAAAGTTTAGAATCAAACGTGAAATGGGCCGTTTCTATTCCCCCTCATTCTGGGAATAGCGCAGTGGCTAACCCCACAACCTACGTAAGATCTATGAAGCTGCCATCTATATCCAGAAATTTGAACGATTTGTATAATGTAATATATATATATATATATACACATACATATGTATATATATGTATATTTATATATATAATATATATATACATACATATATTACATTATACAAATCGTTCAAATTTCTGGATATAGATGGCAGCATCATAGATCTTACGGATTAGATGCTGGCATAGATCAGAGGTGGTGGGGATAGCCAGTGCGCGTGAAATGTCCCTGTAGTAATAAAATTATATTAAGGCTTTGATGGGAGAATTTTCTATGTAAAAGTTTATGTTATGATGCTTTGTTATCCCTTAATATGCATGATTTCTGAAGACATGCATCCGTTGCTGTCAGAATATGTTGTATTTGTTTATAAATAGGTGTATATTCACGTACCTAAAATACAAAATTAAAGGAGAGACTTTTCCACTGATCTAAACAATTTTTGTCACTAAAATTTGTTTTGCGCGACTGCCTTCGTATTCTACGTAGTATCTCATTTATCTCAAGAGGGAATTTTCGAGTCAGTAAACTGTAAAGTACATTAAAAAGTTAAACCGCAATAAATATCTTTCATTTATGAAATCGAAGTTTAACCTAGGTATTGCTATAAAAAGAAAATTAATCTCTAGTCAAAAGGGGGGAGATCACCTTAAAATCTTCAAAAAACTCAATTTTTTTATTATGATTTCATTTTGAAGAATGGAATATATGAAATCTTTTGAAAAAAAATTAAGTCGACACTACAATTAGAACCGATTTTATGGCCAAATGCATAAAGCTAGTGGTAAAGTAATTTATAGAAAATTTAAACGGCTTTTTCTAAAAACTGTTATTTTCAATCTTGTGCGCACTATTTATTCAAAACTAATCGTCAGAAATTGCTAAAATTTTGTATACATGTATATCTTGTATGTTTATAAAATTTCTACCTAAATTTAAGTAAGTACATATTACTAATTTTTTTTACAGAATTTTTTTTTTAATTATGATATTTTTGTACATTACAATACATTTGCCTGAAAACAATATTTTTATGTGAAATATGGTAATTATTTTAGGTGTAGATTAAAATATAATATATGAATAGAGTATATACAAATAATTAAATATATATCTCTTAAATTTCTTAAAAAAATCTGCTCGCAATGCATTGACCTAAGATTAATTTTTTATTAAATATTAATTATTTTTTTACATAACATAATTTCTAATAATCTCCCAACAATTCTGCTTTTGTTCACTAATAGATAAAGCTTTGTACAATTCATCCTAAAAAAATGGTTTAAATTAATTACAAAATAACTGTTTGACAACACATTTAGCTTGGTAGTAAAATCAGTGTATTTGTGCGAGTGCAAAGTTGATCTCCCCCCTTAAAAAACAATAGCCGAGACTATCTCAAACGAGGGGGTTAAAGGTTCTGGAGAAAATTCCTTAACTGGGGGGGGGGGGAAGCCAGTAAGGTGAAATTTTATTTTTTAGCTCTAATTCGTTCAGCATTGTCGAACTTCTGTTTTTATCTTACCATAACGGACGATCAAGCAAAATTTCAAGGTTTTAGCTATTAATTCGCGTACAGAATTTAATAACTTGAGAGCAAGTGGTTAATGCCCTCTCAAAAGAGTGTGTGTGTGAGTGAGTGTTTGTTTGTTTGTTTCATGCATCAGTACGTCATGATTTATGAATTTCGGTTAATACTATACACGAGCAATTTTTGAAACGTTTGGAAAAAGTTTCTGGGATAAAATGTTCTTTTAACGTCTTCACAGAAGGCAACAGTATGTCACTTTTGCTATCTACGGAATCGAAACTTACTTTTTGCTGGCAATGACGCCTCATTGTCAAAGATTAGATAAAGTGTCGAACCTTGGCTTTCCTTGATAATTTAACTTTATTGATAACGCATCACATAGAATGAGCACCGCCTTTCTTCCCGCTAAATTAACCCTGCTACAGAATTATTCTGATCTTTACAACAAACAGTTCGCAGGACACGACAATTTTTTTGCCTCATGGTTGTGGATATAAGATAGTTCAAGGTAAAGAGGATCATAAAGATGGCAGCCGCGAGTTTTCACCGTAGGTAAATCCATCTTTCTTTTACCCCACATCTGAATGGCTTTCAGTAGGGAAAGCCATTTTTACTTCAAGGAAACGTGCAGTGAACCTTTAAACAGATTTTACAACGATTCATCATGATACTAAATTCCATCCCTGCGATACTGAACATATACTTTGAACTATACAGTTTTACAATAAATATGGAAACTATTTCTACTTTATTAACTAGCCTAAGTTATAAGAAAAAAAATTTTAACTTCATATTATAACTAAGTTTACATGCAGAGTTCTACCTAAACACTCATCGTACCGTCCAATAAAGGTTCATTTAACTGTAAATGAACATACTTTATAGTTTATGTGAATGCAATTACAAGAATTATTTTATGTTATATACCCTGAAAAATTTGCTTTTCTAAATGTGTTTTCTCATGCCCATATTGTATGCTTCAAAATAAGATTTCCAATACATTAAGAATTCTTTTAATATACTTTCATATACAATGACATTCTGCTACATATTACACGAAAAAATACAGATATATTTATATATTACAAAAATTACTTTATATAAAAAAATTTTGTACTCATACAAAGATACAAGTAATTGTATAAAAATACATGATTTTTTAACGTATAATTATTTAGAGTAAATGTGAGTGTGAAGTGAAACTGAATTAGTACCTTCAGGCTTTAAGAAAACGGTAACTGAAAGATGAAACATACACATAAAGCTAAAGTTACAATTCAACCATAATTTTGTGAATTCCAGATTATATGAATGAGCAAGAATTTATTAATTTAAAAAAATTATTGATTTAAAAAATGAAGAAATTGCATTTTTTCCAGTTTCATTTATTGCTGTGAGCGAAAGAGTCTTCGAATGACAAACTATTTATAAAACTATTGAAATATTAGGAAATTGTAATAATTTTTACCCAAGGTATGTTTTGGGGTTTTAAATCCAAAGACCCAAAACTTGGATTTCGTCCTTTGAAAGCTCATAGTCTATAAATATATTTACTATAACTCTATGTACAACGACAAAATATTTACTACAACGCTAAGTTAGTAACTATTCTCATGAAAACGTTAGGTAACAGAAATAGTATACATAAAAAGTTAGCAGTAACGTGTGCATCCAGCACGATAAAAGAAAGAAAAGGCTAGAAAATTTAAAATATTAAGTATTATAATTAATTAAAATCTTTTCATTATTTCTTAAATTGATTTTTGATTTATTTTGACTCTGCTTATGCTGTACCTACTTGATTTTGAAATATCCTAATTCAGAAAATACTTTTTGTGTGAATTTTGTTCTATTAAAATGCATCCCATTTGATTCAATATGACCTTAACCTTTACGTGATTAATAACTTATAACACCTCTTATACATTAGAACTTACTGGTAATAGTCTTGGATAGTATTAGATAGATCTGGTTTTAGGAAAAATATGGACATTTAAGAATTGATCTGCGCTAGAAGTGGTCATTTGGAATGAGGATGTGGAACTTACTTTATCAACCAAACAATATCTAAGCAACGAGAAGTGAGTTTTTAGTGGATAAGGTGAATGATAAAGGTCTAATGATGATACAAAATAGCATTGTATTTTCAAAGTAACAAAAATTAGTCTTTCATTTTGGGATACAACAAATATCAATAGAACATCCGTAATACAATACACGTGTTGATACTTAAATGTGTTTATCATCGACAATTTTTAAAACTTTTAAGCCTAGATAAAATTTATGGTATAGAAAAACTGGTGAATACAGGGGAAATACATCAGCGTTGTCCTATAATTCTCTATCCGGAAAATATTAAAGCATTATTTGCTAATCAGTGTCGCTCTGAGGAATTAAAAACATTCTTGGCAGTAGAACAAAATGCATTGATTGAAAAAACGACCCTTGCGCCTTTTCCGAAAATCAAAAAATAGCGGTAAGTAAGTCATACTCAGCCGGTGCAGTAATTTTAAAAAAAATTACTCTAATTATTGTTCATAAAAATATTTCTTACTTGATTTACAACTAAACGCATCATAGAGTGTCCCTTTCAAAGTCTCAGCTGGGATAAGATTCCTAATTTACTCGCATCAGTTTAACTTTAACCATCAGTTTACCTCAAAGGAGGTTGTTTATATGAAAATAGGAATACGTCACTTGGATTATTAATTTCTTTTAAATATTTTTTTTCAGATCCCCTGGAAACGGCATAGATGAAACTTTTTGTGTGTGAACTGGTGAAAGGAGGGAGTATCCGAGTGCCTTTTAAGGTACGAACTGATTTGTAAGAAAATCCAACCATTAAGGGAAATCAGAACTGAAAGAACTGATCTATTGGACTTTCGAATATGGCATATACAACAGTCGGGAAAATTACTTCTTCAGACACCAGAAGTTTCCAATGGACTATAGACAATTTCCTTTTAAAAGCTTGGAGGCAGAGACTAGAAAGTCCAATTTTCAGATTTTCAGATGCTAAATATCGCTTATACTTAACTTTTTCTACTGCAGATGGTCCGTTAACATTATGTTGTCGTAAGATCTGCAACTCACCTTTCCAAAAGCTAAACGTCAAGCTTAGAATGAGGACAGGATACAAAGGTAAAATAGAAACACGCAGCGGAAAAATGGACATAGGGAAATTTGCAGCAGATACTTGGATGACATGGTCAGAATTTTGGCAAAAGAGAAGTGACATACTAAAGGATGGACACCTGACTGTCTTCTGCGAGTTAAGATTAGACGTGGAAGAAAATGCATCCGTGCTGCAGGAAAAACTTCCAAGTGAGTATCACAATTAAGAGATACATTTGAAACGGACTTGCATTTGATTCTGTAGACTGTTCTACAGGGCCAGGTCTACCTGTTTATATCGTCGAGTATGTTTCGTTAAAAAACTTGGAGTCGATGTGGAAACAGCTCTATGTTTTCTTACAAATATCTTTAAAACATTCTTTTATAATTATATTCAAGCTATTTTAAGATCTGATTCGCATCTACAGATCCCGCATTATTTTATCGTAGATATCAGAAAGGAAAATGTCTAAATTTTCTTCTACAGTTTTATTCTGAGGCACTGGTAATAAGTCTTCGAAAAGCAATATTTTATACTTACTTGAGAATTTTTTTTCTTTTTCAATTGTAGGTAAGATAAAAGTTACAGTAGAAAATGAAGCTTTTGAAGGTGATTCTGACGAAGAGGAAACGAGTACCGAAGAGGAAAGTAAGTTTTTTTTTTGTGAGTTTATGTGAAACCATAAATCTTTTTCATCCTACAATAATTGTTACAACCATTTTCATCTGCTACGAGGTAAGGAAGTGACTTTCAACGCTAAAAATCCC
Source organism: Dolomedes plantarius (assembly GCA_907164885.2). NCBI lineage: Eukaryota > Metazoa > Arthropoda > Arachnida > Araneae > Dolomedidae > Dolomedes > Dolomedes plantarius. Next base: position 56,623,181 of record OU015490.1, read on the forward strand.
GATGCCAGTCGAACGCTATCAGGAGTTGTTAAGTTTAGGCAACGTCCGCAGGCAGTTTCGAGGGCGATATGTAAAAATCCGCCGATGTCTTATGTACGGACTATTATGACAACAGTATTCTAATTATGAATTTCCAGCGTTTCGTCTTAAATGATAAATGGTGGGAAGGAAGAATTTGTCCATGGAATCTCATTCGATGTATCTGTGGTGCTTTTATCCATGATCGCGTGAATGCTCATCCCACTTGTGATGTCGTTTCCAGTGGTCCTCCAAATATTTGGAAGTAAGTACAGCTTCGTACACCCATTGACGCCTCCGTCGCGTTCACCAAACACCCAGCGATGCGTTGGGAAGACATTCCAGATTCTTAGCCCGGTGGATCGACCACTGGAGGGATTCAGTGTTGGGTATTCTCCGACGTGCTTATAAATGGAAACCACTATAGCAATCAATTTTCTTTCTGCGGAAGAAAATCGATTTGTTTTGTTCATAGGCGCTCCTCTTACATGTTGGACCAGTGGTCACCAAATGGCGGACCGTGGTTCGTATCCGGACCGCAGGCAAGTTTTGTACAGACCGTGACGAAATTGTGCATTTTCAGAAAATAGCGACTCAGCAGGGATCCGAAATGCAATGAATTATATCCTACCACTGTATTATTCATCAAAGTGTGTTTTGCTTCAGTCTGTATCCCAGTCTTCAGAATAAAATACAAACGGTGATATAAATAATTAACTTTATACGGGCAAAATCATCTCTTAAGTAGCGTCAATTTAAATCATTTCTTGAAGAGACTGATGCTTAGTTTGACGACTTCCTTCTCCACAACAATGTGAGATGGCTAAGTAAAGACTTGGTGCTTGAAAGATTTTTTGCAGTATTGGAAGACATCAAAGAGTTTCTTTCAACTAGTGATCAAAGAGTAGCAATTGAACATTTAGGGTTCCTTTTTGACGTTGCAGAAAACGTCGCAACCATCGCATTATTTTTGACTGATCTTTTTAGACACCTGAATCTTTTAAACCTCAAACTACAAGCCAAAGGAAAACTTGTGTGCGAACTTCTCTTAGAAGTAAAGAGTTTTTCAAAAAAAAAGATTGACCTCTTGTCCGAAGATATTAGAGGAGAACTTTTACACTTTCCCAACCTTGAGTCAGTTTGTGACAGTAAAGAGGGTATTGACACCAGCTAAATCGAAGATTTTTTGGAAAAACTTAAATCTGAATTTTAAGAAAGATTTACTGACTTTGAAAAAATTGAGAACGTTGTGCAGCTGGTTAACATCAGTTTTCACTTATGCCCAATGGTGTATGGACCAGTGAAGCTGCAGATGTTTTCAAGAGCAACAAATTTGCCCTACAGTTGGAAATAACCGAGTTCCAAGAAGATGATCTTTTAAAGGACATTTATGCTCAAGTTCCAAAAATTCTTGATAGTGACCAATTAATGGATTAAAAATGTATGTGGAAAGAAAAGTATCGAGAATTCAAAGCTTTAGCCATAAAATTGTGTACCATGTTTGGCTCAACTTATGAGTATGAAGCAGCATTCTCAAAAATGAACTTCATTAAGAACCGGTACAGATCTCAACTCACAGATGACCACCTTAAGAGATTTATGAGAATCAGCTGCACGAACATGACCCCCCCCCACCAAATATAAAACAGGTTATCATCCATGGTGCAATATGCCCAGCAACAGCTAGGCGCCACAAAGAAACGGAAGAATTTACATAAGGGAAAGACAACATTAAAGATAGAGAAATAACAGATAGGGTGGTATTATTACACACACACACATTACACATTATACATAATATACACTGGTGTAAGAAATTAAGAGAATTTGCAGACTTGGTCGATTATCTCTAGAACTACTGTACCGATTTTGATGAAACTTGATATGTACATACATTGATACAATACAAAACAAATAACCATTCAATAATTATAATACACACGCATGATCGTGCGTAACACTCGTTGGAGTCGGAAGGTATGAAACAGCGGTTGCAGAATAAACAAAAAATGGGTTAATAGATGGGTTAATAGGAGGTATGGTCCCCTCTTACAGATATACAGGTCTCGCAGCGTGATTTCATACTTGAAATAAGGCAGTTTATCATTTCCTGTGGCAATTGGTCCCACTCGTTCAGCAACGCTGTTTTCATTCCCTGAATAGTTCTCGGAAGGGGGTTGCGAGTTGCAATTGCCCTCCCCAGAGCGTCCCAGACATGCTCTATAGGGTTGAGGTCTGGAGATCTGGCTGGCCAATCCATCCGGCGAATGTCCTCACTCTCTAGAAATTCGTCGACCAGAATAGCTCTATGTGGCCTCGCGTTATCGTTCATTAAAATGAACTCAGAGCCAACTGCACCCCTGAAAAGGCGAACATAGGGCTACAAGACCTCATCCCTATTCATTCACTTCAGTTCATTACATTCACTTCAGTTCTTTTCATGAAATTCGATAAAATATGCAAATTCTCTTAATTTATTTCACCAGTGTATATATATATATATATATATATTTGTTAAAAAATATTCACTTTTCAGCATCAATACTTATATGTAACTGTAGGCTTTATTGTAGTGCTAAGGACTATTGTCATGTGAATAATTTTTACTATGGAATAATGTCGTGTGTGTAATTGTTACTATGGTATTATGTCTAACTTAAAAGCTTTTTAAGTAAATTAAATCTATATCTTTTTTTATTATTCTTGTTCGTGGTAGATTACTACTATTGTATTTATTCTATATTTATATGTAAACCAATCTTAACAATCATGAAAAGGTCTCTTAATACTTTAGCGACTGGCAAAGTTGGTACCAAGGTATCAATTGCCCTGTCTGTCACTAATAGGGTATGTGATAGATCGTCAGCAAGTTACCCTAATGTAATTACTAGTTATTTAGATAGTTCTAAGCCTGCTGTTGGTGAATGCAAAAATAATGTAATTGTTACTAATGCCCCCACTTCCACACTTAATTTACCTTTACTCACGACAACAAGCTTTTATCCAAACATGTACAAATTCAAATATAAACTATGTACCAACAAAAGATGTAAATTATGTCCAAGTGCAAACCATTGCCAGGTTAACAATGCTTCAAATTCTAAAACCTTTTGTAAGGTATATAACTGTGTTTATATGATGTCATGTAAAGTTTGTAATTTGTCTTACATCGGCCAGACTAAAAACACATTAAATCGTAGACTTAACCAACATCGAAGCAACATCTATCGCTGTGTTAGTAATACTGATGAATGGTCATTAGAAATACTACATTTCAAAAACCATGGCATAGAAAATATCATCGTTTCTATAATCGATATTATTCCAGATACTAAAACAAGAATATGGTGGGAAAGCCATCACATTAGTATATACAACACTGCTTACCCATATGGTTTAAACACAAATGTTTATGCTAAAAATTACGTAGGTAGGCTGAAAAGTAATGCACACATGTTTGTAGAGCGCGAACGAAATGACCTTCAAAACAGCGCCAAGTGGCATTTGGAAGTTCCATCCCTCCTCAATACGCATGCGCAGGTTTGAAATCGTTGTGTTCATCCTGTGTATTTTGAAAAGCGGTAGTATGGAGACGTGTTCTAGTGCTATGTCAACGGCAAGTTATACAGCGCGCTGTTATCGAATTTTTAACAGCTGAAAAAGTGAGTCCTACTGAGATTCATCGTCGTTTAAAGGCTGTTTAAGGTGACGATGCTGTTGATAGGGGTACTGTAAATCGATGGGTAGTAAAATTTCGTGGTTTCGAGCCTGGAAAAGCCATAATTGTTGATGAAACACGCAACAGACGTCCGATCACTGCCACAGACGATGAACATCGCAAACTCGTCGACGATTTGATTCAAAATGACCGGCGAATCACTCAAAAGCGTATCGCAAACCATAATGGAGTATCCAAGGAATGTGTCTGCTTCATTATAGAACGATTGGGATACCGTAAAATCTGTGCTCGATGGGTATCACGCCGTCTCACAGGCGAGAACAGCGTCGGACTGGAGAGGCTCTGCGAAACCTGAAGTTTGAACCGATTCCACACCCTCTTTATTCCCCCGATCTTGCGCCTTGCAATTTTTATTTTTTTTTCCTCTACTCAAGAGAGACCTAAAGGGTAATCATTACACCTCGGACGATGTGGTGAAGGCAGCTATCAAGTCGTGGATTTGAGAAAAGTCGGAAGAATTTTTTAGTGACGGAATGAGAAAACTTGTTACACGTTGGGAGAAATCTGTTAACCTTAACGGTGACTATGTTGAAAAATAAATATATGATTTTGAAGCTTAAGAATTGTACTTTAATGTTCTTTTTGCCCGATCTCGCTATTTCTTTTTGTTCGCGCTCTACAAGCATGTGTGCATTACTTTTCAGCCTACCCTCGTATAATTGGTCTAACATTGTAAAATCATCTACACCTAGTGTATTAGATCAAAATATTAGTTGTTATCGTAATACATAAAAAATTAAACGCAAACAACGTGGAGGTCGTGGACGTAAACATAGCTTTAAAGATTATATAGCTTTAAATATCATATAGCTTTAAGATATTTAAAGATCATATAGCTTTAAGATCATAAAAAAATATGGTTACAAGATTTCTGGAAAATGGCAAAAAGCAATACTTTACAACATCTTATTCCAACTAATACGCACTTCATACCTATAATAATAGACCTAATTAAAAAAAGGTGCTATAGTTGTGGTATTGTTTTACACGATAGTGAGCCAAAAAGTTGTAGTAAATTATATTGTATTACCGATTATGCAAACAAAAATTTCGATAATATACCCTTCTATAAAATACTAAATCAAAATATCAGTTACTTTCCTATTAACAATGTAAAAATTTATAATAGTTTTCGGTATAGTAGGCCGATTGGTCGCTATATTTTCAATTATAATAATATATCTAAAAATTTGGTTAAAGAAGCTCCAGGAAATTGTAAGTGTATTAATAATATGATTGGTTACAATGAACACTACAGCCACATTATAACTGGTAACACTAACATAACTGATAATACTGCGCTGTAAAATTTAATGAATAATGGTACAGGCTTTCGTATTGGTTACAAAAAGAACGTAATCCAAATTTTCAAGCAAAATCTTGAGCAATTTATTTATAAGACAGCTTTGACTAATAGTATGCCGATTAGTACATTTGAACAATGGAAACATCATATTATTAATGATTTTAAAACAGCTTATCTAAGTTTAAGGTACAATGATAAACTAATAAGTTTTAAAAATATGATACCGTCTATTAAAGCTTTACAGGACCAATTTGCCATAACTTATGTAGATAAAGTTTCATCGAATTATGCATTTATATGTAAAAAACTATATTGTGAAAGCTTAATTATGTGCTATAATGATAACAAGATATATCATAAACTGAATCCTGAACAGAGTACTATACAAAATCGTATAAAAGCATTATATCGCCGTGCAGGGTATGAAATTAAAAACATTAAATTCCCTTATTTAGTATTAATCCCTAAATTTCATAAGTCTCCAATTAAATTTAGAACTGTTACTGTAGGATGCAATACTTATTTAACTCTAGCAAATAATAAACTTTTAAATCTTCTAAAAATAGTTTATAAAAGGTTAATTTCGGAAGGAAGTTATTTCATAAATAATACCTATGAGGTAGTAAAACAACTAAAAGTTAAAGGTGGTAACATTGGATTAAAAAGTTATGATTTCACAGACCTGTTTAACTCTATTGACTTGAAGGACCTATACAATATTATATTTGGTTTATACAAACAGTATGATTTACAATCTAATATTACCATAAGTAAATACCGTGCACTTCTGGACCTAGTCCTGTACGAAACTATACTGTATGACGGAAATTGTTTCTATAAACAAATTAATGGAATTCCTATGGGAGGTGGATGTTCATCCGCATTAGCAGACATCTACCTTCATTTCTATGATCGAGGTGTCATGATATTAAATGAACTACTGTACTTCAGATATGTAGATGATATACTGGTGTGTTTTAACGATAATTTAACATCTTTAGAAATTAATTTTTATCCAGAAAATCTTAATTTGGTAGAAACTGAAATAGACAATAAAGGCAATTTGGTATTTTTAGACTTAAGTTTGAAAGTAAATAAACAAAATAACGTTTCGTTTTGTCTTTATGATAAACGAGATCATTATAATTTTAATACCGTTAGGATTATGTCTTGGAATAACGTTCTTCATAAAAATATAAAACGTAATGTAATAATAAACCAGTTAACTCGTTGCCTACGCTTACATTCAAATGTAATAAACATGGATTTTAGAATAAAGAAATACATAAAATTAGCTTCTGAACACGGTTTCCCTATTAAATTCATTACGTCAATCTTAACCCAGTTTTTTAATCTAAATAATACAGTTTGTAGGCAACGTTTCATCTTTTAAATGGCAACAGTAATACCCTATTTTTGACTATAAATGTGTGTGTGTTGGTGAGTCGTGACGACGGCTTGGTGAGGTGGCATGTCCTTAAATGTATTGATGTATTTTATGTTTATTTTTATTTTTATTATTTTTATTTATATTTATTTAGCTTCTTAGCGTTTTAATTAATATTATTTAATGATAACCTATGGTTTGATTTGTTTGTCTCACTTTAATTGTTTTCACTCTTTTTTATCTATAAGGTTTTGGTGTTGTAGCCGACCACCGGGAGTGTTTTCCGGAAATAAAACATGTTCAACCGGGGATGGAGGGTCTCAACTCCCTCCAGTCATGAACTATAACACCTCCATTTCCTTTCTGATTTAGTACTTATCTATTTTACCGTATTGATATCTGGGTTTACTGTATTATTATGTCTCAACTTCCCCTATAGTTTGTTATTTTTCAACTATCTAATATTATGTAATAAAAATTTGTGAGCAGCTTAGCGCCGAAATTTTATTTACGCTTTCTTAATTAGCTTTTTACCAGAATTATTAAAATTCTCTATTTACATTTGTAAGCTATATATATATATATATATATATATATATTAATAATGTTTCACAGAGAAGTGTAATGGAAAATTATCTCCATTTTTAAAACAAATGTTTCGAATCCAATTTTTTCATGTCAAACATTTTATTTTATCTGAGTTTATGTCGCACAGTGCTATTTCTGTTTCAGAGTGGTTTTAATACTTATTAACTGTATAATTAGAACGGCAAGCGTACGGGATGCTGTTTAATAGTCTTTAAAAGTTAAAACAGCTCTCCTTTCTTTATTACAGGTACAAAACAGGGCGAAACTTCAGAAAGTGATTCCGATGAAGTCGAGTCGATTACCAAATGGAAAAGTATGCCGTATTTCTGATATGTCTATCTTAGTCCATAACGTTTGATCATCAGCTAATTTTTTTTTTCCCCTCATAATGAGAAATTTTAAAAACATGTCCCGTTCGAATCGTATGTATATTTTGTAGAACTGTCTTTAAAAATGAATTCTGATGTACTGTATTCTACTTGAAAAAATTCTGCAGTAGGAATTTAGAAGAAATCATAGCATAGAATTTCGGTACGATTTAAAGTAAAAGAAGAAAATAACGTTTCTAATTTTTATATTTTTGTCTAATTTATTAGCTTTAATAAATTATAAATTTTTTAAATTTCTGCCCTCTTTATTAATTATGTAATTTGATATGAGTTTTCTTCTACTATCAGATTGTATCAGGAGTTTCAGTTTACATCACACTGACAGTCTAATTGAAATACAGTCGGACCTCTATTTAACGAACCTCTATTTAGCGAATTTCTCTATTTTGCGAACTTTTCCCTGGAACCAAGAACATTTAGCGAATTTCTTCGTAAAATAACCTCCATATAGCGAAGTGCATTCTCTATTTAACGAACTTTTTCTTGTGATCCAATATTTTTTTCCTCCATATTTCTCAAAATATTTCTGAACATTTCAAACTTATTCTTTCCTTTAACACATTTAACACATTAACTATCTTTTAACACATTCCGATACGAATTGTAGTTTGAAGAAAATACGCCTGAAGGGCTTTTTAGTACATTGCACAGATGCGAGACGTATTATGAGAGAAAACATTTTTTCAAACGAAAAAACTTAGACAAAATTAAGAGACTTTATCAGTAATTAAATTTAAGGACACATAAGGTAATGTATGCTTAAAATTACTTGTTATGAAAAATGCGATAATGTCATTAAAATTCATTAATTTTAATATAATTTTTTTAATCAAAAATACAGTGTATTCCCGGACAATGTTTTGTTTTATTCCTGTTTTCCTTGCAGATTTCTGTTTGAGGGGTAAGATATATAAAAGAAATAGACATTAATTTACAAAATAAAGGTGGGATTAATTACTTTTATTAATAACATTTAGTGTTTATGAATTTAAAATATGTTTTGTGTAGTTTAAAGTATTTTAAAAGGTGAATCTCTATTTAACGAATTTTCCATATAACGAACTTTTTTTCGGGATTTAGCGACTTCGTTAAATAGAGGTCCGACTGTAATTATATATAAAATTAATGATTTCTTTGAAGAATTATTAAAGGAGTGTCACCTTCAATAACTTAAGAACTGAAAGATTGGGAAAAAATTCTAATTTTACCAGAAGTAAGGCCAAATGGGTATTTTGCAATTACTACGGAACTCAGAAATGAATCCTGATCCAGTGTACTCATCGGTTATACCTTGATGGGAAGCCCATAAGGAGGGCGAAACCTAGTTCCGAGTCAACCTGTTCGGTGTAGACGTGAATTTTAATAAAAATGAATTTCACTTAAGAAACACTATCTATGAAAAAGAAACAGGGATTTATTTGGTACACGGAAAATAATTTCCTAATGCGGGCCTTCGGTGTAACAATAAAATGTTTTAAGAAAGGCATGCATGAACAACTTCTAAAAAGTGTATGACTCAAACAAGTGTAATATACATGGACCTGGTTTATTCGCACAATAATTTCTATACATTTTTTCTAGTAATAATAAAAACAAATGACCCAACCTAGAAACTTACACTATTTAATCACCTCTGTAACTTCTAAATTTTTTCGAACTTTTTCCGTGCTAGCTTCATAACGAAGATATACCTGAGGAACAGGCTTACGCAGTAATCACAACACCACTGAGATAATCTTTTGATGAGATCTTCCTTCACGTCTTCAAAATACTTAATATTCAAAGAATATGTCATCCAAATATGCTTTCATTTCTTTCTTCTTTAGCCATTAAGAAGATGCAAAAAGATTTCAAGAATTTGCTCACCAGCGGAGAGGATAGCGACGTCACTATAGAAGTTCAGGGGAAAGAATTTCCTGCCCATAGAAACATCCTGCGATCCAGATCTCCAGTCTTCAAGTGCATGTTCAGCCATGACACGGTGGAGAAACAGAGCGGCGTCGTGGTCATAGACGACTGCGATCCCGACTCTTTTCCAGATTTCCTGAAGTACCTGTACACTGGAAGTACGAAACACATCAGCCATGAGAACGTCTTCAGCCTGTACACTGCTTCGGATAAATATGACGTCGAGGAGCTGAAAGAGGAGTGCATGGCGTTTATGAAGAGCAACATGTCGGTTGGCACGTTCTGCGATACTTTCACCTTGGCTTTGCGACATACTGAAGAAGAGCTGGTTGACTTAGCCACGGGATTCTTCTGTGCAAACGCCACAGAAATCATTAAAACTGCAAAATGGCAGACATTCTTACGGAAAAATTTGACAGTGGGGAACAACCTTTTCATAAAGCTTTTATCAAAAAGTAATTGAATCGTTATTATTGTTAATGGGATAAAAGAACAATAAACTAGCTTTGTATGTATGTATATATATATATATATATATATATATATATATATATATATATATATATATATATATATATATATATATACGCGGATACATATAGTTAAAATAAATAAAAAGAATTATACTAATGGAACGATGCACACAAATGGCCAGAGGGGGGTTGTGACCCCTCTTCCCTGGTTGAACATGTTTTCGTGCCAAGGCGAACACTCCCAGTGGACCAGAGCATCGCGAGACCGAAGACTCGATATATTATATATATATATATAAGAGATTTTAATAGGGAAAGAAACAGCAGTTATTATCTCTAGGAAAATCGAAATATAAATCCCCAGACGTATTTAAAAATTGGTATAACAGTCATAAATCAGCTGGCGCGTCAGCATCAAATCACGTGAATTTTGTTTTCTATATGCAAATATCTTCCTGATTATTTAAACTAAAGTGGAATGAGAAATGTCACTCAAGCGTTATTAACTGAAAACCAATTGAGAAACTAAACAAATTGCATAAGCAATTTCCCGTAATGCGCGTACAATTTTCAAGTAGAAATACTTTAATTTTGTTTGTTTTCTTATAGTAGTGTAATTGCAGTATCTCTCTCTCTCTCTCTCTCTCTCTCTCTGTATATATGTAAATATACCAGTGTGTGACAGAAAACTGTAAAGGAAAATTATTGATATTTTGAAAATAAATGTTGAATATTAATTTTGAGCGTGACCATTTATTTTTTCCGCAGTTTAAACCGTACAATATCACTCCTTTTCTCGGAGAAATAAAAATGAACAATGTTTCTGGCAAAAGTATCTCCTAGTTAAAAAAAAAGTAGTTTAAGAAAATCTCAAACATAGCCTTTCAGCACAAAAAAAAAAGAAAAATGCATCTATACGTAACATAATCTTTGATCAGAAAGTTTTAGTACTGTTCCGAATCTATAAAATGCCTGTGTACATGTGGTTATGATATGACCGTATAAACCTTCTTAATAGTGAACTCTAAATTTATCATCGTTATTTAATGTTTCAATATGTGACACTTATTTCGAGAAACATCACAAAAAAGAAATTTCTGATTTTTTTAACTATTTTTCTTGTGAAAAAATAAAATACATAAAAAAGCACGCATGAAAGTCTTGTAAAAATTAAGTATAGCACATAAAAATTAAAATTTTAAAATATCTTTGCAGCCAAAAGAACGGAAAAACTTTTCCACATAACTTACATGAGTAATTACCATGTTTTTATTACCTCGCTTTCTTCTTTGTTTGTGTGTTTGTCCAGTACAAATCTTGCAATCGATTTTTAACTAACTTCCCGAATAGCTAGACATTTGAAACTTTTAGAATAGCTCAGAACACGATGACAATGCATTATTTTAATACTTTTAGCCAACTTTAAGCAGATTTGAATTCATTTTCGGTTACTTTCATTTTGTAGAATGGTGCAGCCATCTACCGGCTGGGACGGGAACTAAAAGGTAAACACAAGTTAACTTCCAATTCCCGAGCTAAACGATGATTACGGATTTGATACTTCTTTATTATGCATTTGATCATTTTCTTTCAAGTTGATGGGATAATTCATCAAAAAAATTTTTTAAAGTATTTATTAATACATAGAATTGTTAAGTTTATATGATTCAACAGAAAATTTAAAAACGCAGTACATAAAAAGTTCTTTTTATTCTTGTAAAAGTTCTTGTAATTATTTTTTAAACATTACACACACATTACACAGTAAAAAATATAAACAATTCAAATAAAAATCAAGCATAGACTGCTAAATCACTTTAACATAAAAAATATCATACAAAGAAAACATAAAACAATACACACATTACACATCCTATACACTGAAATGCCACTGAATTAGGGATAGCAAAGCCTATGCAAATTGTGTAGCGCTGCGCATCATGTATGCGCAAGTGAGGGCGCTGTGGTAACTGCATATATAACGCGTACTGTGGTTGTTCTGAATTAGTTGTTGGAATTGCCAGTATGGGTAAACTGCCTGATTTAGACGCCTTCGATCGCGGACAAATAGTAGGTGCGCGACGCATGGGCCATTCAGTTTCCGAAATCGTCAGACAGCTAGGATTTTCAAGGTCGACAGTGTCAAGAGTATACCAAGAATACATGGATGGTAGAAAAAAAACTAGTGATCGGGCAAACTGCAAAGGACAATTAGCCTTGACAGTGCGTGGTGGGAGACGGCTCAAGTGTATTGTACGTAGCCAGCGAAGCCAAACATTAGCTCAAATTACCACCCAGTTTAATGACGGTGCCAGTCGTACAGTCAGTAAACGGACTGCTTCATCGTATGCACAACGCTCGCTTCACCGTATGGGTTTCGGGAGCAGTCGACCTACGAGAGTACCATTGCTCTATACTCGCCATCGGGATGCACGTGTTGCCTGGGTAAGAGAGCACAGAGACTGGAGTGTAGAGGACTGGAAACGAGTAGCATGGAGTGATGAGTCTCCTACGGGAGTGATGAGTCTTCTGACGCCTACGGGAGGCTGAGAATATGGCGTCAGGCTCATGAAGCCATGGATCCTGCATGCCTGGCTGGAACTGTACAACGGCATGGTGGCTCAATCATGGTCTGGGGTGTTTTTTCGTGGCACAGTTTGGGATCTTTGGTGCGTATACCAACCTCCCTCAATGCAATTCGGTACGTAGAGTTGCTGGGTGATCACCTCCATCCGTTTATGCTGTTCTGTTATCCGCACGGTAATGGAGTTTTCCAGCAAGACAACTGTACCTCTCACAAGTCCCGGTTGGCTACTGGCTGGTTGGATGAGCATTCCTCTGACTTCTCTGTCATGAATTGGCCACCTAGAAGCCCAGACTTAAATCCTATTGAGCATCTTTGGGATGCTTTGGAACAAGGCGTGAAAGGCCATCACACAGCACCAAAGAAACTTACTGAATTATGGGCAGCTTTAGCCAATATTTGGCAAGCCATTCCCGTGGAACGTTTCCAGAAACTTGTTGAATCTATGCCTCGTCGTGTGGCAGCCGTTATAAAGGCCAGAGGAGGCCTAACTCGTTACTAGGTAGGTATCCCTAATTCAGTGGCACTTCAGTGTGTGTGTGTATATATATATATATATATATATATACTAGCTGAAAACCCGCACTTCGCTACGGAGTACATTCAAAGTAAAAACATCGGTGAATGTATGCAATTAATGCCAATATATATATAATAAATACGACGATCAATGTATATAATTGATGTAAAATATATATATATTTATAAAAAAATCGTAAGGGATATTTTTATAGACAAAATAATGTAGAAGAAGATATTCAAATTAAATCTAATATAAAGAATACTAAAGAATATAGTACAGTTAATATAGTACAGTTTCTAGAACATTTCTTTTACTGTATTTTAATATTTTTTGGATAATGTCCAATCGTCTGCCGCATTAGCAAGAAAAAAAAAATTATTTTTTGTCTATTTAGTTTTTATGCACGTGACGATAAATTTATTTAAAGTACCAGAAAAAGAAGTCACGTGATCAGCATTTAATAAATTAAATTCTAAAAATTAATCTTTAAAAATTCACCAAAAATCAGGAAATGAAGGTAAAGATTCGAAAAAGATTTCATTTTAAAGGAATTTTTATGATCTTTCTCGTGATATAAATTTTATAACCCTCAAATTATTATTTTAAATGCAAACTTAAAAAAAGTAAAAAAAACAGCTTAAAAATTTAATTTTAAAAAATCTAAGAAGAATTTTTCAAAAATCTCTCTTAGTGCACCCCTACACTATAAGAAGAATCGCCATGCAAAATTTCAGCCCTTTAGGTCCAGCGGTTTGGTCTGTGCGTTGTATGTCAGTCAGTCAGTGAATGAATGAATGAATGAATGAGTCAGTTACGGAACTGTTTTATATATATAGATATATATATATATATATATATATATATATGTGTGTGTATGTATGTATGTATGTATATATGTATATATATATATATATATATATATATATATATATATATATATATATATATACACACATTATTAATGCTTCACAGTCCTGGCAGCAGCATTTCTTTTTTTAACTGAAACTCCTTGCAACACCACAAACACGAGTACGGGTATGTCAGGTCCAAGACCTGGGATTTCTTGCCTCCACCTCAACTGAAGTACTTTTTTTAGCTATAAACTTCATTATTCAGTTTTAAAATGAAGCAATATTTTTATGTGTTTAGAATGTGTTCTTGCTTACACGACATTGCGGTGGTGCATCAGAAGACCTCACAAATCATCAATCTCTGTTTAGAGTTCGCCCTCAGTGGGAATTTTTGGGTGAAAGTTATTTTGTTTCTAATCGCAGATTTGCAGACGCATGTGCTTTAATGCCGTTTTCTGCAACTGAATACACGTGAAAAGGAATAGTGCATTTGCTAATCTGAAGTGGACATTTAAAAATCTACGTAGATTGACGATACCCCCATCTTAAGTATGACATCCAGGATTTTAATACGTGGTATATTTCATTTGTAAGTGGACCCCACTCTATTTCTCGTTCATATGAACTTTAGTACAGCGTTAACAGGAAAAGTCTCTTTCGCGCCCTTTTTCATGTATTATGGATATAATCGACATCATGTACTGATATGTATCATCATCTACGTATGGAGAAACAGTCCTTTTTTTTCGAGTATATTTGTCCTTGAGTGTCTCTCTGAAATCCAAATATCTGTACAAGAACGGACGTTATTGTGTACTATCGTTCTGTTGCCAAAAAAGAAAATCATAAAACTTATTTCTTTTAAGATTTAATGTACTTTTTTATACGCTTCTGGTACTTTGAAAAATAGTATAGGATGCCAACCGAGTTCTTCTCTTCGGAAGCTAGGGGACGTCACTTTCTAACATTGCGGTATCGTCTGGGATAAACACACTCGAGCAGATCATGAGTAAGTCAGTTAAAAAAACATTGCATATGTTACGGCCAATGCCAGAAGTCTGGCGAATTCCGGAAATGGCCAGCCACTTCCAGCTTTGGCCAAGTCATTTGGCCAAAGCATAATTTGTGTGGAATATTTCACTTAACGATAAAAAGATACCAGTTTTGGCGAATTTTGCAAACTGTATAATTTTCTACATAAATACTAAGGACGCAATTGTCTTGTTACGGTTGTAGAGTTCGGGCCTCTTCACGTAGAGTCAGTCAGGGTCAGCGTACTCGTACTGACATATTGTAAACCAATCACAGACATTAACAATTTCAGGGCTGATCGTTTGGATGTTTGTAATTGGTTAAATATATTTCAATACGAGTAACGCTAGTACTGACGGATTATTTGTGAATAGATCCTTATTCGTTATCTATATATACACTGCTGGCCACTGTAAATGCAACAACCTGAAGGAAACATGCAAATAACATGAAATTTACAACATGCATTAGCGGAGGTGAGATATGCAAATGATTAGAATTTCAGCGCAGACGCACATCACGCGCGCCTGTGGCGCCACTTCAAAGCGTTATTTAAGGCTTGGAGATTTCGACGATTTCAAGTTCGGCAATTGTGTTTTTCTTGTGGTTTTTCAAAAAAACGATCAATTATGCCTCGTCGAAAACAGCGATCATCTTTTGATCAAGTATCCGAGTTCGACAGAGGAAGGATAGTGGCCTACCGAGATTGTGGATTATCTTTCAGGGAAATCGGTAGTCACGTTGGACGAAAACAAACAACTGTAATGCGGATATGTGATCGTTGGATGCAGGAGGGTACGACGGACCGGCGTGTTCGAT
Source organism: Dolomedes plantarius (assembly GCA_907164885.2). NCBI lineage: Eukaryota > Metazoa > Arthropoda > Arachnida > Araneae > Dolomedidae > Dolomedes > Dolomedes plantarius. The sequence goes on from OU015490.1 coordinate 56,638,798, forward strand.
CTCATCCACCTCAGCGCACCACTTCACGTGATGACAGGCAAATTGCGCGCATGGCAGTGACGGATCGCTCAGTCACATCACGAACCTTAGCACAGCACATGCAGTCTGTAACGCATCATCCAGTGTCTGCGCGTACCATTCGACGCCGTTTACAGCAGAGTGGTCTGTCCGCAAGACGTCCATCGCTTTGTCTACCCTTGACGCAGAACCACAGACGTCTCCGCCGCCAATGGTGCGATGACAGAAGGATGTGGACGGCAGAATGGAATGAAATTGTCTTTACTGACGAGTCACGCTTCTGTCTACAACACCACGATGGTCGCATTCGAGTCTGGAGACACCGTGAAGAGAGGATGCTGAACAGCTGCGTTATGCACCGCCACACTGGTCCTGCACCGGGTATTATGGTATGGGGCGGTATTGGATATCACTCTCGCACACCTCTAGTACGCATTGCCGGTACTTTAAACAGCCATCGCAACATCTCCGAGGTGTTGGAGCCAGTTGTCCTTCCTTACCTTCAGGGCTGGCCCACAGCCATATTTCAACAGGATAATGCGCGACCAAACGTGGCACGCATTGTCCAACGGTTCTTCGTCAATCGCCAGATTGAATTGCTTCCCTGGCCGCCTCGCTCTCCGGATCTTTCGCCGATAGAAAACATGTGGTCCATGGTTGCTCTACGATTGACCCAGCTTCCATCCCCAGCTGCCACAGCAGATCAACTTTGGCAACGTGTGGAAGCTGCTTGGTCTGCTGTACCCCAAGAACTCATCCAAAGTCTCTTTGAATCAATGCCGAGGCGTGTGGCAGCGGTGATCTCCAACAATGGCGGCTACTCTGGCTACTGATTTTGGCAGGAACCACACTTCACAGAAGTCTATAAATTTAATCTTTTGATACTTGGTCAACATGTTATCTACAAAATAAATTTTGTTGTGATATCTCTTGTCTTTCTTGGTGTTGCAATTTGGGTGGCCAGCTGTGTATAAAACAGTTCCGTAACTAACTGACTGACAGATAGCGCACAGACCAAACCGCTGGACCTAAAGGGCTGAAATTTTGCATGGCGATTCTTCTTATAGTGTAGAGGTGCACTAAGAGAGATTTTTGAAAAATTCTTCTTAGATTTTTTTTAAATTCACTTTTTAAGCTGTTTTTGTAACATTCTTTAAAGTCTGCATTTAAAATATTAATCCGAGGGTTATAAAATTTATATCACAAGAAAGGTCATAAAAACTCCTTTAAAATGAAATAATTTTCTAATCTGTACCTAAATTTTCTGATATTCAGTGAATTTTTAAAATTTAAGTTTCAGAATTTAATTTATAAAATGCTGATCACGTGGTTTCTTTTCTTTTTGAGATACTTTAAACTAATTTTGCGTCACGTGCATAACAACGGAGTAAATTGACAAAAAAAAAATTTCTAATGCGGCAGACGATTGGACATTATCCAAAAAAAATATTAAAATACAGTAAAAGAAATGTTCCTCAAACTGTTCTATATTCTTTAGTATGTTCTATTAGATTTAATTTGAATATTTTCTTCTACATTATTTTGTCTATAAAAATATCCGTTACGATTTTTTATATATATATATATTTTCGTTTTGTTTACATCAATTGCATACATTGATCGTTGTATTTATTATAAACATATACATATATATATATATATATTTTTACATCAATTGCATACATTGACCGTTGTATATAATTTGAATGTACTCCGTAGCAAAGTACGGTGTTTTAGCTAATTAGGATATAATCAAACAGTTGAGAATGTGAAACAATCATGAAATTCCATGGTAGGATAAAAATTGCACTGATGTTCAAAATTATGAGAATTTGCACATTTTGCAGAATTCCTGGAAAACAAATGGACAGATTTCAATGAAATTTGGTATGGAGGCACAGTTATATAAGAGAAAACAAATTATACCATACAATAATCCCAGTAAGCTCTCATGATCGTCCGTTAGGCTCCTCACTCCAAGAATGCCCGAAACACACGTTACAAGATCGAACATAAAATGACTCTAATATGGAGTATCCACCCCCCCCCCCCCCCCTCTCACAGTCATACAATTCTCACAGTACGATGCCGTACTGGAAACGAGGAAGTTTGCTGAATCCCTGTTGCAGTCGGTCCCACTCTTGCAACAACGCAGTTTTCAGTTCCTGGATGGTTCTCGGAGGGGAGGGTGGCGAGCTACGATTACCCTCCCAAGAGAGTCCCAGGCGTCCTATGCCAAATCTCGAATGTTTTGCCCGCTAGTGGCAGTGCTTAAAGGTGTGACGTTTTAGTTTTGCTTCATGTTGTGTTTTAAAACTCAACCACATGTTTAGAATTACTCTAAATTTTCTTGGTTAAGTTGATAAAATAAATACAAAACAGATATTTCACATACTCTATCAAACATCATATGAGAAATTAGGCCTTTTAACCTATAGAAGCATTTTATTAAATGATACATCAAATGAATAATATGAAAGTTTTAAATCATTATTTTTCAAATAAAGAAACACTTTCAGGATATTCATAGAGAATTTTTCTGTCCATTTCCTTGATTTCAGGATTGCGTAGAATTATCGATATTTGTTCAAAGTTAATAATACTCTCATCATTTTCTCTTAGTCTACATTGAGAGGGAAATTCCAACTTTTCTTTGGCATCTCATAACAGAAATTTCTGTCTGAGTACCTGCATTTTGCATACAGCAAAAAATATTTGTAGTAGGTTTCATTTTGTGGACCACAAAGTATTCAGCCAGATCAAATCTGCATAGTAAAAGGTTTTGCCACTCTGGCTTTTCGTGTGTAACTTGTATGGTACTAAGTACTATGAACTGCGTTTTGTTATATTAATACTGAATTTATTTTGGTGCTATGATGTTATTTAGTAAATTTTTTATTAAATAATAGAATTCTTAATTACCCGAAAACCATATTTACATTTACCTCATTCAGAAAGCTTAGTGATGTAATTTTAAACGGAGTCTAGCTTGATCCTATCTAGTGAATACCTGTACATAACAAACCTTTTTTAAAAATGTGAGCCAGTAACTCTTGTCTGCAAGGAATTAGAATATATTGATAAATTCATTATCAACTCAAAACAGAAAAAGTGATTTTTATACACAAAACAGAATTATTTTAGACTGTCTTATAATCGGATTCATACTAAAACGGATGAATGGGTATCACATTTAATACTGGTCGCCGAAAAAGTAATTTTAATTTTTACAAATTAATATTGGAGGTCTGAAATAAGTGAGATTGAATTTGAGAGAAATAAAATGATAGCAAATAATCTGTTACTACTTTTCGCCGAAAAAGTAATTTTAATTTTTACAAATTAATATTGGAGGTCTGATATAAGTGAGATTGAATTTGAGAGAAATAAAATTATAGCAAATAATCTGTTACTACTGGTCGCCGAAAAAGTAATTTTAATTTTTACAAATTAATATTGGAGGTCTGAAATAAGTGAGATTGAATTTGAGAGAAATAAAATGATAGCAAATAATCTGTTACTACTGGTCGCCGAAAAAGTAATTTTAATTTTTACAAATTAATATTGGAGGTCTGAAAGAAGTGAGATTGAATTTGAGAGAAATAAAATGATAGCAAATAATCTGTTAATACCAATAATTATAAAGTTGTAACAAATATAGATTTTTTAAGGTTAATTTTAAAATTTATCTTTTCATGTAGTCGTCAGCTATATCTGACACTGACTAATAATTATTTATAACATAAACATAGATTTTCAAAGTTTGTTGCAATATGTTAAAAATCCACAACTGTTTAGAGCAGTGGCTCCCAACCTTTTTCAGCTGGCTACCCACCTTTCCTTATCGGAATACCTGCACGGTCCATCGGTCCACGGTGGAGTAAAAATCCTTATTTGTATTGTATCCCTTCCTTGTGTATATATAATTTACCATCAAATATTGCAAATATATATATATATATGAAACAAATTTTAATCCTTTTAAATACTCCTAACATGCTTTTTCCAAATTCGTTTATCTTATTGCAACAGAATACCGTCCCCTTAACCTTGGATTGCGACCTAAATTCAACCAATATAAATCTATTTTCCCCTAAAGCTGTTGCACGCGCGGACCATTATATAAGCATTATATAACGGGCATCGCGAGATCATCACCTCATATGACGCGACTTAATCACGTGCCCCTTTCTGACAAATTAGAAGTTTGATAGACCCGTACTCGGGAGAGAAATTGCGCGATTTAGTGTTCTTTGTGTTCGAACCATGAAACTAACATGACGTAAGTTGAGCCTCCGTCCATATCTCGCAGTGCTCTGCGCTGCCGGAGCCTTTTTGCCCGGCATCGGGGCAATTAAACTTGTTATAATCCTACTAGAAGATGTCCAGCAACATTTCGGTAAATAAAACACTATTTTGTGACCTGATATCTCCTTCCATAGCGTTGAACTCAGTTACTCTCTCCATTTGCCAGCCACTTGTGTGTGAAAACAGCCTGACTACAAAATTAATGATTCAACGGCCAAGTTATTTGCCTACTTACGACTACACCTATTTTTATCATTACATATATATATACACACACATATATATATATATATATATGTAACAAGAAAACGCGACGTCCTAAATTACTTTACTTTAAAACATATTCTAAATTCTCTTTTTAATGAAGCACGACCCCTTTTCCAAAATTTGCGACCTAAAAGTAAAGTAAGTATAATTTATCGCAGCCCTGCAGATCATTAAGCAGGCATGTGAAGTATCGGAACTCAATAACATCCCCAGATATGAGTGTTCAAAAGTTTATGAGATTCCGAATGTCCGTATAGTGTCAAAATTCTTGAAGAGCCCTCTAAACACTCTGAATTTATGTCTCTATAACGTCAAAAAAAACCCACTTGGCAAGAACTTATGGCCACTTATCCTATGCCCAGGCCATAGGTCTCAGCTCTAGCAAGCGCGGAATTTATCAATCCCCGGGAAACTTAAGTGGACACTTGTACTCCACGAATGTAAAATCGCCCAATTAAAAATTTTGTAGTTTAGGCCCTCTGGCGAAAATATCGCAAAACACCCATTTAATATTGCATGAACGCAAGACTTTTCCCTCTCTTCGATTCTAACTCTTGTCGCTATCGGACATGCTGTCCGCTCCTGTATGTTTTTACGTCCCGTCCTGGCATAGACGCCGGACAAGTCATGTGGCCGCTGCAGCCTTCGCGATCCTTCTGATTGAATAAAAGTGATTTCCTGGATATCGTCGGAAATGTGTGTTTCTCATCAATGGCTCCATGTTTGTTTCTACTAAATTTCGTCAGTGTTTTCAGTGCTTTCCTGGATCAACACTACGCCCGACTGCATCTCTCCAATTTGTGCGCAGCGATTTACTAGATGATTCACTCCTCGTGCCCGACTGCATCTAAATTTCCCAAATGTGATTATTATCACATATATATATATATATATATATATATATATATATATGCTTTTTTCAAGATACAGATTGATTGTTGATAAACAATTTGTGTTCTGATTTGAAAATTGTTGACAAAATATAAGCACTTTATACTTTGACAAAATATAATCACGTTTTGTTATCTTTTCTGATGGTTTATTCGATGGTTTCTGATAGTTTTAGGATCGAGTCGAGACCCACCTGTAACCCTTCCGCTACCCACCGGTTGGGAACCGCTGGTTTAGAGAATTTAAAGCATTTTGTTGAAGTTCTTAAGTTTTAAGAAATCAGATGGAAGTAAATTCAAACTTTCGAAAATTGGATCATAATTTTGACATCGTGGCTGAACCTTCCAGAAAGAGCAAGAAGCATAATTACTTCGATTTTGGTCTTTGATCCTAATGTCAGAATGAGGAAATGGAGTAATTATGTATTTTAGTCATGATATATGGAACACACTATTTAGTTTACTAATATTTGTGAGACGTTTACAACGAATAAAAATACGAAAAATCTAACATTTAAATTTCTTTAAATTTCTTCAAACCAATCAAGATAGATAGTTTCAAGAAATTTATTATGAACATAAAACGGAGAAAGTTAATTTTATGCACAAAGCAGAATTACCAAAATATAGTGAAGAAATACCGACACAATTCAGCCCACTTTTTTCTTTACTGAAAAACATTCAATGGGAATAGAAAAATGAGTAGTTAAGCTTTAAATTCTGATGACTGCAGTCAACAGCAAAATAGTGCATTAGTGAAGTAAAGTGTGAGATAACAAATTAAGTTTTGTGCTGGGAATAATACTTCCAGGTACACATTGGATATAAAAATTTTAAGTAAATTTTTAGACGAAATTCTTTCCATAATCGCGAAGGAAGAATTCTAAATCAGAAACATAAATAAATACCCCATCAAAATTATGGCTTCCGCCCGACATGTGAACATAACATTGTCTTAGCGAGATATTGATCGCCAAAACAAAGAAAAATCAAATATACTAGGGGCTTCGCCCCTAGGCTCGCTACGCTCGCTCCTCTGGTGAATCAAGTGAATGAATGACTCAATAGTTGTTTACAGCGATTGAGACATTCATTTGTTTACAGTTGAAGCTTCCCCCCCCCTCCCGGCGAAATGGATGAAGCCCGCCTATGGGTGAAAAATTGGATCTTCTTTCATGTCCTTCTGCAAAGTAAGCGAATGAGAAGATTTTTTTGAAGTATTTCTTTAAAATTCAATTAAAAATCGAAATTTTAAGATGGAGACTTGAAATGAAGTTTATATGAATGAGAAAGCTTTCATCTTCCAGTTGATATAAATATTTTCTTTGTAACATAATAAGTCTGAGAGCATCGAATTTATATATCTCGAAACGCATAAATTTTTCCAAAAAGTGGGTTTTCAATTTTAATAAAAATATCAGTCTGTTTTAAATTATTTTTAAACAAATGAGGTCTTGTTTGAAGGAGAAATGTCTGTAGTCTTAGATTGTAAAAAAAAAAATTCTACAATCCTTTTTTGGCAAGTTATCGTAATCTGAACATGAAAAAGTCAATATTTTCCCACAAAACATAAAATAAAAAAAAACTTAAAGTCCGACGAATATGAGACATGTCTCACTTTCTTCCCCACATTGTTCTGCATCGATTGGTATCAGTCTCGACCCCATACTCCCAGCGGTTTCGGAGGAGATAGCGTGACAAGCTTTTGACAGCGGCGTTGCCGGCAGCGGCAGCGGCAGCGCTAGTTACTTTTTTTTAGAATAGAGAGATACAAAAGCATTCGCACTTGGCGACAATTAGCCAACTCTGTGCCAAATGTTTGCTCACAAAGCGTAAAACTGCCGATTTCCATAGAAAACTTTAAATTTCCTTTCAATAATGCGTTTGGAAAAGGGTTAAAAGAATTTTTAAAATTAAGTTGACGTTATTTGGTATATATTTTAATAGGTTTCAAGAGTTAAAAGTTATTGGCTTTGAAGTAAAAAATAATCGAAGTTTCTCTCTATGGAAGTTAGCATGGGAAACGGTTAGATCTGGTCTCAAAAGCTTAAAGTGACGTCACATTCCAATACCGTATATCCTTCCAAGGTACGTGTTGACCATCTGCGTCGACCAGCAGCATATTAAAAAGTACTGCGCTACCGAGCAGCCGGCTGCCCAGCCACAACTAGCAGAAAGCGCTAAATTTGTATAACGTGGTATTACATCACTGTTTATAACTTACTGTGGAAACACGAGGAACCACTGTGGAAACACGAGGAGCACACGAGGATCGTTATAATATATTTCATATAGAATACTTAGGATTTATTCCGTGTTGTCTTTGGTACAATTCTCCAATATCTTACTCCAACTTTTAGGGGTATTTCTTAATCTTTTACAGTCTTACCGTTTAGTTATTTACAAGTCTTCGTTCCAGTAGCTTGATTTGTTGAGGTATGTTACACTTTTTTTTGTTTTGTACAGTTTTGTTCAAAATATACTTATATATATATATATATATTCAGATAAATTCTTGCGTACTTAAAAATGCATTCTGTGTCTTCAGTATATGGATTACAGGTTAACAGAGAGATAAAGTGTTCATTAGTGTTAAAACTGATTCCAAATGGCTGCAAATATGAACATCGACATTAGGATCTTATGGAAATCTCAGGAATATGGTACCTAAATCAGCATGGTTTTAAGGAATTTTAAAATATCTGTTACTTCCTCACATCTGAAAAATAAATCGGTATAACATGAAACATGTTCATGAAACATTAACATGTGCGATTGCATTTGACATATCAGTTTAGAATAATAAAATTGTAAAGTATCCAAAGAATAAAATTCATGTTATTTTAAACTGGCATAAAATTGGAAATAAAGGTACTACTTGATAGACTATCCAGCTGAAATTATTAAACACAAGTTATTTCAGACTTGTTATTTTTTCTTTTGTAACTTTTCTAATCGTTCTTATAATATACCCGTTGGATAAATTATATGAATAATCTATGCATAAACAACTTCAAAATATTTTAATAAGAAAACGAAAGGGAATTACTTCCAGGTGAAACCTATGCAGAAAAAAATTTGTTACTGTGGCATGTACTATGTTTCATGAGAGCTCCACAGGCCTTAAGAGCTAAGGACTGCATTGAAAACCCTTTTTATGGAGCTTTAACCCTTAACTGGTAACACACGTCACAGAGACACTTAGGTTTGCTGATTTCCCGTATTTCATACTTTAGCGCTACTTGTCAAATGAAACCTTCAGTATATGCTCATGGTAGATAGTCTAAACAATGCTTGTGAAGTTTCAAGCCACTAGTTCTGTTTTGTGGTTTCAGTAAGGTCATAACTAAAATGTATGATGTTTAAGAAAAGCCTATTACTTGAAGTGTCAACATCTGTGCTCATCTTCCCTGGAAGCACACATTCGCAAAACAGAGAGCGAAGTGTAGGGGAAAGCAGTGATTTATTGGTCCCGTCACCGAGAGGATGTTTTATGGTGTCCCTCGTGCCTTTGAAGATTTGTACTAGACCGCCCCGGATGGCGGTTTTAAGACGAATCTTCAAAGTGACAAAATACACTCCCCACGTTGGGGGGGGGGGGGTCTAATCGACTCCAAAATATGTCAAGAGGCGACAAGGGGGGAGCTGATTTGCTTCTGTGTAGATGCACCTTTACAGACATGTATTACCTGTAACATTCTTTTTACTACATGTGAGGTAAGAAATAATAACAAGTTTTATGTTTGTGTTTGCTCAGCATGTTGTTCTTCTCAATTTATTTTTATACATATTTTTATTTACTCTCCTAAATACCTTGGAGAGTTCTAAATCCTTCATGTTCTCAAAAAAAAAAATTACTAAATGTTTTCTCCTGCCAATTAAACTTTCAACTAATTTATTGATTTATGCTAACCAGAAATAATAAGTTTTTACAATTCAACAAAATCAGGAGTGGATAATTAACAAACAAAATTTTAATAACAAAATTATCGCGAACTATTCACTGATTAGAAAGGTCGAAACGGTTGCCCCTTACAATATTTTACAATATGATAGCGGTTAGTCTTGTAAATTCAGGCATTATCTATGACAGCTATGATGAGACACCTGTAATGACACGTTTTGACTTTATAAATTCATTAGCAAAGAGTTTGTTAGAAAAACAAATGCAACGTCGGTTGTCCATCCCAAACCTTCTGGATGACCAAAAAAAATAGCTCGAAACATTCTTGGAGAACCTAAAGAAGCGCGTAGTGCCTCTCAAGAAATTTCTGATAAGTTTCCCAAGAGAAAATCGTGCCGATATTGTCCTTATCAAAAAAGGAGGAAAACTACATACAAATGTATAAAATGTGAAAATCTGTGTTGCCTAGAGTGCCCGAAAAAAGTGTGCAATTCTTGTGCTCCTGGAGTAAAAAAGTAATTTTTGTGTACGTGATGCTGATTTTAATTGTATTATTTTAACTGTATCTATTATTTAATTTTAATTGTATTGTGAACAATCAAATAAAACATATTTAGTTAATTTATATGTAGTTTTATTAAATTTGCACCTCTAAAATAAATGTTTGTTATGTACACGTCTTACAGATGCATGTTACTTGCAACGAACAAAATAGGTGTGTTACCAGTTAAGGGCTATATTCATTGCCTGGATCAGTATTAAATTTTAGATCTACAGAGTTCATAATGACATATCTCTCTATGCATACTGAAAATAATTTAAAATTTGCTTTGTGCAATGAAATGTGCTCACCAAATATTTATTTCTTAAATTACACAACATTTTAGGTATTAGATTTCACTGGATGATTATTTTAATATTATCATAAGATAGAGTACTAAGCCATGAACTTTTTTTTTCAACATATAGATAATAGATACACATACAAGTTAACTGAGAGATAGGGTCATCTTTTGCTACACAAGGTTTTAATAAAACTGTGGACCATTACTGTTAAAATTAATTCCAATTGGTTATAAATATCAACATGATATGTTGCATCTTAACCTACTGAATATGGTACCAAATGTCAGCATTTGTGTAGCAAATTTTAAGATAGAACTGTTACTTCCTCAGATATAAAAAATAAATGTATGCAAATTTTTTACAATTAAAGTTGACAAAAATGACTTATATTTATGAAATATAAGCATTAACTTGCACAAATGAATGTAACATATCAGCTTAGAATGATAAAATTGTAAAGTAGCCAAAGACAAATTAATGGGGTTTTTTTTTTTTCAAAAATTGGCAACAAAGGTATTACACAATAGACTTTCTGGCAGAAATTTACATCAGAAATAATTTCAAGGTTTTTTCATTTCCCTAAAGCTGTCATAATTTACTTGTTTTATTATTTGGAATGTATCTACACTGAAAATTGCTTTTTCCTAGCCAAAGACTTAAAAATAAATTAAAATAAAAGCCAAAAAATATGTGCAATTAATATAATACTTACACCACTTGTTCAAAGGATTCAAATCAGTCAGAGAATCCATAACAAAATGGTCTATAAAAAAAAAAAAAAAATTGATAAAATCTCACGAACCTGCATTTTGCTTGTTTATGGTATTTTCTTGAAGCAATGAACAAGTTACACTGGCAACATTCAAACATTAGTATAAAAATTTAAATATAGTAACATGTTGCAGTGCAAACACATTTCCATTGTAATGAATCTTTACGATTAAATTGAGAAAGACACTGTCTTAGTAGGAAGAATAAAATTAATAGTCTATGAGACTGTATGTTGAAACCATAACTTTGATGGTTTAAAAATTTAGCAACTGAAATTTGAATCCTGCCCATTTTGTAATAAATTTTCAGATAAGCAATCGTTAGAGAATTCTTTTACTGTATGTCTTTTTTTCTTTTTTTTTTCACTATCCCTGATGGTTAAAAGAAACATGTACCTTCTTTGCGCCCTTTGTATTCATTTATATTAATACTCCTAAATAAGCATTTTTATTAAAATGTTTCTGAATTAAGAAAAAGCAATCATTTTTCTCAAATTCATTAAGTATTATATAGATTTTTAGATTGACTAAAATTTCAGTTTAGTAGGGCTATAGTTACTCTTAATTTATTTGAGTTGTGAAGGTCTAAGTAAATTTAAAATCTTTCACACAGAGTTGCATTTGAAAACATTTCATTGTTAAAAGCAATACTACATGGTATATACTTTTATAAATAAATGTATATATATCAATAATGTATACATTAATATCTTCAAAATTTTTGAATAAATTATAAAAGAAAATTACTCCCAGGTAAAACCTAAGCAGAAAAACTTTCATGACTGGGGCATTATACTATGTTTCATGAGAGCTCTACAGGCCATAAAATCTGAGGGCTACATCGGAAATTCTTTTTATGAAGCTTTAGAATCATCGCCAGGATCTGTATTGAATTTTAGAGCTACATAGTTCATATTGACTTGTATCTCTTTATATGATAAAAATAATTAAAGATTTGCTTTTCGAAATGGAATGTGCATTAACGAGTAAAAGGAATCTAAGAACATTTTAATATGAAACTGAACAGGTGTATAAGCATACTAGTGTAAAAAAAGAAATCAGTAGATTATATTTCGTATGTGAATAGTCACATCATCATTTGTTTTAGCAAATTTAAAATCTGTAAAATGGTTTGGTAAAAATTTCATAGTATTTGATAAAAACATATATAGCTAGCAAATTATATTATCAAAAACAAATTATCTCTTGGATTTCTTTAAATCAATTATTTTTTATAAATTGAAGGTAAGAGGTATTATAATTGCCACTTAATTCAGACGTCTTTAGTCTAGGGACTGAAGAGTGATAGTCCCCAGAAGAAATGCTGAACAACATTTTAGGTATATTAAACACAATTATTCATCTGTACTGTCTGATTGAATTACTTTTAATTCATTATAAAAATTTTCTCAGTATTTTCCAAAGTTCACAGAAAGTGATGGTAAAATTTTTCACCCATGTTAACCTACATCTTAGAATTTAAATTCTTAGAGTATGCCAATATTACTTCTTGCATATAATTTTTTTAATACAAGGTTAAACCTCTTATAACTGTCAACACTTACCTATGTAATTAACAATTAAATAGGTTATAGACTAGCTGTATAATTAGTAAGAAAATAGGTATAGTGTTTACCCTAGCATTATTTTCCCATTATTATAACAATGACTTTGTAACCTGCCAGCATGTTTCATATAATGAACCAGGAGTTCTTTAAAAACACCTTTGCTGTGATAAATTAATATCTCAACCATTTTAAAATCAAATAAAATTAGAGATGAATTCATTCATACAAAATTGATTTATATGAAAATATTAAAAGTGTGAAAGAATTTATTGTATTTTTTCACACATTAATTAGATTTGAGTAATGTTGAAAAAATTCATATTTTTATTTGAATTGGGGATACATTGTACATCTTTGTTTTTATAACTGTGCATTATGAGTCAATGTAAAATGTATTAATTTTATTGTAAAATTATGTTGAAAATATCATGGTGGTGATGGAATATTCTTAAAAAACTCAATGCTATTTTCTTCTTTTTCATGTGTTGCATTTTTTTTCCACTTCTAGTGAATATTCCATGACATCCTATCCGAAATCTATACAACAGATATTACAATATTGTAGATTCACATTGTTAGAAGCTCAAAATTTTTAATATTCATCATATTCATATTATATTTAAGTAGCAACTGCTGAAACAATCTGGATTACCTTTTTTTTTTATGAATTTCAAACCTAAGAAATTTATATGAAAATACAAGATTTTGAACTGTATATTATAATTAGGTTAACGTAAAGTGAAGCATACCTGCATCTGTTACATACTGTTATCGTACTATGGAATAAAGGTTCGTTTACCATAAACAAACTTTGTAGCTTACATGAATGGATTTAGATTTTATTTTTGTTAAACTGTAAAAAAAATTTACAAATGTTTGTTCTCATTTGCATTTTGTCTGCTTCAAAATGATAAAAATAATCTGAGATTAAGTTGTCCTTTAAAAATATGTTTTTGAATATGACATTTTTATTCATATTACATGTAAAAATGTTCGATATTTCGAACAGAAAATTAGTTTATAAATAAATTTCTATACTCCTGCAAAGGTTCATGCAAAAGAGTAAAGATGTATCAATCTTTTATGTATAATTTATTTAGGGTGAATGTGAATATGGAGTGAAACTGAATAAGTTCCTTCAGGTTTTAAGAAAGAGCTAACAGAAAGATGAAACATACACACACAGAAATAGTTACAATTTAACCATCATTTTGAAAATTTCAAGTTGTATTAATGAACAAGAATTTATTAACTTAAATGAAATTTCTATTTTCTGTTTGAATTTTTGCTATGAACACAAGAGGCTTCAAATGACCAATTATACAGAAGTTTACTAGCTGAAAACCCAGACTTCCCTACGGATTTAAATTAAATACAACGGTCAATTTATGCAATTAATCCCAAAAAAAATAAATACATATATTTATAATAAATACGACGATCAGTGTTTACAATTGATGTTAAAATATATATATATATATATATATATATATATATATATATATATATATATATATATAAATCGTAAGGGATATTTTTATAGACAAAATAATGTAGAAGAAAATATTCAAATTTAATCTAATAGGACATACTGAAGAATATAATACAGTTAATATAGTACAGTTTGAGGAACATATCTTTTATTGTATTTGGATATTATCCAAGAAAATATTAAATCGTCTGCCGCATTAGCAAGAAAAAAATATTTTTTTGTCGATTTCGTTGTTATGCACATGACGATAAATTAATTTAAAGTACCAGAAAAAGAAATCATGTGATCAGCATTTAATAATTTAAATTCTAAAAATTAATCTTTAAAAATTCACCAAAAATCAGAAAATGGAGGTAAAGATTCGAAAAAGATTTCATCTTAAAGGAATGTTTATGATCTTTCTCGTGATATATTTTATAACCCTCAAATTATTATTTTAAATGCAAACTTAAAAAAAGTTACTAAAACAGCTTAAAAATTTCATTTTAAAAATCTGAGAATTTTTCAAAATTCTTTCTTAGTGTACCCCTACACTATAAGAAGAATCCCCATGCAAAATTTCAGCCCTTTAGGTCCAGCGGTTTGGTCTGTGCGTTATCTGTCAGTCAGTTACGGAACTGTTTTATATATATAGATAACGAATAAGGCCCTGTTCACAAGGAATCCGTTAGTGCCAGTGTTACTCGTATTGAAATATATTTAACCAATTAAAAACCTTCAAACGATCAGCCCTGAAATTGCGTTTTGGTCTGTGCGTTGTATGTCAGTCATCAGATCATCAGATAAATGGGGTGACTACGTTACATAGGCCACGCCTTGAATGTCAGTCAGTTATGGAACTGTTTTATATACAGAGTTACTACAAAAGAATCATTCATTTTCAAAACCTGATTCATTCAAAAGTATTATACTTACAAATATGATTGATATATGAAAATAACCACAAAATATTCAAGTTTTATGCTCACTCTACAAATGTTCAATGTGTGCCCCCGTGGTCACTAGTGCTGCCACACCACCAGGTGGCGTGGCAGCACTAGTTCAGTATCTTTCAGAAGAGCTGAAGAAATAGTGATACATTGATGAACATTGACGCGATCACGCTACAAAATGTGTGGAATGAATGGAACTACCGCCTGGACGTGAATCATGTGACCAAGGGGCACACATAGAACATTTGTAGAGTGGGCATAAAACTTGAATATTTTGTGGTTATTTTCATATATCAATCATATTTGTAAATATAATACTTTTGAATAAATCGGGTTTTGAAAATGAATGATTCTTTTGTAGTAACACTGTAGTATATAGATTAAAATAAAAGGAAATTCTAATAACTTTTACTCAAGGTGTGTTTTAAGGATTGCAGCAAAAAAAATTGGATTTCAACCTTTGAAAGCTCTTAGTCTACAAATTGACAAAATATTTACTGCAACGCTACGTTAGGTACCATTTTCATGAAAACGTTAGATAACGGAAAAATAATACATAAAAAATTAGCCATAACATGGGGGAACTGGGGCACTTTGCCCCAGGCCCCCAACTGCCGGAGAGGCCCCCCAAATTTTTTTTTAAAAATATTTATTAGATTTCCTCCGAAAGAGAATTCTGAAACTTGTACTGTACTTCAAAATTCAAAATAATCTCCTGAAGAAACCCCCCCCCCCCCCAAAAAAAAAAAAAAAAATTATTCGATTAATCAGATTTCTTGGGGGGCCCCCAACAGAAGTTTGCCCCAGGCCCCGTAAAGTCTCTGGGCGGCCCTGGCTACGGTTACCGTTAACTTATAGAAGTTGCAATTGCACTAACATAGAAAAGAAAACGTGACTACAAATTATTTTTGCACGTTTTCAGTGTAGATATTTTTTTTTAGAATGGAATGACATTGTCCTATAATTCTGTTTGGAAAAAAATAAAGCATTATTTGCTAATCAGTGTCATTTTGAGGAAATAAGATTCTTGCAAGTAGAACAAAATGCATTGATTGAAAAGACGACGTGTGCGCTTCTCCAGGTAATTAAAAAATAGCGGTATGTAAACCGTGAAGAGTCGGTACAATAATTTTTAAAAAAATTGCGCATTTTAATGCTCATACAAATATTTTTCACTTGATTTACAATAAAACGCATCATAAAGTGTACCTTTCTAGGTTTCACCTGGTATGTAAACCGTACAGAATCGGTACACTAATTTTTTTAAAAATGCGCATTTTAATGCTTATACAAATATTTTTCACTTGATTTTGAATAAAACGCTTCATAAAGTGTCTCTTTCTATGTCTCACCTGGAGTAAGATTCTTAATTTTGACGCATCAGTTTAACTGATGTTAATAGGATGCTGTTTATACATGATGAATATGTTTACGTTACTTCAATTACTAATTTATTATTTTATTTTTTACTTTTTTCCAGATTCCTAGGAAAGGGTATAGATCAGACTTTTTGTGTGAACTGATAAGGAGTATCCGAGTGCGTTTTTATGTAGAAACTGATTTGTAAGAAAATCCAACCATAAGGGAAACCAGAAGCCATAGAACTGATCTATTGAACTTTCAAATATGGCATATTCAATGGTCGGAAAAATTATTTCACCAGATACCGGACGTTTCCAGTGGACCATAGACGATTTCCTCTCAAAAGCTTGGAACAAGTATATAAAACTAGAAAGTCCAATTTTCAGATTTTCAGATGCTACATATCGCTTATACATAACTTTGTCTAATACAGATGGTCCGCTAGGATTATGTTGTCGTAAGATCTGTAACTCACCTTTGGAAAAGCTAAACGTCAAGCTTAGAATGAGGACAGGATATAGAGGTAAATTAGAAACACGCTGCGGAAAAATGGACAGAGGGAAATTTGGAGTAGATGCTTGGATGACATGGTCTGAATTTTCACAAAAGAGAAGTGACATACTAAATGATGGACGCCTGACCGTCTTCTGTGATTTAAGGTTAGACGTGGAGGAAAATGCATCCGTGCGGCAGGAAAAATTTCTAAGTGAGTATCACAATTATGAGGTACACTTGAAACGATCTGGTATTTGATTCTGTAAACTGTTCTACAGGGTCAAGCCCCCCTGTTTATATCATCGAGTATCTTTCGGTCAGTGTTTTCTTACAAATATCTTTAAAACATTCTTTAAAAATCTATTCAAGCTATTATAAGATCTGATTAGCATCTAGAAATTGCGCAGTATTTTATAGTAGACTAGGCGCTCTGCCCCTAGGCTCGCTACGCTCGCTCCTCTGTTATGGCTAATAGCGAGGTACATAGGGGTGATTCTCGGGCAATGTAACAGCCATTTACTGTTGTCAGTCGCTCTTATGCTAAGTGGATGAAGCCCGCCTATGGGTGAAAAATTGGATCTTCTTTCATGTCCTGCGAAGGAAGCGAATGAGATGATTTTTTGAAGTATTTCTTTAAAATTCAATTAAAAATCGAAATTTTAAGATAGAGACTTGAAATGAGGTTTATATGAATGAGGAAGCTTTCGTCTTCCAGATGGTGTAAATATTTTTTTTGTAACATAATAAATCTGAGAGCATCGAACTTATATTTGTCGAAACGCATAAATTTGTCGAAAAAGTGGATTTTAAATTTTAAGGAAAATATTAGTCTGTTTTAAATTATTTTAAAACAAATGAGGTCTTGTTTGAAGGAGAAATGTCTGTAGTCTTAGATTGTAAAAAAAAAAAATCAAAATTCTACGATCCTTTTTTGGCGAGTTATCGTAATCTGAACATGAAAAAGTCAATATTTTTCCACAAAACATAAAATTTAAAAAAAAAAAAAACTTAAAGGCCGACAAAGATGAGACATGTCTTACTTTCTTCCCCACATTGTTCTGCATCTATTGGTATCGGTCTCGACCCCATACCCCCAGCGGTTTCGGAGGAGATAGCTTGACAAGCTTTTGACGGCGGCTTCGACAGCAGCGGCAGTTACTTTTTTTAGAATAGAGAGATATCTTTCTGAAAGGAAAATGTGTAAATTTTCTTCTACAGTTTTATTTGAGGCACTGGTAATAGGTCTTCGAAAAGGAATATTATATGCTTCCTTGATAATTTTTTTTTCCTTTTACAATTGTAGAAATAAAATTTGCAGAAGAAAATGAATCTTCTGATGATGATTCTGACGAAGAAGAAACGAGTACCGAAGAGGAAAGTAAGTTATATTTTTTGTAAGTTTATGTGAAACCATAAAAAAAATTTTTTTTAACCTGCTGTGATGATTTTTAAAACCATCTTCATCTGCTACGAGGTATGGAAGTGGCGTTCAACGCTAAAAATTCCGATGCCAGTCGAACGGTATCAAGAGTTGTTAAGTTTAGGCAACGTCCACAGGAAGTTTTCAAGGACATGATATCAAAATCCGCCGATGTCTTATGTACGGACTATTATGACAACAGTATTCTAATTGTGAATTTCCAGGGTTTCGTCTTAAATGATAATATGGTGGGATGGGCAAATTTGTCCATGGAATCTCATTCCACGTATCTCTGGTGCTTTTATACAGGGTGTCTACTAACATGAAAAGTCACGAAATTGGAAAACGGTCACGAAAAGTAACAAAATTGAAAGGAAAGGTCACGAATTTTTTCAATTAAAATGTTCTGCTCAAATGTTCTGCTCATTGTTTAATTAGAGCGTCATTCTAGCTCAATCCAGACATTTATATTTCAGGTTCAGTTATTATGAAAAAACGATCGATCCGATAAATTAATGTAAAGCTGCGATATTCTGAACGAATATTGCGGGAAAACGATGGATCGAGAAACTATCCATGCGGTCTGTTTTTGCTTGTTTTCTATGGAATTTATTCGGGACTGGATGAAATAAACGATGCATACGGGAAAACGATCGATCGAGATTCCACTGTATATATATATATATATATATATATATATATATATATATATATATATATATATATGTGTGTGTGTGTGTGTATTAGGGTGACACTTATTTTTCAAATTTTATCTTTTTTTTATGTCTCACCCCCTCAGTTTTTTTTAAGTGGTGCCTCAGAGGCTCTGAAAGTAACCATTTACATAAAAATTACTGTTTTTCCATAAATTTAACAGAAAAAAATGAAACAAAATTTTATTCGCGTGAATAAACTAAATAATATCAAACATACACTAAAACAGTTTTGAATTACCCACCAGCACGTATGATTTTTGATAGGGGGCGCAGTGCACGCTTCGTAGGCAGTTCTGGTTGTTGTCATATTCAGTATTGCGTCGTCTTCCAAACGAAGTGGTAGAACGTAGTTTGTTAAAAATGGCGCAAAAGGGTAAACTTCGCAATCGTATATATCTGATTGAAACAGAAACAAATCAAATATTAGGTAGCAAATTACCTTCTAATAAACAAGTAGTTGAAGTGCTATTTTATAATATGATATGCGTAAAATTAAGTCTCCGCGCAAGTGCTCGTTTAGTAATTTCTGAAACTGTAATTTTTTGGCAAAAAGCACGAATACTATTTAGAGAACATCAACACTGCATTGTTAAACTGGCAGCCCTATATAATGAATGGAGAATGCCTCAAAAACATTCTAAAATAAAGAGCGAAACTCAGTAGCAAAAAGAACAAAATTTTAAAGAAAACTAGAGGACCTTTTTGATATTGCTCAGTGTAATGCCTTAACAATTATTAGAACAGAAGACGTCGGACAATTTCTCATCTCCCAAAGGCAGAAAGGAAGGATTGGTGTTTCAGGGGGCATTGATAAAAGCACTGATGAAAAGGAAAAAAGATTTCTAAAACGTCTTAGTGCAGAAGAACAGCGACGAAAAACAAAATTATAGAGGATACAAAAATGAGTGAAACAATGAAAGACATTCATTGACTTGGAGGCCGTCAAAAGCTTCGTGTTTCAGCAATCAGAAATGAACGTCTGGCTTCACTAATAGAGTTTGCTACCGTCCACTGGGATGGAAAGCTGCTTCCAGTAATAACTAGAAACAAGAAAGTTTACAGTATTCCAGTAATTATTTCCGATAACGGACACCAGCATCTTTTAGGAGTCCCTCGATTGGCTTCTTGCAATGTAGACGAGCTCCTGCCATGTTTACAACTTGCTTGCTGAAAACACACTTTTGGATACAGTGCAAGCCTTGTGTTGTGATACTACTGCGTCAAATACTGGAAGAATAAAATTTGCTTGCGTTTTACTGGAACGAAAACTGGGAAAGGATCTCTTACCGCAAAATGTGTAACTTACCAGCAAAATGTGTAAATTGTCAGGGCGATCATACCTCATACGTTCATGTTCTAAGTGGGTACTGGAGAAAGATATACAGACTATTAAGGCGCACAACAATTTATCTTCATATGGAGGCGTGCAAACAGGTTGAAGCTCGGAGCCCCAGAGTGGAAGTCTCATACGCTTCTGTTGCCGCTTCTAAAAAAGTGATGTGCACGGCCTGTACACAAACAGGCTCACTTTCCTCTATGAATACAATCAACAGCTCACAGAAGAGCAAAAGTACAAACTAACTAGCCTTAAAAACTTTTAATACCAAGCGCAGTAAGAAAGCCAGACCATCGTCACCACCTTCCACTAACAAAAAAGTTGTTAAATCAGCGTCATATCACATTGACGCAGATGCACCTATTCCGCCAAACCCAAATAGGAAAAAAGTTGCCTTTCCTAGAAAGGTCTCGGCCTTCCTAGGAAAGCGAACAGTCAAAGATATGTCTTGAAAAATCCCCAGTTCTTCCGCAAGCTCGTCGCGGAAGAGACTGCACTAAAGTTATGTGTCCGAGGAATCGGACCATGATGTTGTGTTTGAGGAGTCTGGTACTCCTCCTTCCGTTGGGTGCGTGTCATCCTCGTCGCCTCTTCCTTCTCTGTCTTAATTGGCTTCTTTGGTGTGTTGAAACTGCCGTGGTTTCCGCCATAAGTTGGACTATTTAAAAACCCTAATCCATGAATATAATCCCGCCTGTGTCGCCCTTCAAGAGACATACCTAAAGGCTGCTGACACGGCGAAGTTGTCGCTACAACTGTATTAGGAGAGACAATGAAATCGGTAGAAGAGTGTCTGGAGGTGTTGCTCTCTTCACCTCTCATGACTACCCATCCACCTCACTAAGTTCAGTGAGGTGGATGGGTGTAGTCATAAAGCAGTTGGGGTGAGTTCACTCAAAGAAATTAATTACTGTGTGGACTCTGTATGTTCCCCCTAATGAAGTTGTTGATCAGCAGTCCCTTGACGACTTGGTAAATCAGCTTCCACAACCTTTCCTAATCATGGGTGACTTTAATGCTCACAGTTCTACGAGGGGAAATGATAATGTCAACTCCCGTGGGCGGCAGATCAAGCAGTTGATTTCCGATCACACTGTCTGTCTGCTAAATAACGGAGAGGCTCATTTTCACGAGCCCACAAGAAGTTTCCATTCTGTGGATCTTGTTCTCTGCTCACCATCACTTCTTCCTTTCTGGACATTCAGCGTTGGGAGTAATCTAAGAAATAGCGATCATTTCCCACTTTTCATCTCCCAATCTGGTTGCAGCAACCCCTTACGTCGTGTTCCTCGTTATATCTATGAGGCTGCCGACTGGTCGCTCTAACAACAGCGAACTGTCTTTGAAAGAAGCATGGTTGAAGGAGCTATTGAGGATGCTGTCAAAAAAGTCACTGTTGACATTATGGAGGCTGCTGATGCAGCGATACCAAAGTCGTTGGGTTATGTCCTAAGACATCGTAAACCTTAGTGGAACGCGGAATGCCAAGAGGCTATTAAGCGGCAAAAGAAAGAGTGGAATATTTTCAGGCGTTATCCTATCACACCTAATTACGTGGCATTTAAACAAGCAAAGGCATTTGCTAGAAGAGTGTGTCGTC
The DNA here is from genome assembly GCA_907164885.2 of Dolomedes plantarius. Taxonomy (NCBI): domain Eukaryota; kingdom Metazoa; phylum Arthropoda; class Arachnida; order Araneae; family Dolomedidae; genus Dolomedes; species Dolomedes plantarius. Next base: position 56,660,722 of record OU015490.1, read on the forward strand.
AGTGCCAGAGACAATCTTGGATACAGTATGTTTCTAGCTTAGCACCATCTACTCCCAGTAAAGTTTTGTGGGCACGAGCTAAGCTGAGGATGGGTTTCTATTCAGATAACCCAATCTCTTGCATTAATGAAAATGGCCGGCTACTTACAGACGTTAGCGATATTGCGAATGCTATTGGTCGCGCATTTGCTTCTGCTTCAAGCGCTGACTCATAATCGCAAGCCTTTCTGCGCCGCAAACGTCATGAAGCCAGACGTGTCAATTTCTCCGCTCGGTCCGCAATTCCTTATAATTGTACATTTACGGAGATTGAGCTTATAAGATGTCTAAATTCGACCAGGAATACATCTCCCGGGCCAGATGGCATTACTTATGCACTTCTTATGAACCTTTCTCGCCCCTCTCTCCATAATTTATTACAATAGGATCTGGGTAGAACATACGTTTCCCGTCTGTTGGCAAAGGGCTATCATTATTCCCTTTCGAAAACCCGGAAATAATGCAACTGAGCCCTCGAACTACCGACCGATTGCTTTGACTAGCGCTCTAGATATGCGGCACATTGAGCGTCAACTACAAACAGCTGTCAACCGGATGGTACAATGGAATGTTGAAAATGGTTATTGCTTCTCCGTCGACAAGACTGCTGTAGTCCATTTCTGCAGACGTCCTGGAGCTCATCCAGACCCCGAAATATTTCTGGGGCAGGTGAAATTAAACGTCGCAGAAAATGTGAAATTCCTAGGCGTCTTGTTTGACAGAAAACTGACTTTCCATCCTCATGTCATGAACATCCGGAAGATGTGTGAAGTTGGGTTAAATCTGTTGAAGATGCTTTCGAACACTTCTTGGGGTGCGGACCGCACATCCATGATGCGAATCTACAGAGCTTACATTCGAAGCAAATTGGATTATGGCTGTGAAGCGTATGGTTCCGCTCGCACGTCTGTGTTGCGACATCTGGATACCGTACACCAGAGTGCTCTCCGCATTTGTTCAGGTGCTTTCCGAACATCTCCCGTCGAAAGCCTCTATGCAGACTCTCTTGAACCCCCTCTTTACCTTATCAGGTGTCAGTTATCGCACAAGTATTACTACCGCATTCTTGCTCACCCTTCCCATCCTCTTCAGAGTCAGCTACTTGACACCAGTAATGATAGTCTGTATGAACACCGTCCATCTTGTGTCCCGTCGTTTGGTGTTAGATTGCGAAATTTCTTGCGTGAATCCGCTCTGTATAATGCGGACGTTGTGGAAAATCCATATTATCCTCTGCCTCCATGGAAGAGTATGGTTTTTCTTACCAGAATCCGTTCAAGAATTTCAGCAAGAATAATACCAGCGATGTTGTATGTTACAAATTTTTGCAGCCCATCGTGCTCTGTTCCAGGACTACAATGATGTGTATACTGACGGATCAAAATCATCTGATCACGTCGGCTGCGCTACGTCATCAATAACGACGTAGTAAGTCGCAGACTGCATGCATCCTGTTCTATGTTTACTGCAGAAATGGAAGCCATCTTGGAAGCTTTACAGTGTGTCTGCACTAAGAGGGGAAGAAGGTTTATCGTGTACACTGGTTCATTCAGTTCTCTACAGACTTTGGAATCAGATGGTCCCGCTCGGACTCTTGCCATTGAAGTATAAAAACTTCATCACCATCTGGCTAGGCACGGCTGTAGTGTTTTGTTCTGTTGGAATCTGAGGTAACGAGTTGGCTGATGCAGCTGCTAAAAGTGCTAATATTATTTTACGCAAGCCAATACCACTGTGTGACATCAAACAGACTATCAAATACAACCTACGGTGCAAGTGGCAGGAAATTTGGAACCTGCAGGTGAACAACAAACTTCATGGCTTAAAACCAAATATCTCATTTTGGCCTTCTGTAGTAAACAGCAAAAGTGACGTTCTTCTAACTCTTTTACGTATTGGGCATACCCGTCTGACGCACTTGCATTTATTATTTGGTGAGAGTGCTCCGACGTGTAAATGCCCTTTGACCGTCTTTCATATTTTAATGTCGTGTAATAATTTTTGCCATGTTTTTATTAACTTTGATTTTTAGGGAGTCTAAATCAGGAAATGATGCTCTTTCGTATGTTAAAATGCATCGCATTTGATTCAATATGACCTTTAAGTGATTAATAACTATAACCAGGCCCTGATTTTCCATTAGGCCCGGGCCCAGGCCCCTCTCCCCCAATTTTTATCTTAAAAGGAAAAAAAGAAAAGATTCCCAATTCAAATTTTTTAAAATTTTGCCTTTTTTAATAGCAATTTTTTTTATATATCCTTTCAAATTTGATTGATTGGTTCATCATATGTATTTATAGTATATAAGGGATTAATAAGTTTTTCTGGTTGCATTGTATTGGTGTTTTAATGATGAAGTTAATATGTTGTATTGCTTTTTGTTATTTGATAATGTTCTAAGCTTCTACGCTTCAAATAGCCAATTCTTGGTAAAATGGTACTTTCACAGTGATTCATGATTTTTTTTTTTTTTTTTGTGTCAGTTTTGGAAATTTTATGCCCCCATAAGTGTTACGGGGTCCCCATCCCGAGTTTTGCCTATAGTAAAGAATTTTCTAAATCGGGCCCTGACTATAACACCTCTTATACATTAGAACTTATTGCTAATAGTCTTGGTTAGTATTAGAGAGATCTGGTTTTAGGAAAAATATAAACATTTTTTAGTTGATGTGTACAATAATTGGTCATTTAGCATGAGGGTGGACAACGTACATTAACACATAAACAATATCTAAACGATGAGTTGTGAGTTTTCAGTGGATAAGGTGAGGTATGACAGAGGTCTAATGTTGATATAAAATAGAATTATATTTTAGGGGTAACAAAAATTTGTCTTTCATTTTCGATACAAGTATCAATAGGCGTTATACAGTACGCGTGTTGATACTTTTTACCATGTTTTTATTAACTCGCTTTCTTGTTTGTTTGTGTGTTTGTCCAGTATAAATCTTTCAATCGATTTTTAACTAACTTCCCGACTAGCTAGACATTTGAAATTTTAGAATAGCCCAGAACACGATGACAATGCATTATTTTAATACTTTTAGCCATCCTTAAGCAGATTTGAAATCAATTTCGGTTACGTTTTGTAGACTGGTGCAGCCATCTATCGGCCGGGACGGGAAAGAAAAGTTAAACGCAAGTTAACTTTCGATTAACTTCATTTTCTGTCAAGTTGATGAGATAATTCATCAAAAAAATTTTAAAAAGTCATTATTAATGCATAGAATTGTCAAGTTTTTATGATTCAACAGAAAATTTAAAAATGTTATATAAAAATTTCTTTTCCTCTTGTAATTATTATTAAACTTGTATATAAAATATTTTAACTCATCTCCATCATTATTGCAATTAATTGGTGAACATCCCCATCCTGCGCTGTTCACCTTCATATCGGTTTTTACCAGTTAATTTAATTTTTATGTAAAACTGTTTATCTTGTTTACACTTCAACTTTAATATATTATATCTGTGATCTCATATGGTCATTCTGTACTTTGATTGTGTTTCGGCTTTATCACTTCTCTTCATATGTATATATTTTTATCATTTTTAGGCCTAAAAATTATAACCGTTATGTACGTTCGTTCTTATTTTACCATGTGTTTGGCGCAGCTTGTCCTCTCTGGACCTTGCGCCAATAAACTCAAACCAACCAACCGTATATATATATATGTGTGTGTGTGTGTGTGTGTGTGAAAATTTAAAACGGCAAACATGCGGGATGCTATTTGATAGTCTTTAAGAGTTAATACAGCTCTTCTTTCCTTATTACAGATACAGATGAGGAAGAAACTTCAGCAAGTGATTCAGATGAAGACGAGTTGATTTCCAAAAGCATAAGTAGGTCATATTTCTGACATGTCTATTTTAGTCCGTAACGTTTGATCATCCGCTAATTTTAAAAAAAATATATATTTTTATTTTTTACTTATCCTGTTAAATTAAAAAATTTATTAGGTCCAGTTCGTATTGTATATATATATTTCGTAGATCTGTCTTTGAAAGTTAATTCTGTTGTCTCGTATTCTACTTAAAAAATTCTACACTAGGCATCTAGAAGAAATTTTTGCATAGTATTTCTGTACGATATAAATTTAAATGACTCTTTAATTATGAGGGTTTTTTTAAATATTTTTGTCTGATTTATAAACTTTTAATAAATTGCAATTTTTTATGTTTTTCCCCCTCTTTAATAATTGTATAATTTGATGAGTTTTCCGTCTGTCAGATTGTATCAGGAGTTTCAGTTTGCATCAGACTGACACTCTAATTTAAACACATCGATATAAAATTGATATATTTTGAAGAACTATTAAGGGAGTGCCACCTTCCAAGAGTTAAAACCTGAAAGATCGGAAGAATATTTCCAATTTTACCAGAAGTAAGGCCGAACGGGTAATTTTATGATCCGTACAGAAATTTAGAAAAAAATCTTGATCGAGTGTCCTCATCGGTCATGCCTTGGCCAGAAGACCATAAAGAGGGAGAAACCTAGTTTCAAGTCAACCTGTTTCGTGTAGATGTGTATTTTAATATAAATGAATTTCACTTGAGAAGCACCAATAATCTGTGAAAGGAAACTGGGAAATAATCGGTACAAGAAAATACTTCCCAAACCTAATACGGGCCTTCAGTGTAGCTATGAAATGTTTTGAAAAAGGCATGCTTGAACAACTTCTAAAAGGTGCATGACTTACACGAGTGAAGTGTACATAGACCTGGTTTATTCGCACAATAATTTCTTTACAATTTTTCAGTAATAATAAAAATAAATGGCACATCCTATATATTTGAACTGTTTAATCACCTCTATAACTTCTTCATTTTTTTTTTTTTTTTTTTACTTTTTCCGTGCTATCTTCTTATCGGAGAAATATATCGGATACAGGCTTACGCAGTAACCATAATATCACTGGGATAATCCTTTGGTGAAATCGTCCTCCAGATCATCAAAATACTTCATATTAAATGGGTATATCATCCAAACATAAAAACTTCAATAGGGTATGGCGCTGTGGTTTTGCTACAGTGACAACTCCTGGGGTATAAATTGGCTGTTGTTTGACTATAACCGTTACTCACTGAATTAGGGTAAGTGCGCTTGTTTGCATTTCTGTCGTTTCATTTGTATTCTTTAGGATTGTATGTGTACTTTCATTTATGGTGCGGTCCGTGTACTTTCATTTGATTTCACTATCTGTTTCAATGGGGATCTCGGAGCCTTGGGATGTCTTTTGGTTAGACTTCATCCTATTTCAGAAAGTTCCCCCTTGAGGTACTTGATTTGGTTATGCCTCCTGATGACGATATCAATCGGTTACCTAGATATTTGGTTTAGTTCCGTTACTGCAGTAGAATCTTGCGTTATGGTGCGTGATTTCTGTTTGTATTTGTCTGAATTCTTACTGATAATAATTGTCTTGCTCTGTTTAATTATTTAATTTTAGTTATATTCATCCAAACATACTTTGATTTCTTCCTTCTTTAGTCTTTAAAAAGATGCAAAAAGATTTCAAGGATTTGCTCACCAGTGGAGAGGACAGCGACGTTACCATAAAAGTCCAGGGGAAATTATTTCTTGCCCATAGAGGCATCCTGCGATCCAGATCTCCAGTCTTCAAGTGCATGTTCAGCCATGACATGGTGGAGAAACAAAACGGCGTCGTGGTCATAGACGACTGCGATACTGACACTTTTTCAGTTTTCCTGAAGTACCTGTACACTGGAAGTACGAAACGCATCAGCCTTGAAAACGTCTTCAGCCTGTACACTGCTTCGGATAAATATGGCGTCGAGGAGCTGAAAGAACAGTGCGCAGCGTTTATGGAGAGCAACATGTCGGTTGGCACGTTCTGCGATACTATCACCTTGGCTTTGCTACATACTGATAAAGAGCTGATTGACTTAGCCACGGGATTCTTCTGTGCAAACGCCCCAGAAATCATTAAAACTGCGAAATGGCAGACATTCTTACGCGAAAATTCGACAGTGGGGAACGAACTTTTCATAAAGGTTTTGTCAAAAAATAATTGAAACGTCATTATTGTTAATGGGATAAGGGAAGAAGTAATGAACAATCTTTATATATATATATATATATATATATATATATATATATATATAATGTTAAGGGATTATAATACAGAAACAGCAGTTATTTTCTGAAGGAAAATCGAAATATAAACCCCCAGTTTTATTTGGAAATTTCGATGCAGTCATATATCAGCTGCCGCGTCAGTATCAATTCCGTGAATTTTTGTTTTCTGTTTAAAAATGTCTTCCTGTTTTTTTTTTTTTAATAAAAGTGGAGCGAGAAATATCACGCAAACGTTATTAACTGAAAATCAATACAAATGCTAAACAAGTAACATCTGTAAGAAAATTTCTCCTAGTGCGGGTGCAATTTTTAAAGCTGAAATATTTTAATTTTGCTTGTTTTTCTTATTGTAATATAATTGTAGTATCTCGTTTTGTATATATATGTATGTATAGCAGTGTGTGACAGAAACTTGTAAATTAAAATTATCCACAATTTGAAAATAAATGTTGAATATTAATTTTGTGCGTGATCTTTTATTTTATCTGAGTTTGTACTGCACAATATTACTCTTCTTTTGGAGCTATGTTAATTCAAAATGAACGCTGTTTCTGACAAAATTATCTCCAACTAAAAAGAGTAGAGTAAGAAAATGTGTGACAGAGCTTTCCAGCACAAAACATATGTCTATGCATAGTAAAATCTTTCACCAGAAAATTTTTGTACTGTTCGAAATCCATAAAATGCCTCTGTACATGTGATTATAATCTGACTGAATATAGGGGAAACTCTTGTACCTAGGGCCACCATGCTTTATTTAAATAATTATTTTACAGCATTTTTACTCATTGGAGTGAGTGACAACTCTTGTTTCAAACCATAACAGCCATTTTTAATGAAAGCAAGAAGCTATTGTTAAATAGGTCTTGATTTCATGTTCAAAACTAAATTTTTTCACATCAATTTGAAGTCTTGTTTTGTGAAAGTAAGGGCAAACTTATGTTTTAATGTATAGGAGATAATTTTTGTAATCATTAAAGGAAAAAATGAAATACAAAGTAAGTTTGGTTTCTGCAGGTCTTTGGCTATGGAAGCCATTTTGCCAAAAACATCATCTTGTACCTAGGGCCATGGCCACTGGTACAAAAGAGGTGGACGAACCTGACAAGTGTAGAATTCTCACTGATACCACCGAGAAAAATTAAATTCAAGCCCAAAAATTGAAAAAAAGTAGTTGTTTAAAAAAAAGTTACGAAATCTGTGTTTGAAACAGAAAATTTATGTGGGATCATTAAGAAGACAATGGAGAAAAGCATGCAATAGAAAGTGATAAAGAAACGACTGGGGAATCACTTGAAGTGATGGACTCTTCAGATTCTGCGAGCAACGTAGATTCTCTAATACAGGGGTCGGCAACGAGATGCCCGCGAAACAGTTTTAAAGTGCCCGCCGTTCAAATATCTAAATTTTAGGTATTTGATATTAAATTTTGATTTTAGATATTTGATTCAGAGAGATCAGTAGAGGAAAGGTATTTGAGCGGTTTTTAAATTTATTACCACTGGTGAAAGAATTTCTATTATCCAGGAATAAAATTTGCTTAGAATTAGAAAAAAAACCTTGGTTAAGTGAGCTAGGCTTTCTAACTGATGTAGCTGTAAAATTGAAGGAACTAAGTATAAAACTGCAGGGTAGAAATCATCATATTGCTTCTGTGACAAGTACGATAAATGCATTTAAAGCTAAATTGGCGCTATGGAGAAAGATAATTTATCACATTTTCCAAATTTAAAAATGTTGATAGAAAATTATTACGATGGAAATTATACCAACTATCAGTTTGTCAAACATTTTGATTCCTTATTGGAAGAATTTAATACGTACCAGATTTGAAGAATTGTACGATTTACCTTCCTCTGCCAATGTAGCTGCCAGAGCAACGTCAGTATTAAATCGGGCAACTCTTCATTTGAAAATAAAGCTTAAATACATTTTCACGGTTTTGAGCTCGACCCAGTTTTGTTTATACCTATCTACACTAGCTCGGGAAACAGGAAAAATGAATTTTCTCACTGAAAGCACGTTTTGCTTGAGTCAAACTGTGAATGATTTTTAGCAACAGTACCTGTTTGCCCTCACGCGCGTCTGAGGCACATTTGAAGAGAGTGTATTGTGTACGATTTCCAACTTCTGAAGTCACAGCGATTGACTGGAGATGAAAGGATGTACACCTATCCCTCGTTTCACACGATAGATGCGTTCCACGACAAATCGTGTAAATCGGAACCGTGTAAAACAAGACACAGCATTCATATTAAACAAGGGGATAGGTGCAGGCCGTAGTTATGTTAATAAATAACAGTGTAAAAATGCAAAGAGTTTATCCGAAGTGAAGACAAAGTAATTTAAGTAATATGCAATGATAAATTATTTATTTACATATGTATTTCAAAAATTAACGTCTTACCTCGTGTAGAACTGAACTAGGAATGACAGTATGGAAATGAAACAAAATCTACTTTAATTCGCCAGTGCTAAACGCAATGCAATGCACTTGTGACGTCTGTGCAGATAATTAATGAGTGCGTTCAATGTAAAACAATCAAATAATACATCGAATTTTTTTTATTTATAAAATTTAGAAACAGTGTAAAAGCGAAACCGTGTAAACCGAGTCAAACAACTCTCTAATCCAGCAAAAAGGACAAAAGGCTTAACCTAAGACTTTTTAATCAGGTATGATGATAAAATGAAAGAAGCATGGAAGATACTTTCTATTGTGATCATTCAGGGGACCAAAAAATATAGCAATTCATTCACCAAAGATTCAGATTTTATACTTAAACGTAAATGCGTAAGTTCCAGAAAGGACAAGATGTGCCAAATGCAAAACAACAGCAGAATAATTATTTAAATAAAAAGGTGGTAGATTCCAACCATGATTAAAAGAACGCATAAAGGTGATAAAACTAATGATAACAACAGTGAGGGAAGATAACAAAACGACAGTCATAAAAATGTGTTAAAAAAACTAAAGTATAAATACGATACAATCAATGATATAATACAAAAATGATTAAAGTCGTGTGAAAAGGTACTCAAGATAAGAAACACAAAAACCTCTGGATGAAGTTTCTCCATCCAGATTCCAGTCAAGCACTAGAAATCAGTATAAACACTGGTAAAAAAAGGGAAAGATTAGATCAACGGATAAAAACCGGAAAAAAAGCAGGGTGGGTTGTCTTTTAAAGAGATCAGATCTTTTAAATGTTTCTGCAAGTATGCTTTCATTGGATTTTGTTTTAAAATGCCAATGTGAAAAATCAAACGACGATTTCTCGTAACTTCCTATTTTAAATGCACTTTCCATCCAATACGCTTCGCAAAAGCTGACAAGCAAGATCATTATCTCAGTAAAAGTTAAGAGTTGTGGTGATGGGGAGGAGTTCAAATAGGGGTGTCTTTACATTTCCCATCACGTGCGGCTCAAACTCTACGTGGAAGCTTTACGTGGGAAAAATCCAACAAGTAGTTTTAGTTGTCAAACATAATTTATACACGCATTCTCTCTAAGGGCCTGTTCACATAGAATCCGTCAGAATCAGCGTTACTCGTATTGAAATATTTTTAACCAATCGCAAACCTCCAAACGATTAGCCGCGAAATTGTTAAGATCTGCGATTGGTTAAAATTATTTCAACGCGTTGACGCTGACGGATTCTATGTCAACAGACCCTTAAAGCAGTAAGAATTTTAAGAATGACCATGCTGCCATCATATTCAAAAACAAGATTTTACTAATAGCCTAAAATAAACAGAGTACTGAAAGTACTTTAGTAGATACTGTGTTTTCCCATTGTTGGGTCAACACTAAGCATTTTTAGCATTGTTAATCATCAACAGTATTTCACATTGTTACAACAGAACTGCTACGCAACATACGTTTTCTAACGCCGCCATTTTAAACCAGGCGCTCAATTGTGACGGTTTAAGTGTTTAAAACCTCGTTGAATTTTTTGCTGTTTTATACGACAGTGCTATCACTTTTTACTATATTTTTGGCGTTTATTTTGTTTTATTCTCAATTGTTCACAAATACATCATTCGCCATGCTATTTCTTATAACGGCTGTGTTCTTGTATGCTATGTGGGACGCATATTGGTTTTTGCTTGCAGGAATTGCAATCTTCCGTCTGTACGCTTTTATCGCAGAAAAGAAAAGAAAAGAGAATATTGTGAAGGAGGCTGACCAGGATATTGCTGAAGATGAGTCCGATCTTTGTTACGAAACTGCCACACAAAGTTCTAACGACGAATATTTCATGGCCAGACCTCCGAAACCTCCACGAAAACCTCCAAAAAAACCTCTTAAACTTCCTAAGCGTCGGTACAAACTCATGAACCGGTTCTTAACCGACTGTCTTCACTATATCCAGACCGAAGACGTTGCGGGGACCTCGGATCCTTGTAACAACCTCCAAACCGAGGGAAAGGAAATGAAATCTGAAAAAGAACTGAGATTCCGACTTCGGTTTAAGAGACGAATCAAGCGTCTCATTTTCGGCTGTATTTCGTCTGGAATTAATGACTAACAAAATTTACGTAAATGGACAAAATTTCTGAAGACATTTATTGGGAAAAAACGAAATTTTGAAACAGCATTCTTTTAACACGTGTAATAAATCACTGGTCCGTTTACAAAACTTTGTATCTCAGTACAATTTCTGGTTTATGATGCTTTTGCTCATCGCTCCCTTCGGTCAGTTTTATCCTGCAATTCGAAATCATCAATTTCACATGTCTTTCACTGACTATCTGTTTCTCCGTCACCACTCTGAAGCCATCCTGTTCTACACAAGACCCGTCAACATCAGGCTCAAATATTTCTCTCCACCACAGCCGACAACACCAGGCTGAAGCCATCCTCTTCTCCACAAGAGCCGTCACCATGAGGCTCAAATCTTTCTCTCCACCACAGCCGACAACACCAGGTTGAAGCCATCCTCTTCTCCACAAGAGCCGTCACCATCAGGCTCAAATCTTTTTCCCCACAGCAGCCGACAACACCAGGCTGAAGCTATCCTCTTCTCCACAAGAGCCGTCACCATCTGGCTCAAATCTTTCTCTCCATCACAGCCGACAACACCTGGCTGAAATCATCCTCTTCTCTACAAGAGCCGACAACATCAGGCTCATTTGCTTCTCCTCTCCATCAAAGCCGACAACATCAGGCTCATACATGCTTGCCTCTCCCAGAGCCAACAACATCGGGCTCTAAACTATAACCACCTTAACATTGTGCCTCTCCTCACCATCAAAAAGGCGAGAAACACGCCAGCACACCACCATCGTGCTGCGCGGATGGTCTCGCTGTAAAGGGGAGTGTTAAACAGCCTGCCTCCAAGTGGTACTCCCCGGGCAACGTTCCTTCCTCAAAAAAGAAACGGCTAAAGGGCTGAAGTAATATTTCACAGGCACGTCAAATAGAAAAGGAACTTAATCCGTTGAACTGAGTGAAACCTTTCACAAAGGACTACCTCAATGAATTATCGATGATCGCTCGAAGACCAGTTTCTTTTCACGAAAGACTCTTTGAAAACACTTTTACTAACTGCAAATCATTCTTTTTTTTTCATTGTGCTTTTGACAAACATTGTGTGTACTGTGTATTCTTATCAGAAATTGCCAAAATAAAAGCTTTTGTACGTTTGTAATAGGTTTCTGAAGTGAATGAATTTTTTGAATTTTTGTTGTGCTGTGGAAAGTTTTGACCCACATCTTAATAACAAAAACGAATTTAATGTAAAAGTAAACTTAATAGGTAACGTAAAAGCGTATGAAAGCTCAAAAGTGCATAAGGTTTTTTAGCTTGCATTTGCTTTACTGAATGTAAAATTTCTGAGACACTAAGAAATTGTTGTGCCGCGTCGATTCTCCGTCACAGAAAATATATTAGGGACTTTAAAGCAGAACAGGATTTTTTCTCGTACTTGAAAAGGTAGGAAATGGAAGAAATACATGAATTATTAGAATCTGAACCAAAAATTGGGAGCGAAATAAATTTTTTTGTTCCCAATCTATATATTTCAAGTTACTAAGTCGACTTTTTGGGCAGTCCGTGAGAGAAAACTACTGCATCAATTTACTTCATTTTGGTCTTAGACGAAATAATTATTTGAAGTTCCTTTTATTATTTTTAAAAAATAGTTATTACTTTATTTTGTCTTTTGCCCATGAAGTCTCGAATCGTCTTATTTTTCGACCCTCTTAAAATTGCCCTTCTCTGTTATTTCTTTCTGATGATCGGCTTGAGATAACCATGCTTTTTAGAAGTGTCCATGATTGTGCCATGATTATGTTTTCACTTACATTTAGTGTAAAACCGCAATTACACGTTTTCCACCGGACCATCCAAAAAATCGTAAAAACACTTATGTATTTATTCTGTCGCTCTCTTGTTTTCAAGTAGAGAAACAAAGTGTGCGGGGAGTAAAACAAAATTTATCAGATATGTAACGAATTTAGAAACAGGTAAAACAGTCTTTAAATAAATAGGGACAAACAATGAAGCAAACGCAATCAAAATGAAAGTTGAATAATTAAAATTTGCGAGTTTCTTTTTATTAATTTTGAAACAAAAATCTATATAAAAAAATATTCGGTTCTAGATTTTAAATACGCACCAAGTTGTTTTTGATTTTTGTTATTTCTTCTTCCTCTGTTATATATCGTTAAGGCTATATAAATTGTTTTTCTCTGTTAAACGTCACCAAGTCATTGCTATATGACTAGAATTTTTCTTCCTCTGTTAAATGTCACCAACGCATTGCTATATGAATAGAATTTTTCTTTCTCTGTTAAACGTCACCAGGCATTGCAATATCACTAGTTTTTTTTTTCTTTCTCTGTTAAACATCACCAAGGCATTGTTATGTGACTAGTTTTTTATTTCTTCCTCTGTTAAACATCACCAAGGCATTGCTATGTGACTAGTTTTCTTTCCTTCTCTGTTAAACGTCTAAAGCAGGGGTCGGCAACGAGGTGCCCGCGAAACAGTTTTAAAGTGCCCGCCGTTCAAATATCTAAATTTTAGGTATTTGATATTAGAAATTTTATTTTAGATATTTTTGATTGTTTGATTTTAGATATTTGATTGAGATACATCAGTAGAGGAAAGGTATTTGAGCGTCTTTTAAATTTATTACCACAGGTGAAAGAATTTCTATTATCCAGGAATAAAATTTGTTTAGAATTAGAAAAAAAAAATCTTGGTTAATTGAGCTAGGCTTTCTAACTGGTGTAACTGTAAAATTGAAGGAACTAAATATAAAACTACAGGGTAGAAATCATCATATTGCTTCTATGACAAGTGTACGATAAATGCATTTAAAGCTAAATTGGCGCTCTGGAGAAAGCATATGGAGAAAGATAATTTATCACATTTTCCAAATTTAAAAATGGTGATAGAAAATTATTACGATGGAAATTCTACCTACAGTGGGTTGCCAAATTATTAGGGACACTACGGAATTTCTGAAATTTCGACATTTAAACATATGTTATTACCAAAAATAATTATTCCCATGTATTTCATCATTTGTTATGTATTGCTGGCAACATTAGAAATACTTTTTATAAAGTGGCAAGACCTGCGTGCATTACTCTGGAGCAGGCGAAAGAATGTTCGATTGTTGGTAATTCGTGCCTGTTCAACAGAGAATCAGAAATGTAAGTTGTGTTTACTATTGTATTATTTTTGTAAGTTTTGTTTAGTATTGTATTATTTCTGTAAGTTTTGTTTAATACTGCATTATTTTTGTTATTTTTGCAGTCAACTTTTTGTTTTTTATGCTTTAATCCTTAAAAATGTCACTGTTGGATTTTTCAGCATGGGAAAAGCTTCAGACATTTCCCCTAGTAAAGGTATTGAAATAAAGAAGCTTCTGTTAAACACAACACATTCCCAAAGACAGATAGCATCGCTTTCCGGTGTTTCTAAATCAGTGGTTAACCGTATTAAGAAAAAAATAGACAATAATGTGAAATTGGAAGCAGACCGTATAGGGAAAAGTGGAAGAAAACGCATTACCACCGGTCGTAGTGACCGCAAGATAAGGGATGTCTGTCTCGAAAATCGGAAACAGAGTGTGTCTCGTCTCACCACTATGATCAATGACGAAGGGATCAAAGTATCCAAAAGGTCAGTCCAGAGGAGATTGTCTGAATGAAACCTGATGGGTCATCGCCCAACCAAAAAACCACGTCTGACTGAAGCAATGAAGAAAAAGTGAATTTTATGGGCTCGAGAACGCAAGAATATGACAGTTGAGGACTGGAGTCGAGTAAATATGATTTATTATTGTGTAATATTCCTGAGCAAAGAGTTTTGGAGGCTTATTTTAGTATTTTACAGGTCTGCTTCTCCGATGAGTCAACTTTCCAAATTTTGGCTGATATAAGCGCATTTGTGAGACGTCACTCCGGAGATAAATTTCATCCTGAGTGCTTCGTGGACAGTGTAAAACACCGATTAAGCATTATGGTGTGGTCTGTGATATCAGCGAAAGGAATGGATGCCTATACATCTTCCAGGGGACAGTGAGGCAAGACTAGTACAAGCAAATCCTGGAAAATCGCCTGTTGCTTCAAGTCGATGAATGGTTCCCTGATGATGAGGAGTACGTATTTATGCACGACTCAGCCCTCTGCCATAAAGCCAGAAGTGTAACAGCCTACCTGGCTCAAAATAATGTCAGAATTTGGCCCTAGCCAGGCAAATCACTCGATTTGAACCCGATGGAAAACATGTGGGAGCTGACAAAAAGGAAAAAAGCGACGGAACTGATCACTAACAGGCGACAACTCCCCGAAAGCTGATACACGTATGAAATCACTGTCCAGAACTGAAAGAATATGTAAAAACATACATGGAGGGCATGCCTCGACGTCTCGAAGCCGTAATTTCGGCAAAAGGTGGCATTACAAAATATTAAGCATTTTACCAAATTTTTTTCCAAATGACTGTTTAAGATAAAATAAATACATATTAATAACAAATATGCTCTTTTCGTGTTCTAAATTAAACACTCGTTGCAACTAAAATAAATTACATTACCTCTAACCCTCAATTTGTAATCATTTTTGCGAATAACAATGGAATTGTCTAATTTTTAAGGTGTCCCTAATATTTGGCAACCCACTGTACTATCAGTTTGCCAAACATTTTGATTCCTTATTGGAAGAATTTAATTCCAGATTTGAAGAATTGTACGAACTGAAGGCATTCTTGACGTTTTTTATCAATCCTTTCTCCCATACAGAGGACGATGTGACTCATAAAATCGCAACATATTTTGATATTTTCAATCGGAGGACTGCGAATTCGAAATTATAATTAAGCAATGACATTGAATCAAAATTACATCAGAACGAAGAAAAAATTCTGGAATTTAGTGAAGGGAACGGTTTCCCCTGTTGAGAAATGTGCTCTGAAAGTGAACTCTCTTTGTGCGTCGACAAATACTTGTGAATATTTGTTTTTCTATTACAAATTCTTAAAATCAAAGAACCGATCAAGCCTCGCTGACACTCATTTGGACCATTGCCTGAGAGCTGGGAATTCTACATAAGTGCCACATTACAACGAGTTGGTCGCAGATTTGCAATGTCAAATATAATTATCAATTTTAAGATTATTTTGTTTAAATTGAAATTTTAATTTATGTATTAAAAAATTATGTCACATTAATATTTTCATGTTTATATATTAACCCCCTCCTCCTCCCCCTCTTCATCCAGGGGTGCCCGCCGAACTCCCCGCATTTCTGAAATACACAGTGCGTCAAATAAGTTTTAAGACTGGGTCTGTAAAAAGAAATGGAACAAGAAATCAATACCTGTTTTGGTTTTTTATTCAAATAGGACCCTCCGGCTTCAATGCACTTTTTACAGCGATTTAATAATGAATCGAAAGCCTGTTGTAAATCACTTTGTGGAATGGCCTGCAAAGCACGCGTCGAAGCTTCTTGTATGGTCGAAATATCCTCAAAATACCACCCTTTTAACTTCATTTTAAGTTTTGGGAATAAGGAGTAGTCACATGTTGCTAAATCAGGTGAATACGGTGGATGGTTCAACACACAGACATTATTTTTTGCCAAAAATCGACTAACAATAAGGTAGGTGTGACTGGGTGCATTGTCGTGTAACAAACACCAACTGCTTTCAGTCCTATAGTCTGGACGAATGCGACGATTTCTGACCATCAAACGCTTTAAAACAGCTAAGTAGTATTGACCTTATGGCTTTGAGTTGGAGATTTTAAATTTAAAGGATAAAACAGTTTTTATTTTAAAATAAAGTTCTCTGAGGACTGCCCTGAAAACGAACCAAAGTGAGAAAATTAGTCCAATAAGAATAAAAAATTGACGGTGGAATCGGCCTATAACTTTTATTCAACAAGAATTATATACCACCCACCCATCTCGATTACGGTGTCTGAAAGTCAGGTTCCACTATAAAACTTGTCAGAAAGTTTCATATCAATCAAGTTAACAAGGCTAAAATCTTCCTGAAATATCTTGAGTTTGGTAGTTTATAGAAGTATAGAGTTGAAGACAGGTGAATTATTGTATCAAAATGAAAAATAAACAATTACTTAATTAAATATTATCATTAACTATTTTAATTTATGAAAGCCCAGAAGTAATTTAAATTGTGAGTAGCTTATCTAAAAAATTCTATTTAAAAAAGATACATATGTAAAAAAGGCAAAAGAATTAAACTTAAAAACATTATTATTTATTTCTTTAGCGACAAATAATTAAAATATATACAAAGTAATTTTTAATATAAACAAAAAATTTGTGACAAAATCTAAAAATTGTTCAATATATATAAAAAAAGAATTCTAGAAAGAACAGAAAAGGAATAAAACAATTAGGGCCTGTTCACACAGGAGTCGGTAGCGAAAGCGTAAAGGAAAGATGGCGCTGAGACGGAAATAAACCAATCATAGG
Source organism: Dolomedes plantarius (assembly GCA_907164885.2). Classification (NCBI taxonomy): domain Eukaryota; kingdom Metazoa; phylum Arthropoda; class Arachnida; order Araneae; family Dolomedidae; genus Dolomedes; species Dolomedes plantarius. The sequence continues at coordinate 56,677,819 of OU015490.1, forward strand.
CGTTAAAAAGTTCGTTGCTAATCGTTTGGAGGTTTGTCATTGGTTAAATATATTTCAATACTTTAACGCTTCCGCTACCGGACTCCTGTGTGAACAGGCCCTTGTTGTCCATTAACAAAAAAAAGAATTCTTCTCCTGCTGAGTGGAGGAAAAGAAGTTTATTCAATGTCTCTCCCTTAAGACGATGTTTGGCTGGGTTAATTATATTGCCGGCTTGAGAAAAATTCTTTCAGATGGCGCTGATGTTGAAATCGCAGCCAAATATCGCTTGGCAACCCCACATAGTAGTTTCGGGTACAATCCAGTTGATTTACTCCAAAAAGAAAGAGGACACTTGTTGATGTCAGCTTCTGCAAGGGTCGCAAATAAAGGCAAGCTCATCAGGAAGATCTGAGCTACCTAAAAAACTCCGTTGCTTCCAAGTTTTCTGAACCATTTTGGAGTGTTCACCACAGAAAGATGATTCAGATCCTCTACCTTCTCAGAATCGGAACTGTGTCCACTTTTCGGTGACTGGGCGCTTTTCAAAATTTCTTTCTGTTCTCGAATTGCTTTGGTAGTAGCCTCAGGATCCCTGAAGAATAATGTCTTCCATTGGGGTCCAATAATGTACTTATGGCCAGTACTATTACATGCTCAAACATGAGCCGTTTTTTTTGCCACTACCAAGATTGCTTCCTTCAATTTGGGGCCAACATTAAACGTATGTGACATCTTGGAAATTTTATTTTCTACCATGGTTACTATTGGAATCGCGATACTGATTGTGGGATATATATCTCCTGATAACTGTTTTGTGGCTTTTAGAAGAGGCTCAAGAAGCTGGATGAATTCTTGCAAATCTTGGTTTTCTATAGCTGTTGTCGTGCTTGTTGCCGATGTGTGTCGTGGGATGATGTTGTTGAGTGTTTGAATTGAGACTGAGAAAACGCTCAATCATTTCGTATGTAGAATTATAGCGTGTTTCCACAATCTGTACGAGTTTCAGATTACTTTCTGCTCTCATTCATCTGAAGCTCGAACACTGTTTAAACCAGGTCACCACTTTCTTCACCTTTCCAATTACTGGCACGAGCTCTAGTACGGCTTCAATTGAACAGTAAGCGACCAAATTGAGGAGAAGGGCAAAACATATTACATGTTTTTTTCTACCAAAACAATTTCCAAGATCGAATATGGTTAAAGCAATTGGCTACCATATTCTATCTTCCATCAGTGACCACTGAATTAGTATCTTTTTTCAAACCCCATTCCTGCAGGATGTGGAGGATTATTGAAGAAATGTAATTCCCAGCGTGGCTCTGGTCCATTTCAAAGACTCCAATGGTGCAGGAAGCTAATTTTTGTTTTCCAAATAATGTACTGTGACGCACAAAAAACTTCTTGTCGAAGGGTTCGGTCCAGACATCTATGGTAAGTGAACAACTTTCCAAGGAAGAAAATTTTGTTTTGAAATTTGTGCCGCAAACTCATATTTTTCAAATATGATTTTTTCTATGATTTTCCTACTTGGGACTTTGTAATGTGGAGTGATCACTTTGAAACATTTTCAAGAAAGCTTGGTGTTCCACTAGCGAAAAAAAGAAGATCTGCTTTTCATGGAAGGTGAATAATTGCATATGTACATTAGGCATTGGCGCTTATCACCTCCTTGGTGAGCAGATAACACCTCGAAAGATTATTCCAACGTGGTTCGTATGTGTTTTTTTAGTAAGGTCGACACCAGACTTCTAGGGGTTGATGGTGGGTTTGGAATTTCCATGTTCGATGTTTGGGATTGAATGCTACTTATATTACGCACCTTGCTGCTTGGCTCTCCCAGAGCTGGTGAATCCAGACCACTTAATTTCTCAGAAAAACTAACTTCTCATTAGTACGAGAGAAATTACTCCACCATTTCGGTTTTGGGGGCATTATTGAACATATTTTATTAACTATTGAAAAACAAATTGAAATTTATGAAAAACACAACTGCAGAACTTCACTACAATGAAAAGAATAATAGAAAGAATACTAACAACAGAACTGAGGAAACCGGTTATCTCCAATATCTCCTGCCAATTTGTTTACATACAGTGAGTGTTGCCATTGCTTCACCCAAACTAGGATTTCTTTCTTTCTCTAAATAGAAACTTTTTAATTTTATAAAATATTGTTTATTGAAATGTTATTTCATTATTAAGATAGTTACACTCATTTTTTTAATCTACTAGTATTACCATATGTATATATATTATTTTTACCATACAATCATTCCTCCGAAACGATTGACTGCATATTAAATAGGAAAATGTGTTATCGATATTTTGAAATATTTTTTATATTTTAAAATATCGTTTATATATTGAAATATCGTAAATATTTTTAAATATAGTGAATCGCCGAAAAATTATTTTAATTTTTACAAATTAATATTGGAGGTCTGAAACAAGTGAGATTGAATTTGGGAGAAATAAAATGCTAGTAAATAATCTGTTAATACCAATAATTATAAAGTTTTAACTAACATAGATTTTTTAAAGGTTAATTTTAAAATATATTTTTCATGTAGTCAGAAATATCTGACACTGACTAATAATTATTTATATTATAAACATAGATTTTCAAACTTTGTTGCAGTATGTAAAAATCCAGAAACTGTTTAGAGAATGCATTTGTTGAAGTTCTTAACTTTTAACCCTGTCACGGCGAACGGCACGTATAAGTGCCAGCAGCTATCCGCGTTCCAGCCGACCGTCACATATACGTGCCAGCAGTTATTCGCGTTTTGGCCGGCTGTCACGTATATGTGACAGTAGTTTGAAACGTTTTATTAGTAATTATCTGGGGCACAAGATGGCACCGTATGTCTATGAAATTGGAGTACACGTAGTTGGGACCTTGTCAGAAATACTCGAAAACAAGACTAGTATGAATCACATGCTGACTATCATTTTATGTAAACATACAGAGGAAGGGGTGTATTTCGTCTGGCTGTAAGCGGGTAGGGCATTTAAACTTCGCACGTGGTCTTTGTTTACGAACAATTCTGTTTTTCTTTTGCGGTGGGATTGTAGCATTGGGTATATGGGTTCACCGTTTAGTTTTGAGTCAGAATCAGACCCTGTTGCAGTGAGATTTCTTTCCTTGAGGATTTAATATGGCGAAAAGGAAAAAATATTTACAGAAGAAAAATTTCTCAATTGATGAGAAATGTGTCTGAATCTGAAAGTGATCTGAAAGTAGTGACAGTGATACAGAAATCTCGTCGGGTGAATCTGTTGATTGGAACACCGAGATTAGAATGATGATGAAGATATAGCATACTATATATTCCGGGTACATCGAGGGACGATACTTCTTCGTGGTCTTCTCACGTAAGGGCCTGTTCACATAGGAGTCCATTGCGTTGCGTTAAGGAAAAGATGACGTGAGACGAAAATAAACCAATCATATGCCTCCAAACGATTAGCAATGAACTTTTTAACGCCTATGATTGGTTTATTTTCATCTCAACGTCATCTTTTCCTTAACGCAACGCCACGGACTCCTATGTGAACAGGCCCTAAGGGATTTAACTCAAATAACATTCCAGCGGCATGCAGGATATAAAAGTTGATGATGCTGTATCAAATGAATTGGATTTTTCAGATTTTTTTTTTAAGGAAACTGTAATGGATTTAATAACTCACCAAAGTAATGCGTTATGAGAGATACATAAACCCGGAAAGTGAACCGACTTCATCGGCGAAGTATTTTTGCCGGTAACTAAAGAAGAAATTTTTCTTTTGCTTTGACAATTTTATTGGGTATCGGAAAAAACCGAAAATTAAGATGAACTACTCAACGAATCCCATGATTGCCAACACCTTTTTTCAGTAAGGTTATGAGTCGGGACCGGTACCTCGAAATTCTTTGATACTTGCATTTTACTACTTCTGATGCCAAAAAGATTGAAACAATTAAACATTTTTTAGATTTAATTATTCAAAACTTTAAGAGTTCTTATATTCCTGATAGGAGTATATCAATTCATGAAAGTCTCTTACTGTGGAAAGGGAGACTAGGATTTCGACAGTATGTCCCAGCGAAAAGATCCCGGTACGGAATCAAAGAGTACAAACTTTGTGAGTCGGAATCAGGCTATATTTGGAATTTTATTGTTTGCCACGGGCAAGAGACGATTTTAAAAGAAACTATAGGGTTATAGGGTAAGCGAATTGTTAAATCTCTACTTGACGAACTCTCTGGTAAGGGTTATAATTTATTTATCGATCGTTTTTTTTATGTCTCCGTCATTGGCGGAAGAACTTTTTACGCAACACTCAAACACTTGTGGGACAGTAATGAAGAGAAGGAAAGGGATGCCTGAAAATTTTCCACCTCCGAAAATGAAAAATGAGAAAGTGATCACGTTACAGAAAAACAACCTTAACTTATCTGCTTTCAAATATAAGAGAGAAGTATTGATTATTTCTTCATTTCACGATGCAAAAATGACCGATACTGGGAGGAAGGATAAAATAACGGGTCATCCAATCCTTAAACCAGAATGCATCGTGCAATATAATAAAAACATGGGAGGGGGTTGATCTAGGAGATGCCGTGATTTTTCAGTACCCTACTTCAGAAAGACCATTAAAGGGTTTAAAAAACTTTTTTCAATTTGAATGGATATGGCTATTTTTAATGCCTATGTTCTGTTCAACTAAAATATTGAAAAAAAATCTTCAAGCTCGGGAGTTCGTCTAAATCTATGTAGTTAACCAAATGCTTTCAAAGTTTTCTTCTGAAAAAAGATATAGTGGCAAAAGCAAAAAACTCCAGCAGAGCTGAACATCCTTGAGACTTACAGATCGCATTTTCCTTCGGTGGTGTTTAAAGAAAGGCAACTGAAAAAAGAAGACGACGATGCTATGTTTGTTCCAATTCTCGGAAAGTCCACCCAAAAGAATGATACTTATTATGAATGCAAAGAATGCAATATAGGACTCTGTGTAGATCCTTGTTTTGCAATTTATCATACGAAGAGAATTTTAGTAGTATATATAAAATTTATACGGAAAAGTGCACCGACATGTTAGTAAATAGTGTAAAAAATATTTTGAACTGTATAGCAAAAATTTTTTAGGGGAAGAAAATAATAAATGAATGTGTAAGTACCCCATATATAGCTTAAATAAATAGATTTGTTTGTTAATGTTTACTATTCTGGAATTTTTCGTAAATTTAGGGCTTAGCGCTCAATTCAAACTTTTGAAAATTGGATCATAATTCTGACATCGGTGGATGAACCTTTCAGAAAGAACAGAAGCATAATTACTTAGATTTTGGTCTTTGATGCTTGAGTCAGAATGAGGAAATGGAGTAATATATATTTAGTCATGATAGGGAACCATAAGATTTAGTTTACTAATATTGTGAGACGTTTACAAGAATAAAAATATGAAAAAATCTAACATTTAATTTCTTCTCAATTTTAAAACTGGTCAAGACAGACAGTTTCAAAAATTAATTATGAACATAAAACGGAAAAAGTTAATTTTATGCACAAAGCAGAATTACCAGAATATAGTGAAGAAATACCGACACAATTCAGCCACTTTTTCTTTACTGTACAACATTCAATCAGAATAGAAAGTAAGTAGTATACTTTAAATTCTGCTGACTGCAGTCAACAGCAAATAGGCATCAGTAAAATAAAGCGTGAGATAAGAAATTAGTTTTGTACTGGGAATAATACTTCCAGGTACCGTTGGATATAAAAATAATAAGTAAATTTTTAAAACGAAATTCTTTCGATAATCGCGGAGGAAGAATTCTAAATCAGAACATAAATACCCCATCAAAATTGTGGCCTCCGCTCGACATGTTAACATAACATTTTCTTAGCGTGATATTGATAGCCAAAAACAGAGATATATCAAATATATACAAAAGCATTCGCACTTGGCGACAATCTGCCAAATGTTTGCTCACAAAGCGTTAAAACAGCCGATTTCCATAGAAAACTTTCAAATTTTCTTTCAATACTGCGTTGGAAAGGGTTTAAAAGAATTTTTAAAATTAAGTTGACGTATTGGTATATATTTTAATAGTTTTCCAGAGCTAAAAGCTATTGGCTTTGAAGTAAAAAATCATCGAAGTTTCTCTCTATGGAAATAGCATGGGAAACGGTAGTTCTGTTCTCTAAATTATAAAGTGACGTCAATTCCAGTAGCGTATATCTTCCAAGGTACGTGGATGACCCTCTGCGTCGGCTAGCGGCATATTAAAAAGTAATGCGCAACCGAGCAGCCGGCTGCCGACCACAACTAGCAGAAAGCGCTAAATTTGTATAACGTGGTATTACATCACTGTTTATAACTTACTGTGGAAACACGAGGAACCACTGTGGAAACACCGAGGAGCACACGAGGATCGTTATAATATTTTCATATAGAATACTTAGGATTTATTCCGTGTTTCTTTGTACAATTCCCAATATCTTACTTCCAACTTTTAGGGTATTTCATAATCTTTACAGTCTTACGTTTAGTATTTACAAGTCTTCGTTCAGTAGCTGATTTGTTGAGGTATGTTACACTTTTTTTGTTTTGTACAGTTTGTCAAATATACTTATATATAATATATATATTCGATAAATTCTTGGCGTACTTAAAAATGCATTCTGTTCTTCAGTATATGGATTACAGGTTAACAGAGATAAAGTGTTCATTAGGTTAAAACTGATTCCAAATGGCTGCAAATATGAACATCGACATTAGGATCTTATGGAAATCTCAGGAATATGGTACCTAAATTGAGCATGGTTTTAAGGAATTTTAAAATATCTGTTACTTCCTCAGATCTGAAAAACAAATCGGTTTAACATGAAACATTAACATTAACAAGTGCGAATGCATTTGACGTATCAGTATAGAATAATAAAATTGTAAAGTATCCAAAGAATAAAATGGATATTATTTAAACTGGCATAAATTGGAAATAATGGGTACTATATGAGACTATCCAGCTGAAATTATTATACGCAAGTTATTTGAGAGTTATTTTTTTCTTTTGTAACATTTCCAATCGTTCTTATAATATACCCGTTGGATAAATTATATGAATAATCTATGTATAAACAACTTCAAAATATTTTAATAAGAAACAAAGGGAAATTACTTCCCAGGTGAAACCTATGCAGAAAAAAATTTGTTACTGTGGCATGTACTATGTTTCATGAGAGCTCCACAGGCCTTAAGAGCTAAGGGCTGCATTGAAAACCCTTTTTACGGAGCTTTAACCCTTAACTGGTAACACACTTCACAGAGACGCTAGGGTTTGTAATTTCCCATATTTCATACTTTAGTGATACTTGTCAATGTAACCTTCAGTGTCTGCTCATGGTAGATAGTCTAAAAAACGCTTGTGAAGTTTCAAGCTAATTAGTTGTGTTTTGTGTGTCATAAGGTCATAACTAAATTGTACAATGTCTAGAGATGCCTATTACTTGAAGTGTAACATTTGTGCTCATCTTCCCTGGAAGCACACATTCGTGAAACAGCGAGCGAAGTGTAGGGTCAAGCAGTGATTTATTGGTCCTGCTGCCGAGAGGAGGTTTTATGGCGTACCCTCGTGCCTGTGAAGATTTGTACTGACTGCTACGGATGCGGTTTTAAGAAAAATCTTCAAAGCGACGAAATGCACTCCTCATGGTGGGGGGGGGGGGGGGGGCGACTAATCAATTCCAAAATATGTCAAGAGGCGACGGGGGGAGCTGATTTGCTTGTGTGTAGATGCGCTTTTACAGACGTTTATTACCTGTAACATGCTTTTCTACTACGAGTGAGGTACGAAATAAACAAGTTTTATGTTTGTGTTTGTTCAGCATGTTGTTCTTT
>OU015490.1:56685783-56825783 GCA_907164885.2 Dolomedes plantarius
CCTTCTCGCTCTCGTAAAAATTTCGGGGTGAGGGTTTGCCTTCTATTTCTCGCGCCCGTGATATTTCCAGGCTGGAGTGTTTAAAAGTAACGCACCAAAAAGATTAAAACAATCCATTTCATTTACCGTGATATTTTTTTATTTCTTATTTACATACCAGATGGCAGCACCAGACTATTTATAATGTATTGAGGATGGGGGTTTTTTTAAACTAGATGTGGCAGATCAAGAAATAAATAGAATCATGCGAAAAAAAATAGGCACTTTTATTACCGTTTTCCTTGAAAATTATGCGAGCGTTAAAGGGTTAAAGCCAGTTACGAACAGCTACAAAATTCCATGCCAAGGTTGGGTCTCGAACCAACAGGCTTTGGTACGGTATGCCAGTACCCTAGCCTTTCGACCATCGTACGGCGAAGAACTGTCGGAAGATTTCAACAAACGGATCAACCCAGTGGTATTTATGGTTACTGCCTAATCCAGTTGCTCAGGTATTTCTTCGTTTAGAAGATGGCAACGGTTAACGATACGATTTTTAAAAAATAGAAGTTATGGAGTGATTAAACTGTGTAATTTTATAGGATGGACCACTTATTTTTATTATTACTAAAACAATACAAAGAAATTTTTATCGGAACAAACCAGGTCCATATAGGGTGAGTGTCCCAAATATAGCCCCTGTGCTAATATCGCCCTACTCGCGTTTCTAAAGTATGATTCGGCGCTATGTATGAGAAAATACAGTAACTTCTCAGTTCTGGGTTTGTACTAACAGCGGCGCTAGAGACCAACGCCCTTATCACTGACAACAGAAACTATATGGGCGTCTGAAGTTGTTTTGGCTGTTTTCTTCGTAAACTTTGGCTCCAAAGAACCAAAGTGAATGACCAGGTAGGTGCATCCAAATTCTAATTTTGCTTATACCATTTGAAAAGTGCATTAAACAGAGACTTTGCTAGCAAAGCCTTTTAACAGGTGCTCCTAATTCGCCTGGTAGGCGGTAAGAGGAACAGAGGTAGGCGATATTAAGAACCGCTCTGGAGTTCACTGGAAATTTCAATTTTTTTCCAATTTTGCTACATAACTTAAACTTGCACTGGTTTTGGGGGCTGGTTGATCGCAGGATACCAAAGGAATAGTTCTTAGGGATGTTCTTTGAGTTATCCAGCCTAATCAGAAACTAAAAAGGGGATGAAATGTCGAAAAAAAAAGTTAGAGTAGGAGAATATTTGGGACACCTACCTTATATCTCACATGTGTAAGTCTCACATAGCTACACCGAACGCCCGAATTCGGCTTGGAAATTATTTCCCGTGTACAAATAATCACTGTTTCCTTTCACAGATTTTATCGGTGTTTGTCAAGTGAAATTCATTATATTAAAACACACGTCTACACCGGACAGGTTGACTCGAAACTAGGTTTTGCCCCCCTTATGGGCTTCCCATCAAGGCATACCGATGAGTTCACTGGATCAGGTCTATTTTCTGAGTTGTGTACGAATCGCAAAATATCCGCTCGGCCTTTACTTATGGTAAAATTAGAAATTTTCTATTGATCTTTCAGTTTTTAAGGTTAATGAAGGTGGAACTCCCCTACTAGTTCTTCAAAAGAAATCATTAATTTTATATTGATGTGTTTAAATTAGAGTGCCATTCTGATGCAAACTGAAACTCCTGATACAGTTTGACAGTAGAAGCAAAACTCCTATCAAATTATAAATTCATGAAGCAGGTAAAAATATTATAATTACAAGTTATTAAAATAATAAATCAGAATTTAAAAAAAAAAACCCAATGATTAACTTTCGGTCGTTTTCCTTTAAATCGTATAGAAATTCTATGCAAAAATTTTTCTAAATGCCTACTGCAGAATTTTTTAGGTAGAATACGAGACAACACAATTAATTTTTAAGACATACCTAAAAAATATATATACAATACGAAATGGACCTAATAAATTTAAAATTTAACAATATGTGGAGAAATAATTACAAAATGAAAAGAACTTTTTATGCACCATGTTTTTAAATTTTCTGTTGAATCATATAACTTGACAATTCTATGTATTAATAAATACTTTTACAAATTTTTTTGATGAATTATCCCATCAACTTGAAAGAAAAATGAAGTTAATTGGAAGTTAACTTGCGTTTAAAACATTTCGTTCCCGCCCCGGCCAATAGGTGGCTGCACACCAGTCTACAAAACAAAATTAACTGAAAATGAATTCAATCCTGCTTAAAGATGGCTAAAAGTAATTAAAATAATGCATTGTCATCGTGTTCCTGAGCTATTCTAAAAGTTTCAAATGTCTAGCTAGTCGGGAAGTTAGTTAAAAATCGATTTCAAGATTTGTACTGGACAAACACAACACACAAACAAGAAAGCAGTTAATAAAAACATGGTATGAAAATTAGCGGATGATCAAACGTTATGCACTAGGATAGACATGTCTGAAATACGACCTACTTTTCCATTTGGTAATCGACTCATCTTCATCGGAATCACTTTCTGAAGTTTCGGCCTCTTCTGTAGCTGTAATAAGGAAAGGGGAGTTTACTTAACCCATAAGACCATCAAACAGCATACCGTACGCTTGCCGTTCTAATGATATATATATATAATATATATATATATATATATATATATATATATATATATATATATATATATATATGTATATATATATATATGTATATATATATATATATATATATATATATATATATATATAGTATATATATATGTATATATATATATATGTATATATATATATTTATATATATATGTATATATATATATTTATATATATATATATTTATATATACATACATACATATATATATATATATTATATAATATATTATTTATATATATATATATATATATATATATATATATACATATATATATATAATATATATATATATATATATATATATATATATATATATATATATTATATATATATATATATATATATATATATATATATTTATATATATATATATATATATATATATATATATATATATATATATATATATATATATATATATATATATATATATATATATACACAGTAATTTCCGCTTATAAGAATCACGTTTTGTTATTACTGTTTTTGATTCTTATAAGCGGTTGATTCTTATAGCCGAAATTTAGGTTTTGGACAGACACATACACACCTATATATACATATATTAGTTAATTACTCAAAAATACTCTTTAACTTACGTTAATTATCTTTTATTAAAATAATTTTTTATAATTTTAAAAATACAACTTAGTTCTAGACCTATAAGTAGATACACATGATTATAATAGAGAAGAAAAAAATCCAATATTTGTTACAACATACCTGCTTAACAGTTTTACATTTCAACTACAGGAAGGGAGCAAGGAAAAGTTTTCTATGGTAGTTTGACGTAATGAAATTTTAAGGAGGCTGTTTATACCTCTTTTAATACTAATATTCTCAGACGAAGATTCACCTTTTAGCTTACGTTTCGCGGTTTGATAACGTGCTGAATCTACTAATGTCACGTTTGTCTAAGTGATAGTGACACTTCATCGAACATTTATGTGTTTCAGGATCCGCAAGATTTATGTGTTTCAGGTTCAGGATCCAGCCGCAACCAGGATGTCGGAGATGGGGAAAAAAGAGTCCCTATTTTGTTTGTCAGTGGAGAAAAAGTGAAATCGGACCCGAACGGGTAAAGATGCCCCCAGGTCAAGCTAATAGGACAGTGTAGTGCTAAAGCGTTTAAGGAGAAACTATTATGTTATGTCTAACAAAGAAAGGGGAGGAATTTTATGACTATATTCCATCCCTCTTATCAATCTTTCTTTTACAAAAATAATAAAAATAAAAAAATAATTAAAATATATATAAATTCGTGCTTTTGAGGGTTTAAGTGGCTTTTTTTGAAAAATGAAAGGAAAGCGAAGAGTGTAAACTCTTCTTATCACTGGTCTTCTTAACGATTCTTAAAACCGGTGGATTGATTCTTTAAAGCGAAAATTTTAACATGGAAATGATACATTTGTTTTTGTTTTCGCGATATTGATTCTTATAAACGGTTGATTCTTATAACCACTGATCACTATAAGCGGTTGTTACTGTATATATATATATATATATATATATATATATATATATATATTATATATATATATATATATATATATATATATATATATATGTATATATATATATATATATATATATATATATATATATATATATGTATATATAGTATATATATATATATATATATATATATATATATATATATATGTATATATATATATATATATATATGTATATATATATATATATAATATATATATATATATATATATATATGTATATATATATATATATATATATATATATATATATATATATATATATATATATATATGTGAGAATGAGTATGGCAACACAACTGAACTATTACTACAACTTCCACTCCTACTACTTCGGCGCGAAGGACTTGGCACGCAAACAGTGTGATAGACTAGTGACATTACGAAGCGGATGTGTCGCTCCGCAGACTTGCCGTTTTGAGTCAAATAGCTATGTTAATGCTTTGTTTTTTCTTAATTTCATACTAAGTGTTAGTCCTGTCTTGTAAACATCGTCTAGTTTAATTAAATGTTCAAAATAATTAAGTCTAATGATTCACTTCTAAAGGAAGGAGTACTAACTCCTTCCTACATGGGTGCTCGGCCCTCGGACTCGAAAAATACCCCTAGCTTGGACTGAAAAACTATTTTCTTTTGATGATTCCTGGATTACTGTTGTCTGTCATTTCGGTTTTGGATACCGCCAGCGAAAACGAAAGTGATGTGCCACGGACTCTGATAATATTCTGATGGGATGATGAGAACCAAAACCAGAATTGTAAGTAACTTGGATCATATTAAAATTATTTGATGCATACGTTGACGCTTGTTCAAGAAAATTTGATGATTAAGGGAATTCTCAACTTATTGATGATTTAAGAAAACTGAAAGATATTTCAACGTTCTTTGATGCAAGAATTTAATTGATGCTAAATTCATTTTTGATGGTCTTTGACGTTGAATTTATCACTTCTGTTTCTTGAAGAGAATTCTATTTCGATGAAATTATTTGATGATTTGATGAAAATTTCGACATTTAACTTGAAGAATCTTGTTTCCTTGAACAAACCACAACATAATATATATTTTGAAAGATCGCGAATTGAATACTTTTGAAGATTATTATATTATTATTTTGATGCATAATTTTGACGAAGCGAATGTTTATTTGATGACAACTTTGCTTATTTGATGCGCTTTGATGTTGAACTTAATTCTGCTGTTTTCTTGCGAGAATATTTTTTATTTTTGCAGAATGTTTGATGCTTTCGATTTCACATTTTGATACTTTCGATTTCCCAATTTTGATGCTTTTAACATTAGAACTTTAACTATTATTTTGATGCTGCATTTACATCCTCTATTTTCTTCAACAGTGATTTATTTTGAAGATTAATTTGATGAATATTTTGCTGAAGTAATATCTAACTTGATACATATCTAAATTTACGTCATCTGTTTTCTTCAACCAGAGAAATTATTTTGAAGAACTTATTATTTGATATTTGATGCTTATTTTAGTTCATAATTTTGTTTTCTTGAACAAAACCTGTTTAAAGATTACTTATTTTGATGCATATTTTGAGAATCAATATTTATTATTGAATTGGTATTTGAAAAAATTTCGATTTGAAATATTATTTTCTACTTTTGAATTTGAGTAACTACGTATTATAAGTATTGATTTTGGTTTTGAATATTTGTATATTTGTGTACTATAATTGTTTGAAACCTAGTATATAGTTATGGCTACTCTCAACGATTACCCCAATATTGCAAAATCATTAAAAATTGGTAGCACGAATCAAATAAAGGTTCTACATCGTTTAATTTTTGGTACAGACGGCGACAGACAAAATCGTACCAGATTACGTAAATTTACAGGTTTTAAACAGCCATTCGTGTTGGAAGCAACGAAACAGAACAGTACTTAAAGAGTTTTCACTTAAAGACTTGATTTCTATTTGTAATCTACTTCATTTAGAATTTTCAACTGACCCAGACAAATGTGCCAATACCATTCTTATGAGTCTTAGTGATTTATCGTTATTAAAAGCAGAATTTTCTGATCTTTCGGAATGCGAAGTGAATGATGACTCACTTCCGGGTGCACGTTCATCCCAAACTAACAGCGTTATAGAGGAAAATAGATCTCCCTTTTCCCCCACCATTGACGCAAAAGAATCTTCGAATAAGCAAAATACACACATTTCCGTTGGTGAATCACATCAAAATTCATTGCCTTCAGTTGAAACTGCGAATCTCTCTTTCCAGTTGTTTAGTCTGAAAGACGTTGTTGATTTAATAAAACCTTTCTCGTCTCGTGATAATTACAGTGTTGAGAATTTTATATCTGACGTTGAAGAACTTTTTGTTTATATCAGATAAACAATCCAATTCACCAAATTACTTTTGTTAGAAAATGTTTAACTGGTCCCGCTCAAACTTTAATTAGGTCTATTCGTGGAATTACAAATTGGGAACAATTGAAGCACCATTTATTAGACGAATTTTCGGACAAAATTAACAGTATTCAGTTACATAAATTAATGGAATCTCGACGTATGAAACCGTTTGAAACCCTACAAGAATATTTCTTAGCTATGAGAGATTTGGCACACAAAGGTTCTCTCGATGACTCCTCTCTGTTTGAGTATGTCATAAACGGAATTCCTGATTCAACAAACAATAAAGTTATTCTTTACGGTTGTAAATCCGTCCCTGAATTTAAGGAAAAGTTGAAAATTTATGAACAAATCTTTAACAGATCACAAAATTTCAGACAAAATAATCAGAAAAAAATTGATGCTTCCTACCTCAATGTGAAAGTCGATAATATACGTAGCCCAAATACACAGCCAGTATGTTTTTCCTGTGGCTTGAGAGGTCACAAAAGCAACCAATGTTTGAATAAGTCATATGGTAAACAATGCTACGGATGTAAAAGTTTTGGTCATGTTCATGCTAATTGCCCTAAAAATTATCGAAATTCTAAACCAAAACCTGATTCTCAAAAACCTATTTCTGATAAAACTGTAAATGCACTTTCTCCTGAAACTTCATCGAAAAATCCCATGCATGTTGACATTCAACTTGCAGGAATTCAATTGACAGCACTCTGTGACACTGGTCACAGGCAACCCTCATCAATGAGAAAACCTATCGAAGAATTGGTTCGCCACCATTGCAGCCCACCAACATTCCCTTTTCAGGAATTGGCAAAACCAAGTTCACAGCATCGGATTCTTTCAGGATTCCATCGAAATTCAAACCATTACTTTACCTGCTAAAATACATGTTCTAGAGGATGACTTGATTCCTTTTGATGTGATTATCGGAATCGACTTTTTGCAGCAAACCCAATTTACATTTGATGAAGACGGTATTCGTTTTACTCTTGATAATAACATCTTCGTTAATATTGCTAATATTCCTGATGACGAAGCTTTCCCATTTGATCTTTCACACATTTTGAATTCTGAAATTCGTGAGGAAGTTCAAAATATCGTTACTTCCTACAAACCCCATAAAGTTCAAGACACTGAAATTAAAAGGACTATTTTATTACAAGATGAAATCCCCGTAAATCAACGTTCTCGACGACTCCCTTTTGCGGAACAGAAAATTGTAGAAAAACAAATTCAAGATCAGGGCCAAATATGCATGTCTGAAAAACCTCTAACATCTACTCAAGATAAGATTTCTAGGTAGAGAAAATGGATAATCCAATTGATTTTGAACGTGATGATGATGATGATGCCAATGATTTAGATTTGTTTCATGATAATGATGATGGAAAATATTTAGATGATGCTGATGCCAGTGATTAGATTTGCTTCATGATAACGATGATGATAATGCTTTTGATATTGGAACTATCAAAGCAACTCTTGAACCAAAAATATTTGATGCCGATGATGATGCCCTTGAGAATGAATCCGTCAAAAGTGAAAAGGTTGAACCAAAATTTCAAGTTATTGAAGCTCCCAAACCCCCTGAACAAATAGCAGCTTTTCAACAACAGAAAAACATTCTTTCACAAAACCCAGTTCTTCGTGTTTTTCAACAGGGATACCCATTAGAACTCCACACTGATGCCAGCTCCTTAGGTTTTGGCGCTGTGCTCTTGCAACATCCGATGATGGACAGTTTCATCCTATTCATTATTTTAGCCGTAAAACTACAGTTCAACAAGAAAAATATCATAGTTATGAACTGGAAGTTCTTGCCGTTATTGAAGCGCTAAAAAAATTTCGAAACTACTTGTTGGGAACAAAATTTAAAATTATCACCGATTGTGATGCTTTCCAAAAAACGATGCACAAAAAAGACCTACCAGCTAAAATTGCTCGATGGGCATTGATGTTAGAAGACTTTGATTATGAAGTTTGTCATCGACCCGGTAGACAGATGAAACATGTTGATGCTTTAAGTCGTAACCCCATTCTTGTAATTACCTCAAATGATATCACTCAAAAGGTGAAAAATGCCCAAGACCAGGATGAATTTATATCTCAAATTAAATCTATGCTTGAATCTACACCTTCTGATGAATTTTTTGTTAAAAACGGAATTCTTTATAAACTTCATCAGGATGCCGAACTTTTAGTAGTACCACAAATGATGCAGAAAGAAATAGTGCTAAACGCCCATTCACAAGGTCATTTTGCTTCACAAAAAACCGAATTAATTGTTTCTCGTGAATTTTTCATCCCCCTCCCTCAACTTAAGAAATTAGTTCAAGAAATTATTTCGAATTCTATTCCTTGCATTTTGTCCTCGCGAAAATCTGGAAAACAGAAAGAAAACATACGACAATATAAGAAACGGCGTAAACCGGCTTGTAAATACAAGATCGGTGACAAAGTGGCAATACAACGAACTCAATTTGGAACCGGATTAAAGCTCCGACCAAAGTTCTTCGGACCATATGAGATCACGAACATCAACCCCAACGATCGTTACGAAGTTCGAAAGTTAGGACATCACGATGGTCCAACCATAACATCAACTGCAGCGGACAAAATGAAACAGTGGTGCAGAAACTGAACACCAATACCACTGTGTTAAACACTGCTTGATTTTTTGAAATATTTTTCCTTTTTCTGCTCTTTTTTTTTTATCTTTTCAGAATTATTGTTTACAACCCAGCCGCGGACGTCTGGAAAGTCAGAACGGCCGTGTGAGAATGAGTATGGCAACACAACTGAACTATTACTACAACTTCCACTCCTACTACTTCGGCGCGAAGGACTTGGCACGCAAACAGTGTGATAGACTAGTGACATTACGAAGCGGATGTGTCGCTCCGCAGACTTGCCGTTTTGAGTCAAATAGCTATGTTAATGCTTTGTTTTTTCTTAATTTCATACTAAGTGTTAGTCCTGTCTTGTAAACATCGTCTAGTTTAATTAAATGTTCAAAATAATTAAGTCTAATGATTCACTTCTAAAGGAAGGAGTACTAACTCCTTCCTACATATATATATGTATATATATATATATATATATATATATATATATATATATATATGTATATATATATGTATATATATATATATATATTATATATATATATATATATATGTATATATAGATATATATATATATATATATATATATATATATATGTATATATATGTATATATATATATATATATATATATATATATATATATATATATATATATGTATATATATATGTATATATATATATATGTATATATATATATATATATATATGTATATATATATATATATATATATGTATATATATATATATATTTATATATATATATATATATATATATATATATATATATATATATATATATATATATATATATATATATATATATATATACAGTCGGACCTCTATTTAACGAACCTCTATTTTGCGAATTTCTCTATTTTGCGAACTTTTCCTTGGAACCAAGAACATTTTGTGAATTTCTTCGTAAAATAACCTCCAAATAGCGAAGTGCATTCTCTATTTAACGAACTTTTTCTTGTGATCCAATATTATTTATTCTCCATATTTCTCAAAATATTTCTGAACATTTCAAACTTATTCTTTCTTTTAACACATTCCGACGCGGGTTGCAGTTTGAAGAAAGTACACCTGAAGGGGTTTTTGGTGACATTGCAAAGATGAGAGACGTATTATGAGAGAAATCAATTTTTCAAACAAAGAAATCAGACAAAAATAACAGACTTTATCAGTAAATAAATTTAAGGACGCATGTGGTAATGTAGGCTTAAAATTACTTCTTATAATAAATGCGATAATGTCATTAAAATTCATTAATTTTACTATAATTTTTTAAATTGAAAATACAGTGTATTCCCGGAAAATGTTTTGTTTCATTCGTGTTTTCATTGCAGATTTATCTTTGATGGGTAAGATATATAAAACAAATTTGACATTAATTTACAAAATAAAGGTGTGATCAATTACTTTTATTAATAATATTTAGGGCCTATGAATTTAAAATCTGTTATATTAGTTTAAAGTCTTTTAAAAGGCGAATCTCTATTTAACGAAATTTCCATATAACGAACTTTTTTTCGGGATTTAGCGACTTCGTTAAATAGAGGTCCGACTGTATATATATATATATACGGATTTTGACATCTCGTCCTCTATCACTGCCTATAGACCTTACCTGAACTAAACAACTCTTGATAGCGTTCGACTGGCATCAGAATGTTTACCAATGAACATTCATTGCAGCATGAAAAAAATTTGTGGCTTCACTTAAACTTGTAAAAAGTATGACTTACTTTCCTCTTCGTCAGAATCTCTGTAAGAAGCTTTATTTTCTACTGCAACTTAAAAAAGTTAAAAGAAAAAAAATCTCTCAAATAAGTAAATAATATTCCTTTTCGAAGACCTGTTGCCAGTGACTGAGATTAAAACTTTAGAAGAACATTTAGACAGTTTCATTTCAGAAACAGATGGCTATGACAAAATAATGCGCAATCTGTAGATGCGAATCAGGTCTTAAAACTGCTTGTATATAGTTATAAAAGCTTGTCCTACAGCTATGCGTAAGAAAACCTCAACTTCTACCTCAACTTCAAGTTTTTGACCGAAAGGTAACTCGATTATATACACAGGTTTTTTGACATTGTCTACAGGCTCAAATACAAGCCTGTTTCACGTTACCTCAAGACATAAGTTATTTAACACACTTGTTTCGATAACACAGTTGCGATAACTCAGTAGTATTTGAACTCACTTACATCCGCGTTCAAAAACACGGGTAGTGGTTTGTTTAACTCACCACCCACAATAACCCACGCGAAGTGGGTTGCAGAACCCACTTATTCTGGTGACTGACCGATTTTTTTTATGTGTGTGGTACTCACCTGGAAGCTTTTCCTGCAGCAGGGATGCATTTTCTTCCACGTCTAATCTTCTTAACTCACAGAAGACGGTCAGGCGTCCATCGGATAGGATCTCACGTCTGTTTTGCAAAAATTCTGAACATGCCATCCAAGCACCTACTACAAATATCCCTTCGTTCATATTTCCGCTGCGTGTCTCCATTTTTCCTCTGTATCCTGTCCTCATTCCAAGCTTGACGTTTAGTTTGTGTAAAGGTGAGCCAGGAATCGTACGAACAAGTAATTCCAGCGGACCATCTGCTCCATAAAAAATGTAAGTTTAAGAAATATGAAGCACGCGAAAGTCTGAAATACGGACTTTTTAGTGTTTTATATCCTGCATCCAAGTTTTTGAGAGGAAATCGTCTATGGTCCACTGGAAACATCCGGTATCCAAGGAAATAACTTGACCGACTGTTACATATGCCATATATGAAAGTCCTATAGATCTGTTCTTTGGGCTCTGTTTTCCCTGAAATAGTTGGATTTTCTTATAAATCAACTTGTACCTTTAAAAGCACTCAGGTACTCCCTCTTATCAATTCACAGAAAAAAAGTTTGATCTATAGCGTTACCTGGGAATCTGTAAAAAAATTAAAAGAAATTAATGATCGAAGTGGAGCAATCATATTAATCTATATATATAAAACAGTTCCTTAACTCAGTGATCCGCAACAGCCGTGCCGTGGCACAATAGTGTGCCGCGAGGTGATCTTGACTGTGCCGCGGTGATTTTATTAATAATAATAATAATAATAAATTAACCACCGCATTAGTTAGAAATTTTTCTAAGTAAAATATTCCTCTAAATTTTCACTAATAGCTGCGTTTACATGGACAACAATAATACCCGGGATTTACCCGCTAATAGGGAAAACCTTCGAAGTCCGTTTACATGGGACCACATTTTCACCCTGCTTTTACCCGCCTTACCGGAAGTAAAGGCCGTCACATGATTCGGCGGAAATGATCCTCATACACCATCATTCCTTATAAATCACGTTATGGGTTCGATCCCAGCCAGTGTCATACTTTTCCAAATTCACTGTATTGCTATTTTTAGCTTTCCAACTCCGAACTCCGCATTTATCTCGTTACAAAGTGCATGGTCCTGGGTCAAGGCCTTTTTTTTTCCAATTGCTGTTCTTTTGACCTCGTATTCTTAAATTTTAAAAATAACAACAACAAAAAAATCATAAATAGATATAAATAAATTTTTATCTGTGAATTCTAAAATAATTAATTTATAAATAAATTTTAATGTTACGTTTAATTATTGATAATACTTATTAAATTTATTAATTTTACCATAACACTTTAAATGAAAATGTTACTGAAATTTTATTGAAATGAAATTTTATTTCTTATTTTACATACCAGATGGCAGTACCATTCTATTTATAATGCAATTGGAGATGGGTTGTTTTTTTTTAAACTAGATGGTCAGATCAAGAAATAAATGAAATCCTCCGGAAAAAAATAGACACTTTTCTACTGTTTTCTTGAAAATTATGCGATCGTTAAGGGGTTCCAGATCCTTCCATCGATCATTTAGCTGCATTTTCATGGATTCACACAAGTTCAAACCCGCCATGTTATTTACTCCCAGCTTCGAAATGCATCATGGGTAATTAGCGGGTTTTATCCTGGGTCGAAGCAGGGTCGAAAATCAACCCTGCATTTTTCCCTATCTTAGGGAAAAAGTAAGAAACGACCCTGCTTTTACCCGGGTTTTTGGCACATGTAAACGGCACTAATATGTAATTTATTTAGGTCGAGATTATACACAAAACAAAAACATTTTGTTACCATACATTGTATGTATGCTAGAGCGTCATATTTCTGGATTTCAGTTAAGAAAGAATATCCACAAATTTCTGACAAGGCCATTGCAATTTTGCTCCTTTTTTCTACGACATACTTATGCAAACAAAGTTTTTCGACACTGGTTCTAATAAAAACGACAAGCGATCATGTTTAAAAGGTCTTGACCATGAACTCCAAGTAGCTCTTTCTAATATAGAGCCAAATATAAAACGTACATATGTTCATCAAAATAAGCTCAAATATCTCATTAATAAATTAGTTATGTTTAAATTAACTTTGATTTATAAGGCCTAAGTGAAGACCAAAAAACACATTTTAATATAAAAATTTAAAGTGAATTTTTTTTTTCTTGTAAGCTATAACTTTATACTTTTGTTCTTGTGTTGTTGTACAATTCAAAATGATTTATATAAAACTTAAATGATTATAATTATCTTGATACATAGAGTTATTTTATTGTGTTTTTTTAATCTAGTAAAAACATATACGTATTTATTGTAATTTATGTACATATTTACAAGCTTTTCTTGTGGTGTGCCGCGGAATTACCGAAAAAACGTTTTGTCGTGGAAGATAAAAGGTTGCGAAGCTCTGCCTTAACTGACTGACTGACTGACATATAAGAGACCAAAACGCTGGACCTAAAGGGCTGTAATTTTGCATGGCGATTCTTCTTATAGTGTAGGGGTGCATTAAGAAATTTTTTTGAAAAATTCCTCTTACATTTCTTAAAATTAAATTTTTAAGCTGTTTTTGTAAAATTTTTTTAAGTTTGCATTTAAAATAATAATCCGAGGGTTATAAAATGTATATCACGAGAAAGATTCTAAAAATTCCTTTAAAATGAAATCTCTTGCGAATCTTTACCTCCATTTTCTGATTTTTGGTGAATTTTTAAAGACTAATTTTTAGAATTTAATTTATTAAATGTCGATCGCGTGGTTTCATTTCTTTTTGTGATACACTAAATTAAATTTGCGTCACGTGCATAACAACGAAATAAATTGACAAAATAAAATAGGTTTTCTTTTCAACCAGTGCCTTGAATTTTGTTCTTGCAAGAATATTTTTATTTCCTTAAACTGGCACTGATTAGCAAATAATGCTTTATTATATTCCGATTAGAGAATTATAGGACAATCCTGATATACTTCACTAGTATTTTCCAGTCATTCCATGCTAATTTTTTTTTTATCTAATCTGAAAACTTTTATAAATACTGAATGATAAGCACATTTAAAAAGCATCAACACGTGTATTGTATTACGGCGGTTAATAATTGTATCCGAAACGAAAGGAAAATTTTTGTTCCGTTAAAAATTTAAGTTATTTTTTATCAGCATTAGACTTTTGTTATGATTCATCTTATTGAAAACTCACTTCTCATCTTTTAGATATCGTTTATATGTTAATGTAAGTTGTCCAGCCTCTTCCCAAATGACCAATTATAGTACACATCAATTTTTAAATGCTGATATTTTTCCTAAGTTTGTTTGTTTGTTTGTTTGGGGTTTTATGGCGAAAGGTTCAGAGAGGACATGCTACGCCAAACACAAGGTAGAACCCGAAAAAAAAAGTCACCATTTTAAACCGCAATAAAATGAAACAACGATAAAAATATATACTTATATAACACAGTGATATAACCGGTCAAAGTATCGTATAAAACCATATAAACAGAAATATAAAATATATAAAATATAAGACATAAAATATGGAAGTATAAATATAATATGAACAGTTTTACCTCAAATTAGCTGATAAAAACTGATATGGCGAATGAATGTGAACAGTGCAGGATGCGGATGTTCACCAATTAAAAGCGATAAAGATGGAGATGGGCAGTTGAAAAATCTTATGTACAAATTTTTAAAACGTTGACATGAAGTTAAGATATGAAAGATTTTCGGAGGGCACTTGCAAGCTGAGCAATTGGGAACACTCTCTCCTAACAGCAGATGTGTTTGAGTGAGACCTCCCTTCAGAAGAGACCTGAGACCGGTTTTAAAGTTGCTGCCTCGGGGAGGTCGATTCTCAAAATGAGGGGTCGGGGATAATCAACACCCCAGTACCATTTCTCGCGGAAAGTATTTATCGCTCTTTAGGCATTAAGAAAATTATGAAGGTTTTAACTATTTAGGCTTTAAGAAAACCATCGCATGTTTTGATTTCCATTTTCATGTAATCAACGTATTTTGGCGACTTTTTACCCTGCATCGTATTACTTACTATCTATTATTACTACCTATTATTTCCCGAAGTAATGTAAGGGAGTTTCAGAAAACCTCAATAAAATTTAGAGTCATGTTTATTTTTATAAATAATGGATCATACTAAAATTTATTATTATAGATAAGGATTTCAGGGTATTTGGGTGAAACTGTTAATTTTTTTTTCGCCAAAGGAGACGCGATCTTTTTCGGTAATTTTGTTTTCATTTAAGGGGTTTTCATTAAAGGAGTCTTACTTTTTTACTGAAGATGCAATTTAGCATCATGTCACATTTAGTTTTATTTCTCATTCCCTATAAAACATAAATACATGAAATTTTTGCCACTGAAAGCTTAATATATGTTCTATGTAGAATAATTATTTCAATGTTCTACAACTGGTATTTTAATTAATTTTGCATTTTTAATTTTGATGAAAATTTTAAAATTGTGTTTTGGCTTGCATCCATTGCGCGCAAGACTGTAGCAAAACTATTGGTTCTAGATTCCCAAAAAATATTGATGAAGTTGTAAAACTAATGTATATTTAACGTATACTCCATTTTTAAGCAATTAAAAACTTAAATTTTTAAAATTTACAAAAATTACAAAACTTTGAAAAAATACATTTTTTTTATTGAAAACATGTTAATTTTAAATAATTAATGCAATTAAAAATAGTAAATTTGAAGTATACATTATTCCTTGAATCAAAATAAACGTATTCACCAAGTTTTATAGAAATTGCTTTATCAGTTTCTTTATCAGTCAAAAATGACTGCAAAAAAGACACAACTCTAGTATAATTTTACCCCAATTTCCCCATCCAAATTTCGGAATAGAACTGCACTTTAAAAGCGCCGGCCTTAGTTATTGCGCGGCAACCAACTGCAGAAATTGCGATAAAAATATAATGTACAGATATTTTGATAAAAATATAATTACACACTGGCCTGTGGCGGCCTTGTGGTACAGCGCGCTGGCTTTCGGTGCTGAGGGTGCTCGGATCGAATCCCGGCGTTGCGCCACTGAAAATGCCTCCGTTTATGTCGTCCCTTTATTGGGGGGCACCGCTTATATGGTACCCCCATAATAAAATATTTAAAAGTGGTGTATGTCCACTTTAAAAAAATGAGTTAACATTGATAAGATATAGACAGATAGTAAGATATAGACACTTTTTTTTCGTACGATTTTTTCATAAAGTAAACAAAAGAATTTTGGCTATAAAATGTTATCGCAAATTTTTTTTTTTAAAGTGGAATAAGTCCATTCCTAATAATTATAATAAAAGCAACTTGCTTATTGCAATTATTATTGATTATTACGACTTCAGTGTACACTACGCTTTAGCATATATTACTTAGCTAGTGTCTTAAAAACAACATCGTTAACAAGATAACGGTATTATTGTTCTGATTAAGTGGTCAGAAGTAATTTCACTGATTTTGTTTGGTTTTCTTTCGCAATTCCTACTGTTTGGTTTGTGTTTCTTATACTAATAGATTGCAGCGTGAGTATTATTTAAATATTTTTATTAAAGCAGAAAATCAAAGTTTTAGATAAATAACATTTAATACAGTCGTTACAATGAGTTCACATACCTATAAAAAAGACGATAATATGTCAATTTGGTCTGATAGTGATGTTGGTAAGTAAGAGTTTACATTAAAATATCCATTTCACTGAAGCTAACGTATATAAAAATATGAACTTGAATTTCCACTTGTTTTTATTTTTTATAATATGTTATTTTTGAAAGTGGTATAAGTCCATTTGGAGCTAAAAAAATCGTTTATTGGAACGAAGTTCTTTTACGCGGCTTAGCGAACTGGAAAAATTTCATCACATAACGGAAGTGCGTTACGGAAGTGCGTCACGTCCCCTGTTAGGCTTACTGTTTTGACGCCATCTATTGGGAAATATGATAAACATTTTATGATTATATTTTTATGCACATTTTTAAATTATAAAAATTCAGCATTGATGAATAATAAATTTTGAAAGCTTAATTTACCCGAATTAAACTCATGAAAATTATTATTATTATTATTTCTTAGATAAATATTATATATATATATATATATATATATATATATATATATATATATATATATACCTTGATAGTAGAAAATGGGATAAAATTATTTTCAATCATACTAGTAGATTTAAAAAAATTAACGAATTAGGTGATTTTTAATGATGAAAAGTGTATGTGGTAAGAAGAATAATTAGATAAATCAGAAGGTTTAAAAACTCATTTATTGAAAAAAAAAAAACGTTTGCTTTAAATTTATTTACATTTGAAAAATTACTATTGGGAAAAAATTATTTTCAATCATACTAGTACATTTAAAAATATTAACGAATTAGGTGATTAAAAAATTACTATCACTTTTTTTAAGTACAAATGATCAAAGTCTGTATTAATAAAATTATTTCATTATATGACAGTAAACTTTTCTTTATATTTTCTGATTCTTTAACAGTAGGATTAGAAAATGTACTGTTATTAGATAACTTCTTTTTGGTAGAAAAGTATCCTTGTTGTTTCTGATTTTTTTTCGTACATTTATGTTACAATTTTCTTTTAACTTAATATCATTATTTCTTTTTCCATGTTGCTTCTACAAATGTCTAACACTTTATTTAAACTTTTATGAATGTTATCATTTTCTTCATGTGAAAAGTTACGAATTTAATTCAGGTGAATTAAGCTTTCAAAATTTACCATTCAGCAATGCTGAATTTTCATTATTTTAAAAATGTGCATAAAAATATAATCATAAAATGTTTCATATCATATTTCCCGATAGATGGCGCCAAAACAGTTCAGATGAGCAATCGTTTGCTCCTGATCCACTCCTCTGCCGACGGCTATCCGTTTGGGTATGCCGAGGCCTAACCAGACCGTTTCGGCAAGCTTTGTTTCCATGTTTTAATTCACATATATTGTGTCATTATTGAAATTTTATAATGGAAAGTCGAGAGACACAAACTACAGCAAGTGTAAATAATGCAAACTTCGAAAAGTAAGTTAATAAATCATATAACTTAATACCATTCATTTAATATACATGTGATTCGAGTGTTTACTATTTACATGCATTACAGAGAAATAATAGTGAAATCATGTGCTCAGCGTCAAAAAGAGTATCGATTGAGAAAAAAAATCCAAAATCAACTTCAGAGTGCAAAAAAAATACCAAAAACAAACGACCAACGTCAACGTCAACAAAAATTCCGGCAGAATCAAAAAGAGAAAGTACAGCAAAATGAAACATTGAAGTTTGCTAGGTATGATATATACAGAGGCTGTTTGCACATTTTTTAGACGATTTTGGTAAGCGGTAATAAAAAATCGTTTGCTGCAAAAGAAATAATTGCAATTGTACTATGTTTTTAAAAGTCAAAATTAACGTCTGCGGCTTGACAGTTTTGTCTTTATTCAAAATGGCGTTTTTAACAAAGCAGTGTTTCGAAGGCTACATTTATGCTCTTTCCGAAGAGAAATATGCATACTCCGTTATCCAAAAACGATGTGAGAGTCATGGTTTTGTGATATCTAAAGCGTCTGTAGGTAATATCGTCAACAAGAAAGGAAAAAAACGTCAAATTGGAGCCTCAAGTGGGACAAAAATTCCATACAAGTATCCAAGGAAAAAACGGACATCTTCGACTATTGCAAAGGTACGTTGTTTAATGTTAAAAGAAAATCCCCCTAGTCAAAGGACAGTTGCAAAATCATTAAAATGCTCGGTGTCCATAGTAAACAAAATGATAAACGTTGATTTAAATCTTAAGAAAGCGAAAAAACGCAATGTGCATCGTCTTCTTCCAAATCATATCGCTGAACGCAGGACACGCTGCAGAATTCTATAGGAAAAACACTTATCCAAAGAAAAATGGAAAACAATTGTCACAATAGATGAATCATGGGTGTATTTAAATGATTGCAACAAAAAAGAGCCATTTATTATCATAAAAGGGGAGAAAAAAAAATTAAGTACATGGTTCAAAGAATCGAAAGAAAGTTTTTCTAAGGGATTCATGATTGTTGCTGGTTTTTCTTATAATGGCAAGTTAAAAATAAAGAGAGTGGAAAAAATGTCAAGATTAACTCCAAATACTATGAGGAACATATTTTATCGCCAATTTTTCTGAATGAAATACCATCGCTTTACCCACAGTGCCATCAATCTGTGAGACTCCATCAGGACAAAGCTAGCAGTCACACATCAAAATCCGCTGTAAATTTCCTAAAAGAAATGGAACAAAAAACTGGTATCAAGGCCATACCCTTCACTGATATCCCTACTAAATCTCCCGATGTATCACCTATGGATTTTTGTGCTTTCGGACTTTTAAAATCTGCATTATCCAAACGTCGTACCAAAACCCTTACAGGACTCTGGAAAGCTGTTCAGGAGGAATGGGATAAAATACCTCTTCTGACACTTCAAAAGACATTATTATCCTGGAAACTGCGGTGTCGAAAGATAGTTCAGAATAAGGGATGTCAAATAGAACATTTAAAACACAAGAATTTTATGTAATTTAGTCTTGTGAATACAATATACATCGTCTAAAAAATGTGTGAACAGCCTCTGTATATCTTTCGCATGAGATTAAGAAACAATTTTATTTTTTATTTTTCTATTTTTGTTATTATGGATATGATTTGTAAAAAAATAGGTCTTTCATTATTCATTCTTAACTGTCAAAGTTTAAAAAATCATACCTTAGATTTCATGGATCCAGTTACTCAAAATTCTAATCTACTATTACTTTCTGAAACGTGGACAAGAAATGAAGAAGAAATTGTTCTTCCTAATTTCAATTGCATTTCTCGTTATAATCGAGACAATGTTCGTGCAGGTGGAGTCACAATATACCATAACTCTGATGATACCGCCCACATTTGTACAGAAAATATGAGAAGATTTTTGTCTAACATTAGTGATTTGAGTACTAGGCATTCATCAGTTGGTGACATTTGTTCAGTTGTTTGTGAAATGGGAAATGATGTTAAAGTAGTTATAGTAGCTATTTATATATCCCCAAATCAAAAGATTGAGGATATAACATTATTTATCCATCGATCGCTGTTAGAATATACTGAGGGAGGTTCTAAATTACTTAACCAAAATTTTCATAAACTTCCACTCATATTGGCTGGAGACTTCAACGTTAACTGCAATGATAAAGAAAAATTGGAAAAGCTCACATCTTTTTTATCAGGTACATTTGATTTAAGTATTAATAATGACCCATCGCAGTTCACAACGAAATACTGTACAACCGTTGATGCTGTTTTCTCGAGATACTTGGATAACATTGAATCTCAAACGTATGCATCTTATTATAGTTACCATAAGCCAATAATTACCATGATACAATATAATGATAATAAAATTTAAAAAGAATTTTTTCTTATTTAGAATTTATGTATAATTTATAATTCACTATTTTATATTTAAATTTTAATAAATGACTATTTTTCCTAAAATATTAAATGAAATTTATTGATTTAAATCCTTACTTTACACTTTTGCTTTGAAAAAATGATAAAAAATAAAATAAAAAATATATACAAATTACAGAGAGAGAGAGAGAGAGAGAGAGAGAGAGAGAGAATTGGTTGAATAAAAGAGGGCTGCGCTTTTTGGCGTGACAAAAAAATACCCCAATATAATCAATAGAAATCTACATATTAAATCACGTTTAGAGTTGAAAAAATAACGTAAGGAACTTCGTTCCTGACGGGGGTCCCCCGACCGCACAATTTTTTTATTTTAAAATAATTTTAATAATAATTATTTTATAGTAAAATTTAAAAGGTGTATAGTGTTAAAAACATCACTCGAGTTGATTAACGTTTGCCAATATATTAAAATTTATTCAAATACAAACCTTTAAATATCTCGATACGTGAAAAAATGGACTTATGCCACTTTTAAAAATAACAGCTCATACGTTAAAGCCATTTCAGTTTAGACATATTTTTGATTTTCCAGATCAAATAGGTTCAACTGGCAAGGTCGGCCCTGCCCTTTAAAGTGTGCTACCCTAATGACCTCTTCTGATCAAAATTCACAATTAACTTTATCAACACTTTAAAATTTTCCCATTTTCCGTAATTTGAATAAGGAAAATTTTCTTCAAACTTTAATTTCCCCCTCTTTGAAATATCTTCTCATAACTTGGTTTTTGTTAACTTTTAAACTGGCCAAAAATATGGCTAATAAAAACAGGAAAGATGTTTTGCTTGGTTGCAAATTTATACCTTGGAAAATAGACTTCAGAAATGAGCATTTAAACATTTCAGATTATACAGCACATCACGGCAGTTAATATTCCAAAAGGTATAATAGTTCCAATAGGTAATATAGTGTTTAAAATTTCCTTTCAATTGTAACTGCAGATGTGTATTTCTCCCCATCTGTTTCTTGTAAACACTGCGTTTTCTTTAGACTAAACCATTGTCAATCGGCAGAAAAACACCTGTTCGACTCTTCCTTGGGACAAATGCCGATATTTGGCGAAAAGTGGGGGATGTTTGGTGACAATCTCTTCCTCTCTCGTTGACCTTCGCTTTAACGTTCCACCCCTCATCAAAAAAGAACTCTCCCCGAGTGACGAGTTTCTCAGGGATCTTCTCTTCAGAGGTGACCAGTAGTGAGACGAGAGTGTCCAATGCGCAAGCGGGTAAGAACCACATCACTCTTTCTGTTTGTGAGCGACAGCCAAGGTGAAATGTTTGGCTTAATGCTACGAAGCTTATTAGTCACTTGCAAATCCCAGTTTTCCTGCCATTTGCACCGTATTATTTTCTTGATGGCCTGTTTGATATCGCACATGGATAACGGTTTGTGTAAATAAACACTGGCAGCTTTTGTAGCTGCATCTGCCAATTCGTTGCCTCGAATTCCCACGTGACTAGGAATCCCACAACCGTGTCTAGACATGAGTTTCAACACATCAAGGGCAACGGGGTGACAGGGTACATCTGATTCGAGGGTCCGTAACGCGCTCAAAGAATCAGAGTTTAAAATAAACTTCCTCTCCCTCCTAGTACACATACACCGTAGTGCTTCGAAGATGACTTTCAGTTCAGCAGTATAGACAGGGCATGACGGGTGTAGGCTGCGACTTATGGCGGCACTGTTGATGACGTACGCACAGCCAACATGATCAGGGGATTTTTTTTTTTTTTTTACCTAAGACCAGATCTATCTAATACTGTCAAAGACTACTACCAGTAAGTTAAACGACTTTGAAAGTGGTTATAGAAATGCAACAGTATGTCATATGGAAACGAAACTTTCTTTTGCTGACAGCGACGCCTCGTTATTAACAAGCAACGATTTTCCGTTCCGCATTACTTCACGTTGTATGTATTTGCGAAATACATACTTTCAGTAGTATAGATTGATCATAACATAATCTTAACCTGTATTTATTCACCCGTTCACATAGATAAGATTTATTAGCATGCTGAATCGTTGAAAATCCTTTCAAAGGTAGGGGTTTTCACTGTACATTTCATTGAAATAAAAATGGCTTTCCAACTGAGTGCCTCTCAGATCTGGGGTAAAATAAAGATAGCCTTACCTTCGGTGAAAATTCGCGGCTTCCTTCTCCACGATCCCCTTTGCCTTGGACAATTTTATATCCATAATCATGAGGCAAAAATTGTTGTGTCCTGCCAACAGTTTGTTGTAAAGATCAGAATTGTTCTTTAGCAGGATTAATTTAGCGGGAAGAAAGGCGTTGCTCATTCTATGTAATGCACTATCACCAAAGTTAAATTATCTCAGAATAGACAGGGTTCGATACAATGTTATCTAATCTTTATCTAATCCAGGTTTGTGACAAGGTGTCATTGCCAGTAAAAAGTAAGTTTCGTTTTCATAGATAACGAAAAACACATACTGTTGCCTTCTATATAGACGTTCAAAGAACATTTTATTTCAGAAATTTTTTCCGAACGTTCCAAACATTGCATGTGTATAGTATAAACGGATATTCATAATATATATACATTCTTTTGAGAAAGCATTAACAACTTGTTAAAGTTATTAAATTCTGCGAATTAAAAGCTAAAACCTTGAAACTTTGCTTGATTGTCCGTTATCTATATATAAAACAGTTTCGTAACTGACTCACTGACATACAACGCACAGACCAAACCGCTGGACCTAAAAGGCTGAAATTTTGCATGGCGATTCTTCTTATAGTGTAGGGGTGCATTAAGAAAAAAATTTTGAAAAATTCTTCTTAGATATCTTAAATTAAATTTTTAAGCTGTTTTTGTAAAAAATTTTAAAGTTTGCATTTAAATTAATAATCCGAGGGTTATAAAATGTATATCACAAGAAAGATCCTAAAAATTCCTTTAAAATGAAATCTCTTGCAAATCTTTACCTCCATTTTCTGATTTTTGGTGAATTTTTAAAGATTAATTTTTAGAATTTAATTTATTAAATGCCGATCGCGTGGTTTCTTTTCTTTTTGTGATACACTAAATTAAATTTGCGTCACGTGCATAACAACGAAATAAATTGACAAAATAAAATATTAAAATATAGAGTTAAAGACAAAGTTTAACTACTAAACTCAATGAGATGGAATGTTTTTAAGAATTGAATTAAAATCAGTATGTTTTATGAATATTAAACATGCAAATTAACTGCATACATTGACCGTTGTTTTTAATTTGAATATTTTCTTCTACATTATTTTGTCTATAAAAGTATCCGTTACGATTTTTTTATAAATATTTTTTTTGGCATTAATTGCATACATTGAGCGTTGTATTTAATTTGAATGTACTCCATAGCGAAGCTCGGGCATTCAGCTAGTTATGTATAAACAGCCTCTTATTAAATTGAGTTAAATTGGTGCGACTAAATTAGGAATCTCCTTCCAAGTGAGGCATAGAAAGAGACACTTTATGATGCGTTTTGTTGCAAATCTAGTGAAAAATATTTATATGACCAATAAAATGCGCAAAATTCTATTTTTTTATTACTGCACCGACTCAGTACGGCTTACATATTTTGTATTACATATTTGATATTTTTTGTTTAACGGTAGAGGCGCACAGGTTTTCTTTTCAACCAGTGCCTTGTATTTTGTTCTACTTGCAAGAATATTTTTATTTCCTTAAACTGACACTGATTAGCAAATAATGCTTTATTATATTCCGATTAGAGAATTATAGGACGATCTTGATATACTTCACTAGTATTTTCCAGTAATTCCATGCTAATATTTTTTTTAATCTAAGCTGAAAACTTTTATAAATAGTGAATGATAAGCAAATTTAAAAAGCATCAACACGTGTATTGTATTACGGCGGTTAATTATTGTATCCGAAACGAAAGGAAAATTTTTGTTCCGTTAAAAATTTAATTTATTTTTTAAAAATTTTTTGAATATTAAAAAATTCTTTAAGGTGTTTGATATAGTTATACTTTAATGAATATATATGCAAAGTTTGATTTCTCTGAGGAAAAAAATTAAAAAATTGCTTTTTAATGTTCACCATCTTCTTAAGTTAACTACTTTTGTAAATCAATTGTATTGCATAGTAGAAAACAGAATTACGCTTTTCCAGATCTACGGCTAGTAAATTACTTTCTCGAAAAATTCCTCTTTGGGAAAGAATCGTCTATAGCAGTGGTGCCCAACCGGTGGTATTGTAATGTAAATAATTAATAAATAATAATTGATCATAACATAATCTTAGCCTGTATTTATTCACTCGTTCGCATAGAAGATATTTATTAGCATGCTGAATGGTTGGAAATCCTTTCAAAGGTAGGGGTTTTCACTGTACATTTCATTGAAGTAAAAATGGCTTTCCTACTGAATGCCTCTCAGATCTGGGGTAAAATAAAGATAGCCTTACCTTTGGTGAAAATTTGCGGCTTCCTTCTCCACGATCCCCTTTACCTTGGATTATTTTATATCCATAATCACGAGGTAAAAATTGTTGTGTCCTGCTAGCAGTTTGTTGTAAAGATCAGAATTGTTCTTTAGCCGGATTAATTTAGCGGGAAGAAAAGCGTTGCTCATTCTATGTGATGCACTATCCCCAAAGTTAAATTATCTCAGAATAGACAGGATTCGATACAATGTTATCTAATCTTTGTCAATGACGAGGCGTCATTGCCAGCAAAAAGTAAGTTTCGTTTTCATAGATAACATATTGTTGACGTTCCAAAAACTGCATGTGTATAGTATAAACGGGTATTCATAATATATATATACTCTTTTGAGAAAGCATTAACCACTTGTTAAGTTGTTAAATTCTGCGAATTAAAAGCTAAAACCTTGAAACTTTGCTTGATTGTCCGTTATGTTAATATAAAAACAGAAGTTCGACAATGCTGAACGAATTAGAGCTAAGAAATAAAATTTCACCTTATTGGCTTTCAACCCGGTTAAGGAATTTTCCCCACAACCTTTAAAAGTAAAGTGGAATAATGGTTTTAATATGTTTGTGCTGCTTTGTTCCCTTTACGTGCGTTAGCTTCAACGTATCTAAAAAAAAATTGACCAATCACAGAGTTTAACATGATTAGCCTCAAAGTTGTTGAGCTCTGTAATTGGTTAAAAGCCGGTTAATCTTAGTTGCTGTTGAAGCGTACATGAATCCTTGGAACAGTCTCTAATAGTTATCTAGGCGCACTTCAACAGCAAAGGTCAGCACATATTGCATTGTAGGATGAAGCCAATACCCTAACACATACAGATGGCTTATAAGATCAGCATGGTTGATGTACCGGTACGCGTAGGTGTACATGAAGAGGAAAGACGTCTTTACCGTTTGAATATTTTCCATGGAATAACATCATATTTGTATTTAGTCGTAGGACGTTAGATCTGTTCATTGCGAGCTGGATTGTCTATACTTTATGATCCACCAGCAAAATATTAAAGTAAATCCTTCTTTGAAATCCATGGATCCGTAGATCCATGGCCTTTGGGTATTCTGAAGTATTTTTGGTATTTATGAAGATGTTGCTATGTATGGCCGACTGGAACTTAATCCATACAAGTCTGGCCACTCACCCAGCATACAAAAAATATAAAAACACAGGACAACCAAAAAGAAACCACAAGATACGATAAAAAGAATGACCAAAAGGCCTTACAACCAGTTAAAAACATCAAAGTTCTGGGATAAAAAGTTAAAAAGCCAGAAGCACCACATTAATTGAAGACCGTGAGATCAGGACATAAGTTCTCTGACCCTCCAATAGAGAGCATGCAAATCACCATTCTGTCTTAAGTTAAAATCTAGTTTCGAGCCAACAAGTGGGTGAACTTTATTCATTTTTTCATTCTCACATAAGGTGCATACGTTGGAACCCATAATCCCTATTTTGGCCAGATGTTCAGCTAGACAGTCGTGCCCTGTTCTTAGTCTAAAATTGGCCACGGCCTTTTTACTTGTTTTATGCCGAAAATTTCTGAAGATGTACTTGTTTGAAGAAGCACGACCTCTTATTTAGGCAAGTTCCATGCAGTTTTGGAGCATAATGCTGGTAATAAATAATCGCTCAGCTGGTGATAAATTTCGAAAACATACAGTAGTTTAAATTATTTTCAGATCTTCCTTTAAAAGAGTCCAGCAGATAGTAGTGATTGTGAACAATTTGAAAATAACCTGCAGTTATTTTGTGAAAGAACAATTCTAAAGTATTTTTTCAAATCTAAATTGGACCAATTTCTTAAATTTTATAGATTTATTTTGCATAACTTTTACAATAGATAATGTATATAAAGTACTATGGGCTGCACGATAGCAATCAGTAATGTATATAGAGTACATACAGATGGTTAATGTACATGTTTCAACCATCTTTTAATATCCTTGATTTACTCTACCTTATGGTCCGCACCATGATGTATACTAGATCAGTGTTTCCCAACCTTTTTCGACTAGCGGTCCCCTTCATTGGTTTCCACACATCCTGTGACCTCATCCTCATACCCCGCACTGCATATTTTCTTCAAACCTTCAGAGAGCGCGCCCGTGTACAGAGTGCAACATTTTCGTAATTTTGAATGGTTTGTTTTTACATGTAAGGTTTGAATGTTCTAAGCAGTTTCTATTTATAACTACACCCTTTCTAAATTAGGTCTGACCCCTGTATTCCTTTCCATTCAATGGTAGTCGTGATTTAACCGCGGTAAACCAACGATTAAACTGGATTACAATACGACAAAAGCAGGAGTTGATGTACTCGATAAAATGTGCAGCTATTACACGGTATCTCGCATAACACGAAGATGGACAATATCATTGTTTTTTAGGTTTCTGGACATAATAGGAATCCATTCGCAAGTTGTCCTTAGATCCAATAAACCGGACAGTTTTGAAATAAGGCGATTGTATCTGCATTCTTTCTCCTTTAATTATAAATATATCACAATATTATAAACATTTTATATCTTGTAATAAAACGCAGGATTATTATTTTCAATTTGGAGAAAAAAATTATTACGAAAGGAATAATCAAGGTTGAAAGAGACGCTGCCCTTTGTGGCACGCCCACCTGCTGGTTTTCCAAAAATTGGCGCACCCGCTGAAGAGTTAAAAGCAACTTTTAAGACACGAAGAAAAAACATTTAAATGCATTTTCAATAACTCCATTCCAACTAAATGTTTAATTTAACAAAAAGGAAATGTTTTAAGAAGTTTGTAAGAAATGGAAAACGTTAAGAAACATCCCCAAGTCCAAGGTGTGTAAAAGAAAGAACAAAAAAGAATCTTAAGGAAAACATATCACCTTCCATGTTGATTCAGAATTGTAAAACTCTTTATCTAAATAAAAATTGCTTTATTCCATCGTGGAAACGACAGCAGTAACGCCATAAGTAACAACGCAGACTAACAATGTAAGACAAAATGAAGGTTAGAATTTGTGTGCTGTACGTAGTGAGTAAGGGGGCGTCTATTAATTGCGTGAGGCGATTTTTCGACCCCCTTTCCCACCTCTTGTGAGATATCGTGAGATTTGGCTCGACCCCCTCCCCTCCCCAATCTCACGTGAGTTTTTTAAAAATGCGTATTTTTAGTGTAAATACGTTAATCTGTGCTTGATTGCGTTGGGTTTATTTAAAAAAACATAATTTGCTTAATTATTTTTATTTAAGACTAGTATTTAAGACTACTAAGAACGTAGTCTAGAATCACAGCGAGAAAATCGAACAATAAAATACTTAAATAGGAACTACTAAAATTCGTAAAAGAATAATCATTCTAATTCAGTCCACGGGGACTCATGTGTGGTCTCAAGAGTGACTACTGGAACTATTGTGTAGGATTTAGCCATATTTTAGTGTAGAAACATGTTTTACTTAATATAACCCAGTTTTTCGCAATTTTACACTGTTTCTTGCGGAAAAAAATTACGTGATATTTGCTGAGACTCCCCCTCTCTCCCCCACGTGAGACTGGGTGAGATTCGGCTCGACTCCCCCCCCCCCCCGCCTAAAAGCCTCACGTAATTAATGGACGTCCCTTAAGCGCGAGTTTCCTTTACCACCCAATGAAGGCGGTAGATTTCAAACGAACGCTTTGAATGACACTTTTTCCTGAAAGAAACCTTACTGCCCTGCAGTTTAGTGGTTAACCCGTTATCGATCACATAATTTTCAAGAAAACGGTAATAAAAGTGCCTATTTTTTCCGGAGGATTCCATTAATTTCTTGATCTGTCACATCTAGTTAAAAAAAAAACCCAATTTCATTATAAATTGTCTGGTGCTGCCATCTGGTATGTAAAATAAGAAATAAAGAATTTTCAGGGTAGATGAAATGGATTGTTTTAATCTTTGTGGTGCGATACTTTTAAACACTCCACCCCGGTAATATCACGGGCACGAGAGATAGAAGGCGAAACCTCACCCCGTGATTTTGATGGGAACGAGAAGGAAGGGGTTAAATAAATATTGACATTTTTTTTTCAGGGAAATTCTCTGAAAAAAAATGTTATTTTTATTGAATCAAACCATAGCGACTTCCCAGAAAACAGTCCCTGAGCTCCAAGGGGGTCGGTAACCTTAGGTTTGGAACCCTTGCTCTAGTATGTAATACATCTTAACACACTGTTCACACACACATCTTAACACATTGTTCTGTGATAGTTCAACTGTGTCCTTGATTCACTGCATGGTTTATCTCACCCTTGTATTAGGGGATCTAGGAAACTTATCTCGGACCAGTATTTTTGGCCATCACAAAACAAGGATGTAGGCAGCGCGGTGCAGGACGTGCATCCCATGTCAGGAAACAAAGGTGCAGGTCCACACGAGAGCGCTCATAAGAAAGTTTCTTCCCCCCGGATTTGCGTTTTCCCCCATATCCATGTCGATATGGTAGGTCCATTGCCAAGTTGCAATGGTTTTCGGTGTGGCATTGTCTCAATTACTACACGAAATTATAACTTATATAAGTATGTGATGCCCCTTTCCTACCCCTCAAAATGTCATCTATCTGCGAACTGTTGATCTGAGCGGTCTCATAAACACTTGGATAAGAGGTCATAAAGTTCTTGTAATGTATGGTTTTGACGTTATAGAATGCATAAATCCCAGAGTGGTTTGAGGGCTCTTCAGATTTTGACACTATAGTGACGGCTGGAATCTCATAAACTTCGAACACTTACCAGCTCTTCAAACGCCAAAGAAATCCCCCTTTGAATTTGCAGACAGTATAAAGATAGACGGCAAGAGTCCACGAGGCAGAGAGCTGTTTTTGAGTGCGGAGAGACGGAGCTCTCCTGGTCTGAGACCTTGTTAGGCCAGAGCTGTCTTGGAACCCCAAAAAGCCAACCTGATGATCTATATATTCTAACT
This sequence comes from Dolomedes plantarius, assembly GCA_907164885.2. NCBI lineage: Eukaryota > Metazoa > Arthropoda > Arachnida > Araneae > Dolomedidae > Dolomedes > Dolomedes plantarius. Next base: position 56,716,218 of record OU015490.1, read on the forward strand.
CGCAGTACATACTTGCTTTAAATGTTGTAGTTGTAGTATGTTTAACGTATCGTAGTAAATAGTTGAAGCGTAAGGCTTGTCTTATTATTGACTACGGTACATCGGTATTGCCTTACTGTAGATTACCGGTTCACACGGTGGCCGGAGGTTGTCCCACTGCAGAATGCTTCTGAGAAGACCGTCGCTAGGGCCATAATGTTTAACTGGGTTGCGCGGGGTGGAAACACCCCAGTCTTACGAGCGACCGGGGTGGACAACTAGAGTCTAGTTTATTTCAGGAGCTGTCCAGAATGCTTAAAATTATTAAGTTGATGGTAGACTTAATAATTTTAAGTCAAATTACCAAAAATTGGAATTTTTTTTTTTTTTTTTTTTTTGGGTGGGGGGTGTATTAATAGTTCAAAAATATGTGAATAATATTCATTTAAAATATGTAATGAAAAGTAAAATGAAAACTTGGTGGTTTTAGAAAAGTAAATATTAAAGGTAGGTGACAAAAATATCTTTTAAATGGCTTTTTATCAAAATGAGTAATGTTCCAGTTCTGCAAGTCTTTAAAATGCTCCTTGCGTCATAATTTTTGGCGAAATTTTATAAAATTTATAACAAAGACTCCTCTTACACTTTAAAATAAAGTTATGTATCCATTTCAGGTTTCGACACCATTAAGATTATAAAAATTTAACTTAAGTGTAGAAAAGTACAAAAATTTCACGAAATTCAGAGTACAAACATAAAAATATTTCTTAAAAATTAGCTATTCAACGAAAGCACAAAGTAATGCATAACTCTGTTCAAAATGCATTTATAAGCAATATAAATGCAAAATTGAGGGGGGGGGGTTAAAAATTGGATCGCAAGGAGTATTTGAAAAACATAATAAAAATTTCGATTTTTAAAATATAAAAAAAATTTTAATATTTATAAAATTTTATAAGGTGTTTGATATAGTTATACTTTAATGAATATATATGCAAAGTTTCATTTCTCTGAGGAAAAAATTTCAAAAATTGCTTTGTAATGTCCACCATCTTCTTAAGTTAACTACTTTTGTAAATCAACTGTATTGCACAGTAGAAAACAGAATTACGCTTTTCCAGATCTAAGGCTAGTAAATTACTTTCTCGAAAAATTCCTCGTTGGGAAAGAATCGTCTATAGCAGTGGTTCCCAACTGGTGGTCCGCGAGAGCCTCGGAAGTGGTCCGGCGCCGCCTATAAAAAAGTTACCAAATTAATGGGGATTTTGAAAGCCATGTTCATTGAACTAGATGGGCCGAATATATCCGATGACTATCAGGTGTTGAATTAAATTTTATGTATTCTTATGTAATTTTTATGTATTAAAATTAAAGAATTTGTAGTTAAGTCGTACTGTACATTGTACAATAGCAATAATAAATAATGTGTTCTACAAGACTGTTTTACTTAATCACCCATGAATCAATATGTTTAAATTTCAGGCTGAGATTTAGGCTATCTAATTCTAAAGATTGAAAACTAGGTTGAAACAAAAAGTGAGTATTTTAATCCTGTATTCCTTTTGCCTGAGGGGTATGCACAGGCATAGGCATTATTAACTTTAGAGGCTCCTGAGAGCTAAAGCTCTATATCCTCTGTTTTCAATGTGGAATGTATCATGATTACCGCTCTCTAAAATGGATTATAATAGTACTGTGACGCTGTCTCCATTACTACATGAAAATTGTAATTATATAAGTCTGTGTTGCTCGTTCCTACCCCTCAACATGAACTTGTCATCTATCGGCGAAATGTTAAACTGAGCGGTCTCATAAACTCTAGGATAAGAGGCCATAAATTTTGTGTAATATGCGATTCTGACGTTATAAAAGTCATAAATACCAGAGTGGTTCAAGGGCTCTCCAGAATTTTGACACTATAGCGACATGTGGAATCCCATAAACTTTGGACCCTTACGACCACTTAAAACGCCGGAGAACGCTTTTGAATTCGCCGACCGTATAAAAGAAGACCCCCAAATACTCCACGAGAGAGAGAGATCTGTTTTGAGTGCCAGAGAGAACGCAGCTCTGCTGGTCTTTCGGCCTGATAGGCCAGAGTTGGTCTGTGAACCCGAAGCCGTCCTGATATATCTAACATGTTAATTCTAACTCGCTGTACATACTTGCTTTTTGTAGTTGTAGTTTGTAGTTGTTTAAGGTGGAGTAGTAAAGTAATTGAAGCGAAACGCTTGTCTTATTACTGCCTACGTCACAGTACTGAGAGTGTGTGTGTGAAGAAAGAGAGGAGACGGAGAGAAAAAAAGTGAATTAAATTAAAATACAAAAAGTTTTAACAGTTTAGGTTGGTAGGTAATGAAGGAATAACTGGGGGTGTAGAGAAAAGATAAATGAAAGAGAGGGAGAATTTTGGAAAAAATATTTAACCTGAGGCAATCGTGGAAGATTCAAAGAGTAATGATGGACGGACAGAGATCCAATGAGAGTAGAGCAGCGAGTTCTACGAAGAGAGCTACTGGGAAATGGGAGGGATATGCTATACCCCCATACCCCCCCTCCCCTCAAGTCGGGGGCTCCGCACATGGTTCAATTCCTGGCTTAGTGGTCCGCAGATTTCCACGGGTTGGGAACCACTGATCTATAGAGATCGAAAATGCGTAAGGTCAACTGATGCATAACAGTAATGTAATGTGAGCAAGAAAACGTTCCTAAGTTATAAATAAAAAAAATTCTCTTGTGACAAATGAATAAGAAAAACTCCGCAATAGAAAAAAATGTTCTTCAGATGAGATTGTAAGGTATACACAAGATTCGATTCACAAGAATCGAACTTTTGAGTGAATGAATTAAAGAAGCTGCTTCAGATATGCTAATTTCGGCATACGCGCTTAGTATAAATGCCATGAAGCGTCATTAATAAAAATAGTTGTTAAGGTTGAAAAGGTGTTATCCTGCGCTAGTGCTTAGGGGGCCCGAAGTTTACGTGGCAGTACTGCTGGTTTGACTTACTGTTTGTGAGTATTGAAAATATATTGTTCTTGAAAGCTGTATTTATATATTCCGTACAAGTAGTACGTATGCTTATTGCTGTAAAAGCAAATTCTATATGTGCAACGAACTCAATAAACATTGTTTCATGTATAAACTGTGTTTGTTTCAAATTCAAATAGAGTGCCACTTCAAATTATATACACCCAAGTCTGGGTAGAAGTGAGCTATATTCTCTATACTGGCGCCCGAAAGTTTATATATACCCTGGTTGTTCTCCTTACATTTATAACGACCAACATAATTGAAGTTAAACTGTGTACTTATATTGATAAAATTGTTGCAAGTACTTATATACTATTTGAAAATGAGTGTTGTAGAACAAAACCCTGCTGGAAATTTTCCCCGGGTAATTATGGTTCAGCAAATTGCGCCATTCGAAGCCACCTTCAATGGCGGCCACTCAAGTCAATTTCTAAAGAAAATTGAGCAATACTTTCAGCAACAATGCACCCCAGAGGGGGATAAACTTAAAATTGCTCTAGCCGCTTTAAGAGGTAGTGCATATCAGTGGTACACGTGTATTAAAAGCAGTAATCTGATTTTTGACTATTTGTCATTCAAGCAACAGTTTCTTAGCGTTTTTCCCAAGACCTTTAATCAAAGTCAAATTGAAGCGGAAATTTATTCGCTAAGGCAACGTGAAGGTCAGTCTGCGTTAGATTTTGCTATGGAAAAGATTTCCAAGTGTGAGGAATATCTAGAAGGGGTGACGGAAGCGGTAATCTTAAAAATAGTTATCCAACGTTTGAAGCCAAGTGTTCAAGATTTTTTAGATAATCAAACAATTACAAGCAAGGTTACCCTCCTTCAAGCTTTAGCTAAACATGACAATAGGCATTTCTTCGCTACCCCCTACTCTCATTCAGGTACGAGAAGTTTTATACACCCGCGCCAAAATTTTTCGCGAGTTTCAAACCAGCAGCGTAAGCAGTACCGCAGGCAAAATAATAGAAGCGCACGGCGTGATAATGAAATTAGTGCACTTAAAGTAAATAGAATGCAAGCACCTTACATGCACTGGCAAGTTGGTTCACATGATATGGTTCAACCTGTTGAAACTGTGTGGTCAAATGTATTAACTTGTCCGAGCAGTAATCATTATTTTGAGAATAGTGAAAGTCAGGGTATTTTTGTGGCTTATAATGAAAGTGAGTCTAGCTGGAATAATGCGGTAATTCCAGTACAAATTTCTGAAAATAGTGCCGATACTAATGCTAGTGGTTTAGAAAATAAATCATCTGACGCTTCTATTAATACTATACCTGATATTATTAATGCTATACCTGATATTTTAGATGATATTCACACATCTGTTAATGAAGGAAATTTAGTAGATGACGAAGTATGCGTTACGGAAGTTAGTGAATACTTATTAGTTGACGACAATAAAAATTCTTTAAACGATAGTAGGAACTCGCTAGGTAATGATGATATTATTTAAAGTTTCCATCTGAATGAGGATGCTGTAGGCCAGGTTGATAATATGGTCTTAACCCTGCTGTTCTGTTCGGGTCTATATGACCCAAAATAAAATTCATACATTCATAAAAAAATATAGTACAGCGATATTTTCATGAAACTTCTTGACATCGTTGGTAAATAATATAAATATGTACTCCTAGTGGGATTTATGTTTATTTGTACTTCGAAGGAATATTTTTCAATTTATACCTATTGTATCGTTCGGGTCAGTATGACCCAATGCAAAAAATCATTTATTTTTACTCAAACGTGTTCAGTTTTGTTTGGAATAATTCAAAAGAAAATAATAACAATAGTTTCTCTAATTTATATGTTTTCGAAAAGTACTTCATTGAATGAAAGTGAATGAATGTGAATGTGAAAAAAAAAATGGCGAATCGCATAAATTTGAGTCACACTTATATAGCTAAACTAATAGAAGCTTCTGACAGCGAAGAAGAAGTATCCGAGTATGAAAATCATACAAGTGATGAAATTGAGAGGAAAGTTCTGACAACGATTATGATACCGATATTCAACAAATGAACTATAAAAAGAGTATTCAGTCCAAGAATCGTGAAATAAAGTGGAAGTTGGATCCACTGCCACATTCTTCTCAATCAACAGCTTCTAATATTATAAAAACTTCTCCAGGGTTCACAAGATATGCAACGGCAAGGATAACAGACGTAAAACGTGCATTTGAGATAGTATTCAATTCTACGAAAACGAAATCATAAAAATGACTAATATTGAAGGAGAAAAGGTTTATGGAAAAAAGTGGAAAAATATCGAAAGTAAAACTTTTCAAGCATATATTGGATTATTTTTTTTAGCTGGTGTTTATAAATCATATGGAGTGGCTCATATGGAGTATAAATCATATGGAGTTTATAAATCATATGGTAAACAAAAACTTGTGGGATAAAGAAACTGGCAGAAATATATTTTGTGCGACAATGTCCCTCGAAACATTTTGCACCATATCGAGAGTTATTCGTTTTGATAATAAATCCACTCGTCAAGAAAGAAGAAATTTGGATAAATTAGTGGCATTGCGAGATATCTGGGAAAAGTGGATAGAAATTCTACCAAAATTATATAATCCGAATGAAAATATTACTGTAGATGAACAATTAGTAGGATTTCGTGGCCGATGTCCTTTCAAACAGTATATACCAAGTAAGCCATCTAAATATGGGATCAAAATATGGATTTTATGTGACAGTAAAACTTCGTATGAACTTCGTTTTCCACACATTGAAGCAAGGCCACACCTACCAAGAAGTGAGGACTCAATAAAAATAGTGAAAGGAATACAGAGAAAAGGGAAAACGTACTATCTGGATCTGCTGAGAATACCTCATTATGTGTCAAACGTGCAAGGTGCAAGCTCTGTCCATCAAGCAATGACAACAAAACTAATATGTTATGCTGCAATTGTAAGAATCACGTTTGCAAATCTCATGTAAGATATTACTGCTCAAATTGTAAATAAAGGTATGTTTCAATTTCAAATATTTTTCTGTTATTTTTATAGATGATTTATATTATTAGATCTATTTTTAAACTTACATTACTATTGTTTAAACCATTTCTTAAATGGCACCTGTCATTTACTGCAAGAAAGGTTGGTTTTCTGAATTGGGTCATATTGACCCGAACGCTACATAAGTGGAGTAAATACGAACAGAACAGCAGGGTTAAATAAAGTACATGAAAACCAGACTGAGAATCAGCATGAAAAGTTGACACAGAGTTATACTGTAAGTAGTTTAGCTGATGCTTCGGAAGTTATAGACGTAGTTTGCATTAAAACGCACCAGTACGAAAAGCTTAATCTTCCTAAAACTGAAGCAGTGTTAAAGAATTTAAATGATAGCGATTCTGAAGAAGGACGTTTTAAAGAGACTTTTTCGTCAAAAGAGGATAAAACTAAAGTTAAGGGGGATAAAAAACGTGAAAAAGAGCCTTCAGGTTCCAGCATTAAAACTGCTAATACTGAAGTAATTAAGGCGGTAAACAAGAAGTCGTATAAGCACAAATACGAAAAACAGAGTCAGGTTGTTGAAAAACATGACACAAGCAGCGAGATAAAGCCAGTAACTAAACACGTTGGTGCGGCGTATAAATTTGACAAAATAGAATCTGCATTAAAATCTAATACCGATACAAGCAAAAGTACGAAGAAAAGTAAAGAGTGCACTACAAAAACTCCATCAAAGGATGAATGCGTCGCTGATAAGGTACACAAGGTTCTCAAAAGGAAGAATGACAATTTTAAAGTTCCTTTGCATAAGTACAGGAAACGGAAGATTTCTGCCGCCCAGCAAGGTTGGCCTCCTCCCAAGAGACCTCCTGTCCATCGTCAAGCCGGACCAGCGCCTCAGGACCAACGACCTGCTGCACGAAGGATGCCCACACGGTCAACGAATCCCTTTACTAGGACTGCGACTATCAAGAGAGGTTCCACGGAATGGACACACTGGTGCAGGGAAGTTGCCGCTTTCATGAACAAGTCTTGTATCAATTCTCTTTTTCTAACTCCCACCCTTTAATAAAACCGAACCAAATTGGTTTGAAGTTCCCTAGTGTATATACTGTGTAAACATTTTGAGGGGAAGGGGTGAGCCACTGAAAAAAAAAAAACCCGGCATACTGTTGTTTTATAAATTTTTGAAGGGGACATGTAGTGACTAAAAAAAAAAATACATACTGCATAATATAATAATTAACCACTAATGTACTAACTTCACAAAACATAACACATGTACATTATGAATTGGGGGTAGAGCAGATACAAACAGTCAAGAAATGTCATGCTGTGCAATTGTGTTGACACTTTTAACTAAAACAGATTTTTTAGGGCGCAGTTGGCCAGCCCAGTATCCGCAACTCTGCAAATCCACTGTGTGATGGTGTCACCTGGACCCTTCGGGGTTAGTTTTGTAAAATGGTAGTGGCGTTTTTCCTCCACACAACGTGTGGAAGGTTTTTTTGACTTTGCCACCCATTATGTAAAAAATCTGACCAGCACGCGTTTTCAATTAGTTAACTGAAGCCGTTCAGACCTCAGTTACCTAATTTTTTTTTCGAGGGAGGCCAGTGTAAGGTATACACAAGATTCGATTCCCAATAATCGAACTTTTGAGTGAATGAATTAAAGAAGCTGCTTCGGATATGCTAATTTCGGCATACGCGCTTAGTATAAATGCCATGCAGCGTCATTAATAAAAATAGTTGTTAAGGTTGAAAAGGTGTTATCCTGCGCTAGTGCTTAGGGGGCCCGAAGTTTATGTGGCAGTACTGCTGGTTTGACTTACTGTTTGTGAGTATTGAAAATATATTGTTCTTGAAAGCTGTATTTATATATTCCGTACAAGTAGTACGTATGCTTATTGCTGTAAAAGCAAATTCTATATGTGCAACGAACTCAATAAACATTGTTTCATGTATAAACTGTGTTTGTTTCAAATTCAAATAGAGTGCCACTTCAAATTATATACACCCAAGTCTGGGTAGAAATGAGCTATATTCTCTATAAGATGTAGGCGAGATATTCGCGGTACTGGACTTAAGATACTGGTAATTAGAGAGAAAAGTTGAAATAAATGCTACATAAGGATTAGTTTATAAAAAGAAAGTTAACATTGCTTTAGCTTTTGAAACAAACGTCTAATTTTTTGCGTGCGCTTTTTTGTTCTAAATGTTTCCTAACTATACACGCTATACCTAATTTTTAAAAGACATTCATGCATACTTTATTATCAGTTATTTCTATCACAAGAAAATAATTTAAAAACTTTGAAATTTCTTTTTATGACTGCTACTCGAAATAAGTGTCACATAGATAAACATCTGGAAAAGATGATAAATTCATAGAGCACTATTTAATCGGTTTGTTCTGTCATATCAAAACCGCATGCATAGGCATTTTTTAAAAATTATTTATTTATTTATTTATTTATTTATTTTATTTATTTATTTATTTATTTATTTATTTTTTTTTTTTTGGGGGGGGGGGGGGTTCTGAACAGTACAAAATTTTTTCTGGTGATAGATTATGTTACGCATAAATTTTTCTTTTAGTTCTGAGAAATTGTGCGCACTGAAAGTCTGTGTTGCCCATTCCTTTCTTCAACTTTTCCCATTAGAAGATACTTTACTAGAAACAGGGTTCATTTGTAATTTAAATAGTTCCGAGAAAAGAAGTGCTATTGTGCGACATTCAGATAAATTCAAATAATCACGTCTGAAAAATAATCTTCAACATTTATTCAAAATTGGGATTATTTTGCTTTGCAGTTTTCCATCACACACTACTACATTATAGATACAGATAGATAGCATTTTATTCGATTCCGAAGTCAAAATTAAAGTACAATAAGGAAAACAAAGAAAGTTAAAATATTCCAACTTTGAAAATTATACGCGCATTGCGCGGAATTACCTGCGAACATCATTTGTTTAATTTCTCAACTGATCTTCTATTAATAACGTTTGTGCTATAATTCTCATTCCTATTTTGTTAAGGGGATGGCGGACAATTCAAAGCGACTTTTGAATTTTTTACCTCAGAGGTATGAAATTTTGCATATATATTCATTAAAGTATAACTATATTAAACACCTTATAAAATTTTATAAATATTAAAAAAATTTATATTAAAAAAATTGAAATTAATATTTTTAATGCTCTTTGCGATACGATTTTTAATTTCCCCTCTTAATTTTGCTTTTATATTACTTATAAATGTATTTTGAACAGAGTTATGTATTACTTTGTACTTTCGTTGAATAGTTAATTTTCAGGAAATACTTTTATGCTTGTACTATAAATTTTCGTAAAAATTTTTGTACTTTTCTACACTTAAGGTAAACTTTGATAATCTGATTGATGTCGAAATCTAAAATGCATACATAACTTTATTTTGATGTGTTGAGTCTTTATTATAAATTTTACAAAATTTCTTCAAAAATTATGACGCAAGGAACATTTCAGAGACTTGCAAATCTAGAAATGACTCATTTTGAGAAAAAGCCATTTAAAAGTTTTTTCACCTATTGTTAATATTTAGTTTTCTAACGCTCCCAAGTTTTCATTTTACTTTTCACTACACATTTTAAATGGATTTTATTCCAATATTTACATATTTTGAAAATATTAATGCACAAAAAAAATTATTCGATTTTTGGTAATTTAAAAATCCACCTTCCCCTTAAAAAATGAGGAAGAATTTTGTGAAAAAAGAAAAAACAATTCACGTTTCTAGGTATTTGACGCAACTGCTGATTTACTACTGCATCCCAGTTTTCAAATGAAACTGGAGGTTTAAATTTTGCTTTTCCTTCAGATAAAAAATTCTGTTTCTATCTGTGCGATAATATATATACGTATATAAAACAGATCCGTAACTGACTGACTGACTCATAGATAACGTACAGACCAAACCGCTGGACCTAAAGGGCTGAAATTTTGCATGGCCAGGCTTCTTATAGTGTAGAGGTGCACTAAGAAGAATTTTTGAAAAATTCTTCTTAGATTTTTTTCAATTAAATTTTTAAACTGTTTTTGTACAATTCTTTAAAGTTTGCATTTAAAATAATAATTTGAGGGTTATAAAATTTATATCAAGAGAAAGATCATAAAAATTCCTTTAAAATAAAATCTTTTCCTCCATTTCCTGATTTTTGGTGAATTTTTAAAGATTAATTTTTAGAACTTAATTTATTAAATGCTGATTACGCGGTTTCTTTACTTTCTGCGATACTTTAAATTAATTTTGCACCACGTGCTTAACAACGAAATAAATTGACCAAAAAAATTTTAAAATACGATAAAAGATAAAGTTTAACCACTAGACTAATTGAGATGGAAGTTTTTTAAGAATTTAATTCAAATTAGTATGTTTTATGGATATTAAACATACAAATTAATTGAATAAATTGACCGCTATATTAAATTTGAATATTTTCTTCTACATTATGCTGTTTATAAAAGTATCCGTTACGATTTTTTTATAAATATATTTTGTTGTTTTTTTGTGGCATTAATTGCATCCATTGCCCGTTTTATCTAATTTGAATGTACTCCGTAGCAAAGCAGGCGTATTCAGCTTGTTTCTTAATATAAACGAAGAGATTTTTTACTACTTTTTCATTTATCTCCTGAACAACAAAGATGATTCATATTTTTTTTGAGAAAGCTTTAGTAAAAAATTTGTTCCCCACTATCGTATTTTCGTGTAAAAATGTCAGCCATTTCGTAGTTTTAGTGATTTCGGTTAAATTCGCAGAGAAAAATTCCGAGGCAAAATCAATCAGCTCTTTTTCAGTATGTCGCAAAGCCAAGGTGACAATATCGCAGAACGTGGCAACCGACATGTTGCTCTTCATAAACGCCGCGCACTCCTCTTTCAGTTCCACGACGGCATTTTTATCCGAAGCAGTGTACAGGCTGAAGACATTTTCGTGGCAGATGTGTTTAGTACTTCCTGTGTAGACGTAGTTCAGGAAATCTGGAAAAGCGTCGGGATCGCAGTCGTCTATGACCACGACGCCCTTTTGTTTCTCCACCATGTCATGGCTGAACATGGACTTGAAGACTGGAGATCTCGCTCGCAAGATGCCTCTATGTGCAGGAAATTCTTTCCCCTGGACTTTTATAGTGACGTCGGTGTCCTCTCCACTGGTGAGCAAATTCTTAAAATCTTCTTGCATTTTTTTAACGGCTGGAAAAAGAAAGACGTCTTGAATTAGTCCACGAGGAGTTATACAAAAGCACTTTCTTTTTCAGAAGCACTTTGGAGTAAAGTCAAATCAAGAATGACCTAGGGGTGAAAGAGTTATTGCGCATGCTATCTTTTCAGATATCACTACTTGATTCATGAACGGAATTAGAAGTTTTGATTGTAATTAAGATTGAGCAGTGTAAATTTACAGAATGTATCATTTTCTATTATTCCTCGTTAAAAATATAAAGTAGTTCTGAAATTGCCCCCGTTTCGTTTGCCCTCAGCTATGTATTGCTCTTGCGTTCCTAAAATATAGGCTAAATCTCATACAGAAATACTACTGTACTATGCAATCAAATGACATTCATGCGCATTCATGCGAAACCGACACCTTTTCCTGAAGGCTTATTCTTGCTTTTCCCTAAAAATTTAAAGCCTCTTCTGGCGAGAGTAAATGAGGTTTGAAGATATTTTATATGTTATGCATATGTCTTATTTTCTTTTACTTACTACATTCTGGGAAAAAAAATATAAAATAGTCAGCTGATGATGAATGTTTGCAATTAAACAATTTTTATGGAAATTAAGCAAAATTATGATAAATTCAGCTTCAATCAATAACTACAATTGTCTAACACGTAAGCGGCTTTCCTCAGCCGAGCGCATGTGTTGTTTCTCCGCGACTAAAACATCCGTGATTGCTACAAGAAAAGTGCTTTCATCAAGAATAAATGAGGAGATGTCACAGAATATCCAACATCATATTACATCAGAATTATATCAGAAGTCGAGTCGTCGGAGTTATAGAGTCTGGAATGTCTTTCCAACGTAACGCTGGGTCCTTGGAGAACGTAACGGTGGCGATTAAGGGTGTCCAAAGGACCATCAAACTTAACCCAAATCAATGGAAACAGCCACATAGGTGAGTTGGACCTCATTTGATGGCAACGGTAACAACATCAAAGATACGTCGAGGGGTACCCAACGGGAAAACGCGTCCTGTACACTTTTTATTACTTCACGAAGCAATGGAAGGTCCCAATCAGAGAATGGTGTGCAGAATTGTCGGTCTATATAACATCTATTGACATCTCATTCTTAAAAGTCCCTCAGAAGTGCTGTCTGAAGCCAACAATTGTTGAAACTGTTTGACTTGCATCGCAAAATTTCTAGCTATGAATGCTACATCTATCCGTCGTAGGAAATGACAATGGTTTAAAAAATTCTGACAATATGAAAAAAAAAATTATAGCCTGAGATAACCTTGCAAAAAAGACGACTTACTTTTCCGTTCGTTACTCGTCTCCTCTTCGTCAGAATCTCTTTCAGTAGCTTCATTTTCTATTGTAGCTGTTTCCTCACCTAGAATTGTTAAAGAGAAAATTAAGTAAATGCACAATATTTCTTTTCGAATACTTATTGGCAGTGGCAATGTTTCAGATTAAAACTGCAGAAGAAAATTTACACATTTTCAATGAAAAGGATGTATAAGATTTCAAAAAAGATGCGGTGTCTACAAAATCTCCTGATCAGGGCATAAAACTGTATGAATATAATTAGAAAAGCGTAATGCTTTTTGTGAGAAAACATTGCGTGGTTTTCACCTTCAAGTTTTTGAACGAAAGATACTTAATGATACACTGGTGAAATAAATGAAGAGAATTTGCATATTTTATCGAATTTCATGAAAAGAACTGAACTGAATGTAAAACCACTGCTTCTAGACAAAAATACAAATCTTGTACATCAAATACGTAAGCGTCCACGTGTGTGTAGGCGAAGCCAGTATAGAAACAGGCTTTATAAGCGCGCGTAAGTTAAGACGCATTTCGTTCGCTAGCACACCTCGGCGAATTTCTTGATGTTATTTTGCAGCAATCGGTTAATTTCAAATAGTAACAGTAAAAATGAGTAACCACCAACGTTTAGATGATGGAATAAGGTGGCGAATTGTGGGGCGGCTAGAAGCAGGCCAATCTCAAGTCCAAATTTGTAGAGAGTTCAATTTAACGCCCAGCGTTGTGTGTAACTTATGGAAATAGTTCCAGGATACCGGATCCATCGAGAGAAAGCCTGGGCAAGGTCGTCCAAGAGCCACGACAGCCAGAGAAGATCGCCATTTGTCGATAATAGCGAGGCGTAACAGGAGTGCTACAGCTTCTCAGCTCTCTCGTGACTTGTATGCAGCCACAGGAACCCGTGTATCAAGAGTGACTGTTTCCAAAAGACTTCATGAGAGAGGGTTGTTTGCAAGAAGACCTGCTTTTTGCGCCCCGCTCACTTCTACGAACAGGAGAATCCGTTTATCATGGTGCAGAGAGCATAGAGATTGGAGTATGGATCAATGGGCGACCGTTCTCTTCACTGATCAGCCCCGGTTCAGCCTAAACACCGATTCTCGCCGTACGTTCATATGGAGAGAACCAGGGACCCGCTACCTACCCTTTCCTTCAATGTCCGCGAAATCGACCATTATGGCGGAGGAGGTTTAATGGTCTGGGCAGGCATCATGTTGGATGGCCGCACATCTCACTATGTCTTTGAAAGAGGCACTGTGAATGGTGTGAGGTATAGGGATGAGGTCTTGGAGCTCTATGTTCGCCTTTTCAGGGGTGCAGTTGGCCCTGAGTTCATTTTAATGGACGATAACGCGAGGCCACATAGAGGTCTTCTGGTCGACGAATTTCTAGAGAGTGAGGATATTCGCCGGATGGATTGGCCAGCCAGATCTCCAGACCTTAACCCTATAGAGCATGTCTGGGACGCTCTGGGGAGGGCAATTGCAACTCGCAACCCCCCTCCAAGAACCATCCAGGGAATGAAAGCAGCGTTGCTGAACGAGTGGAACCAATTGACACAGGAAATGATAAACTGTCTTATTTCAAGTATGAAATCCCGCGTCGAGACGTTTATATCTGTAAAAGGGGACCATACCCCCTATTAACCTATCTATTAACCTATTTTTTTGTTTATTCTGCAACCGCTGTTTCATACCTTCCGACTCCAACGAGTGTTACGCATGATCATGCGTGTGTATTACAATTATTGAATGGTTATTTATTTTGTATTGTATCAATGTATGTACATATCAAATTTCATTAAAATACGTACAGTAGTTCTAGAGATAATCGACCAAGTCTGCAAATTCTCTTAATTTCTTACACCAGTGTATAAACAGTTGAGTCTGATCCTGTTATACATTGTGCAGAAGCAAGTAGGAGTCCGTTTCAAGTGTACCTCATGATCGTGATACTCACTTGGAAGTTTTCCCTGCAGCACGGATGTATTTTCCTCTGTGTCTAAACTTCTTAACTCGCAGAAGATGGTCAAGCGCCCATCAGTTAAGATCTCACTTGTCCTTTTAAAAAATTCTGATCTTGACATCCAAACACGTACCATGAAATTCCCATCACTGTTCGTCTCCCCACTGCGGGTATCCATTTTCCCGCTATATCCTGTCCTCATTCCAAGCTTGATGTTTAACTCGTGTAAAGATGAGCCAGAGACTTTATTAAAAGTTAATTTCAGCGCACCATCTTTTGTATAATGATCAAATTTTATGCAATAAGAATCACTTGAGAATGTGAATTTTGGACTTTTAAGTTCTTTAGTCTGCCCCCAAACGTTTGAGAGGAAATCGTCGATTGTCCACTGGAAACTTCCTGTATCTGTTGAAATAACTTCACCGATAGTCATGGCTATAGTAGAGAATGCAATAGATCCTATCTTTGGGTCCTGTTTTCCGTTATATTGTTGTATTTCCTTGTAAATCAACTCGTGCCTTAAATGCACTCTTTTTATCAGTTCACACACACACACACAAATGTTTCATCTACACCGTTTCCTGGGAATCTGAAACAAAATAAAATAAAATTAATTAATAATCGAAGTGAAATAACCATATTCATCATGTCTTTAAGCTCTTTTATATTCGATTGATGCAACTTAATAAGGAAATATGTGATGTGAAATCAGTGTGTACATCAATCAGTTCTATAAAGAAAATCTATAAGGTTTTTATAAATCACGATAAGTAAATACGATATAATAAGACTGTACTGACTAGTCGAATGCTTAGAATTTAGTGATATTTTAACAGAACTGTTAGAGATTAGTGGTAACTTTCTTTGGAAGTGTTTGGATGTGTCCAACATAACGCCTTGGCCCTCCAGGCTCGATCCCTGTTGAGGGTAGAGAACAATATATGATCACTGTTATGAATCTGTAACTAAAAATCTCCTGTTGGAGGTCGCGGTTGTCGCGCTGAATTTTGTACTTAAAGCGAAAGTTTTGATCTTCAAGCAGTTGTTGCGTAACGATGGACAGCCTTGGCCTTCCAGGGTGGATCCCTGTTGACAGGGGTAGAGAACAGCCTTCCCACAATTTGTGGTGGTGCTCTTTATTAATTAGCTAATTAATTACAAATCAAGGCTAGTAAGTTTTAGTTTTATCTCTTTAATTAGTTGGTAGTTGCTTACTCATCATCAACATTAAGTTGAGATGAATATTCTTTAAAATAAAATAATAAAAAATAAAAATTAACTTTGGTTTACTTCAAACTTAAGTCTTAATCTAAGTATTTAACTTGCTCGGAAACCCTGGGCTGTGATAACTTTAAACCCATAAGTCTGGATTTGGTATTAACTTGTTTTAAACTTTTCTTCTTCCTTTTTTTGTTTGTTCTTTTTATCATTAAATGTGTAAAATAATTAAATATATTAAATTATGGTAGATAGCAGCTAATTTTATTAACTATCTAGCTATTGTTAATTTCCTGTATCTCTTAACATCTTAGCATTAGTGTTCTGTCAAACTCTGTTAAACTTTAATTTCGGGTCAGCCTGAATTTTAATTAAATTTCTCGCAATTATGTAATTTTAATTCGTTAATGATTAAGAAGTTCATTTGTGTGTCATAAGCGCCTTGTACTAATAAGCTTTTGGGGTGCTGTGTTTTTTTTTCTCTCGCTGCGGTATCCTTCGTCACGGGTATGATGTTCAAAATCCATGTTTTCTTTAAGTGAATAAGTGTATTTTATGTATTATTTAATTCACTATTTTGTTTTAAATTTGTATAACGGCCTATTGTAATATTAGAATATCCTATGTTTTTACTTTGTAATCATTAACGTGGTAGAAATCCAGCAGTAATTTGCCGTTTTAATGTATTGTCGGTAATTTCTGGTAAATTTCTCACCGACTCAGCTTCAATCACGAATCTCCCCAATTTTGGCTACTTTTTAAGCAATTCTGTTCGTTTTTGCGATCTATTTTTAGCCCAGCTCCCTGACCCGGCCGGGGTCAGCGAAGAAGGGGGTGTTCGCTGGACACCTGTTCCTGGGTCATCCTGTATCACTGCGCGGGCGTGGGTGTTTTTCCCGCCATTTTGGAAGGAACTTTTTACGGAAAGGCGCTGTTGTTGAGGGTACGCGGAGTTTTTTTGGAGTGAAACTTCCCACCCTTATAGGGGGGTGCGCGGGGTTTTTAGGGGGAGAGGAGTGACCGAGGGCCGTTGGAGGAAGATTTGATCTGTTAAGAAGGGGTTTTGGTCCCCGGCGTCCAGGCCTACTAAAACATGACTGCGTTATGCAGTTTCCATCGTCATAAGCAACCGTCATCTAGTCTGTGATAGCCCTCCTTCAGAACGCGACGCTCAGCAACCGACATCTAGATTTTGTATCACCGGGAGTCTGAGATAGCCAGCCTTCAGAACGCGACGCTCAGCATCCGTCATCTAGATTGTGTCACCGGGAGTCTGAGATAGCCAGCCTTCAGAACGCGACGCTCAGCAACCGTCATCTAGATTTGTGTCACCGGGAGTCTGAGATAGCCAGCCTTCAGAACGCGACGCTCAGCATCCGTCATCTAGATTGTGTCACCGGGAATCTGTGATAGCCAGCCTTCAGAACGCGACGCTCAGCATCCGTCATCTATATTTGTGTCATCGAGTCGGTGAGATCTTTGCCAAATTTTTATCATTGTGGATCCATTCTAATCAATGAGATGAAACTTGATGTTTTAACTATTTAAATTTAAGCTAATCTAGAAGTGATATGATTTTTATGTAGGTCACAATGCTTACTCACGTTTTTTTTGTTCGCCGTTGAGGCTTAAATTTAAAAGTTACATATATATATAATGTTTGGGGGATACTTAAAATGTTGTTATCGTTTTGTTTAAAATAACTTCTCATACTCCTAATAATGAATAAATGTATTATTTTTTTTACCTGTCATTTGTGTCTGTCAATTATTTGTTTCTCCCTCACACGTATCAGAACATGACTGAACTTGGGTTGTCCTTTGGACCACAACGCGATCTACTTTAATCACAATAGTTGTTTTTTTTAAGTGCTCATTATGTAACTTCATAGCTTGTGTAATCATTACCTTATACTAAATAGGGGGTAAATAGTTTACTACAAATTCACAGAATATCCCGCGGTGCCACAAGAGGGACAATGCGAAACGGGAAACGCCCAGGCTAGATGGAGGAGGTTGCTTACAAACAAAAGCAAAGGAATTCATAAACGAATGATGCTAGTAATTTCAAAATGAAGGAGGGCAGATGAAATGGACGCTAGAGGAGAGGGAAACAGAAGAAAGATTGCACCGTCTGGTGGCTGAACGACAGTGAAATTTATGAGGTGGGCTCAAGAATGCAGCAGCTAAAAAAACAAAGAAAAAATATTAAAATTTTGGTGATCACATATTTTTTCTCCTACCAGTATTTTAAAGAGAGCTTGAGACCTTGATGTTACAGCTTTAAGAGAGAAGTGTTTGATGAGAAGGGCCCTTTGCGAGATGGTGCATCCCCACCCCTGTTTCTCTGCCAGCACAGACTTGGGATTCCCAAAATTTGAAGTCCCGAAAGACGGTCAGAGAGCTGCCATGTCCTGAAAAAACCTGTACTAAATCCCTTTCGCTGCCCAGGAGATGTTATCGGTAAGTTGGGGGTAAGTTATGAGTAGGTTTACCAATTCTACCATGTAGCCACTTAAATTAGCATTCTTCCTTTCTACTAGTTAATTTGGTTTTCCTTTATAGTAAGAATCTTGGTCACCGTATTACTAGGGTCAAGGAATTCGCGTCTTTCGCCATAGTTTTAATTTCAACATCTGCTCATTCGTAACCAACATAGTTTCCAACATTACACTGAACATATGGAATTTACCCCTAGAATCTCTTTTTATAGAACATGCAGGTTTTGCCGAAACAGCGTGGTTCTCCAGATTGAGAGTTTGGTTCCAATTCATGAAATCTTTGCCACTCTCAAAGTCTACAAAGGCCAACCCTGTTTCCAATTTCTGTTACTAAAAAAGGTAAATTTCTATCAGTTGTGGTATGGCTGACTCTTAACCAGAAAAGTCTTAGACAAGTGTGTGCCCCGAATTCCTGCTTAGTGGGAAGAAGTCCGAAGGGAAGATGTTGCAACCTAAAAATTTACAATTACTTTCCACTCCAGTTGACCAATCCTATTGTCTGATATTTCAGTTCTGCAATAATGGGAGGGGGGGGGGGAGTTAATACCAGATAGAACCAGACCGGTAGCTCTCCGGCCTGTCAAATTTGCCCTAGTTATTGTAAGTAAGAAATGACGTCGGCAACTTGACAAAAAGTTCTTGTCAAAAGTTTTAACTGGGGTTTGCATCCCCAAATTGCGTAATTCAAGGTTTTTTGTCCTACTAAGATATTCCTCTATTTTATTGATGGTTGGTGGACTTTCTAGAGTCTGCGCGACATACGAAATAAAAAGTAGAATGTTACTCTTACTCATTTTATCTAGGGGGTGGCAGTGGGTTAATGAACTTAAAAAAAAAAAAAACTTGTAGCCAACAGAAAATTATAACAAAATCATTGAAACACTAAATACCTCATTATATATATATATATATATATATAGTACATATATACACACACACATATATATATATATATAAGGAAGAAACATCCTCTCATTTTAATTGTAAACTCATTGAGTATTAGGTCTACGGTTATATAATTTTAGGCTATGAAAAAAAAATACGCAGGTTTTTCTTTGGGAGGGGAAATTACCCCTACTGCCTCCCCCCCCCCCTGGAGCCGCCATTGGTAGATGCGCGGCCAAACAGTCATGTCCTATGAAGATTCGGAACTGGGACACGGGGTCATTGACTTGTGACCGGGTGACCTTGACAAGGGACCGGGTTATCATTGACTTGTTGGATGGAGGTTCCCTTTTTGGCCAATTCATCAGCCCTCTCGTTTCCCAAAATTCCGCAGTGGCCAGGGATCCACTGGAGAGCGACAGTTTTTCCCAACTGATGCAAATTTTGAATAGAGTTTTGACATTTTAAAACATCAGGAGGGATCAACCGGAGGAGGGACTGTCCATAGATTCTGCTGAACAAAGAGCCGCTCTCGACCCAGAAAGGATGACGACATTTATAAATTTGTTAAGAAAAACAGAAAAGCTGTTCTAGAGCGGCACAAATTGCAATAATTTCGCCATCGTAAGCTGTTCTGACAGTACCCACAGGAATATAAAACGCGAAAAGGTTGCAGAAAACTCCAGCTCCAGCCTTGGACTGTTCCGGCATAAAGGAACCCTCAGTCACCTCAATGTTAACTTGCGGAGAAAATTTGTCTACTATTGTAACTGCTAACCACATAAATGCTAAATCTACATAAATGCTAATAATCCAATAAAAATGGTATTTTCAGAGAGCCTGAACTTTTTTGCACCTTGCAACTGGATTCATTTTATAAATTTTGTCCACCAAAGGAATTGATGAGAGTTCAAAACATACTATACCAGATTTATTTTAACCCGAATAATTTAAATTTTAAAATACGTATTTCCATTTTTTTTTAATACGAAAAATTCCCCAAGGTGGAAAATTTTCTTTCATTATTCCGGAGTACAGTTTTTAAAAAATTCTTTCAATCCAAGTCGGCAATCCTTGGACACATTTTCTCCATAGGTTAACATTGGGGTGAGCGAATCCAATAGGGTTAGTAACACAGCAACCTTACCTGATACAACTGCGGGTTGGGCCGCACAACAGACGTCTGATCTCCCTAGATTTCGGTCACAAAACATCTAGTCATTCCAGTTATACTCCATCGATTTTAAGAAAGAAATCCCGAATTACGTGTTTCTTTTACGGTATGTGAACAGTACTTGCGCGGTTATGCTTACGGGTATTGAGTTATTTATATACAGGGGAATCTCGATCTATAGTTTTTCAAGGGACCGATTGAAATGAACGATAAATGCGGGAAAACGATAGATGCGGAAACATAACAAAGCAATATGATCGTTGGGACTCGATAAAAGGAACGACACATACGGAAAAACGATGGATCTGAAAACGATCGATCGAGATTCCACTGTATATAAAACAGTTCCGTGACTGACTGACCGACAGATAACGCACAGACCAAACCTATGGACCTAAAGGACTGACATTTTTCATGGCGATTCTTCTTATAGGGTAGGGATGCACTAAGAAAGATTTTTGAAAAATTCTTTTTTGATTTTTTAAAATTAAATTTTTAAGCTGTTTTTGTAACTTTTTTAAAGTTTGTATTTGAAATAATAATCTGAGGGTTATAAAATTTATATCACGAGAAATATCACGAAAATTCCTTTACAATGAAATCTTTTTCGAATCTTTACCTCTATTTTCTGATTTTTGGTGAATTTTTAAAGATTAATTTTTAGAATTTAACTTATTAAATGCTGATCACGAGATTTCTTTTTCTGGTACTTTAAATAAATTTATCGTCACGTGCATAACAACTAAATAAATTGACAAAAAATATTAAAATACAGTAAAAGATAAAATTTAACCATTAGACTTATTGAGATGAAGTTTTTCACGAATTTAATTCAAATTAGTAAGGTTTATGGATATTAAATATACAACTTAATTGCATACATTGACCGTTGTATTTAATTTGAATATTTTCTTCTACATTATTTTGTCTATATAAATATCCGTTACAATTTTTTATGAATATATTTTTTTTCCCATTAATTGCATACATTGACCAATGTATTTAACCTGAATGTACTCCATAGCGAAGCACGGGTATTCGCTAGTAATTAATAAACATGGCGTTCCAATTGAATGACACACAGATGCGAAAAAAGGAAAGATCATCTTACCTTTGGGGAAAATCGAGGCTGCCCTCGCTAGGATCGAAATTATCTAGTAGAAGTTATTAAAAGTAACAACAGCGAGGCAAAATTGTAGGGTACTGACATCAGTTTCTTCTAGACATGAGAAATACGTTATGACAAGAGAAATTTAGCGGAACCAGATGTTTGCGCTGAGTTCTAAATCTAAAGGACAAGCTCAGTTATAAAATTATCATCTCAGTTATGAAATTATCAAGAGTGTAGTCGGTGTTCGACAGTATGTTATCTAATCATTGTTGATAACAAGGCATCATTATCAGTAAGGAAGTTCCGTTTTGCAGAAAAGAGAAGCGCGATAATAGCATATTATTGTTATTTTATAACCAGTTTCAAATAATTTTTTCTACCAGAAACTTTTTCCAAATGTTCAAAAAAAAAAATTCTACATTACTAGTCCCATGAAAGATATTCTAAGGTTACGAATAATCGTATTCATGATTAACAGTAACTGTGTTGAATGCAACATTCTGACTGAATGGGATTATGCTAATCTGTTGAGCACGCATCCTGTTGTATATAAGCACGTTCTTACATCGAATTTCGGCTGGCCATTCTTCTTAGATACGAGGAATAATTGTCAGGTGATTAGGTTTTCGCCATTGCCCAGTAGGCTTTATCTGTAGTTATATCATGCAAATTAACCTCTTCCTTAATGGGGTACACCATTTAGGTTTGCCATTTAGGTTAGGTACACCATTCAGTTTTCACCATTGCCCAATTGGCTTTATCTGTAGTTATATCATGCAAATTAACCTCTTCCTTAATGGGGTACACCATTTAGTTTAGCCATTTAGGCTAGGTACACCATTAGGTTTTCACCATTGCCCAGTTGGATTTATCTGTAGTTATATCATGCAAATTAACCTCTTCCTTAATGGGGTTAGCCATTTAGGTTAGGTACACCATTAGGTTTTCCCCATTGCCCAGTTGGCTTTATCTGTAGTTATATCATGCAAATTAACCTCTTCCTTAATGGGGTACACCATTTAGGTTAGCCATTTAGGTTAGGTACACCATTAGGTTCTCTCCATTGCCCAGTTGGTTTTATCTGTAGTTATATCATGCAAATTAACCTCTTCCTTAATGGGGTACCCCATTTAGGTTAGGTACACCATTAGGTTTTCGCCATTGCCCAGTTGACTTTATCTGTAGTTATATCATGCAAATTAACCTCTTCCTTAATGGGGTTACACCATTTAGGTTAGCCATTTAGGTTAGGAACACCATTAGATTTTCACCCTTGCCCAGTTGACTTTATCTGTAGTTATATCATGCAAATTAACCTCTTCCTTAATGGGGTTACACCATTTAGGTTAGCCATTTAGGTTAGGAACACCATTAGATTTTCACCCTTGCCCAGTTGGCTTTATCTGTAGTTATATCATGCAAATTTATCTCTTACTTAATGGGGTACACCAATTAGGTTAGACATTTCAGTTAGGAACACTATTAGGTTTTCACCATTGCCCAGTTGGCTTTATCTTTAGTTATATAATGTAAATTAACCTCTTCGTTTTGGGTGGGATACATGCTGTCCCAAGAAACGGCTTATAATAACTCTCGTCCCAAATTTTTCATTCCCATTTTTTCTTAAAAACCGCAGCGGATGCAGGGTATTAGGAGCATAGGAATAGTGGTCAAACTGCACTTCCTGGGCCACGCCGTCGAGTGCAGATTTTCAGTAGGTAAGCAGCGGGGAACCATCTTTGGACAGAAAGTAAGATGCAGGGTATTGGTTCAGCGGGGGTCTTATATTGCCGAGCGTTGATCGTTTCCAGAGGAAAACTTCAATCGTTTACTAGTGAAAAATTGGGAAAAAAGAAACATCCGCTGCTAATAAGAGAAGATTTCGGATTCTAGGGGGTGCAGAATATTATTTAGCAGATTTGCTTTAATTTTGGTGGTTGAAATTAGGCTATGTTTATTTTTTGTATGTAATTTATAAAGTTAGATTTTTTCGAACCGTTTTTATTATTTTTTTTAAGCCAAAATGTGTTTTAACGGTTTTGGACCCAGATACTTCACAGCACCTGAAATCAGAGAATTGATGCAAAATTTGAATGATGAAATATTGCGTACAACAAGCTTCTCCAAAGTATCAGAAACGTGGAAATAAGTATACTAAACCTTAAAATGAAGAGTTTTTTTTCAAAACACAGCAATAGAGCATAATAACGTCCATTGCTCTACGGACATTTGGATTTCGGAGAGTCACTCTAGGGCAAATACACGAGAGCGACTGGAAAGTTTGCCTATGGGGAAAGCGGTACCTTTTAGGAATGAAAAAGAGAGACGATGAGACTTTTTAAGAAAATATGGCACTCAAGTTCACTCTAAAAAAGGGAAAAGAGAGTGGGAGTTAAAGTAAAAAATAAAATATGTATATTGTTAAAATCGAAATTCTCACATTTAAGGAGGGGCATCACCTGACCTCGCAGATATTCAATGCACTTGTTAATCCGAAAAGGAAATTACCGTACATATTTTCCTAATCGCATATTAGCAAGCATATTTTCTTTTTTATGGGCACACATTTAAATGATAAAAGCGTATTTTCTAAAAAATTTTTTATATTTTTCAGTATGTCCTTCAGACCTGCCAACTTTCCGGATTTTCCCCGGCAATGCCGGATTTTTAATGCATCTTCCGGGTTTTCGGAATGGACACTATTATTACCGGATTCCGAAACGTAAAAAAAATAACGCTGGTTTAAACAATCCCTCACAGTAATGCAGGGTGTGAGATGATTTTTAATTACATTAAAAAAATATCTACTCAGTTCAGGTCATCTATGTCAAGCGAAACCTTAGAAAATTCGCTAATATGCAAATCAAACCCACAAGGACACTGTTATGAAGGACAAATTGACAATGAATTTTTAAAAAGAGCAAAATCAGCTACAGTAAATGCTATAAAAATTCCAAGATTTTCTGCAATTAATTAAAACAAACATTATAAAGAAATAGAAGGACTCAAAATGTAGACTGCTGGGGTCCCTGCTAGTGTAAATATGATGTACATTAAAATGTATGATTACAAATTTCAAATATATAACTTTTGTTTAATATTATAATTTCAAGACGAGCTGAACAGTAAGAAAATGTTTTGAACTATGTAATATTATTAAAGAGATCCTATAAACTATAAGTAAGTATACATTATAATTCTTTTATTATAATTTTTTACTACACTGTTTTGTGTTATGTCGATTATTTTATGCACGGTAGAATATTGCAGTATTTTGCTCTTACTGAGGTTGACAGGTCTGGTCCTTTCTCACAAGGCAATAAATTAATGTCGCCCCTCACAATTTTTTTAAATTATTATATTTTTTAAAAATATTGAAAACCACGTGATTGTTTTTAAAGGTATTAAACAATTCATTTATATGCATTTGCCAATTTGCAGTTTAAAAATTACTATCAAGTAAATTCTTATACCTTGCACTACCGTAGTGTAGTGAAAACAAGAGCGGATTCCCAAGGTATAAAAATTTTCCTTACATGTAAACTGATTAATAAATTATGCAGTTCAAAAGAACAGTACTTCATATGAGGCGAAAGTGGGATGACCGAGGTATTACACGCGTCAAAGGTGCTTGTGATGTCACGGGAAGAAACAGTTACAAAAAAAAAAAAAAAAAAGATGCAATAATTATCAGTTCAAAAATAGAAGTGTATACTCATTCAGTTAATTTACACACAGATTTCATATTTTCTTGTTCCTTTTTCAACATTTATTTTGAAAAAAAAATTTAATATTTATATGCTGTACCTAATTTTTACAAGACTTTAGCAAATAAAATACTCAGAAGTTCCCTTTTTTGTGAGTGTCACACGAAATAAGTGTCACATAGTAAAACCTTTGGAGCAAAAAGATGTTAAATTTAGGTCACTATAAGGTTTTTTCTATCATATCAGAATCATTTAAGCAGAGAAATTTTCTGGATTCCATACAGTACAAATTTAGTATTCAAGAATTTTATTTTATGTGTAGAGACTATTTTTGTGTCGTGAAAAATTTTCAGTGCTTAAAGGTTTTACTACACATGAACTGGATCTACTTTTCTTGAAGAAGATATTTCTGCTTGAAACAGAGCTCATTTGAATTGATGAAAAATTGTTCCGAGAAGTTGAGTAATAGATTGTGTCGTGAAAAAATTTCGGTGCTTAAAGGCTTTACTACACATGAACAGGATCTACTTTTCTTAAAGAAGATATTTCTGCTTCAAACAGAGCTCATTTGAATTGAGGAAAAATTGTGCCGAGAAGTTGAGTAATAGCTTGTGTCGTGAAAAAATTTCGGTGCTTAAAGGCTTTACTACACATGAACAGGATCTACTTTTCTTAAAGAAGATATTTCTGCTTCAAACAGAGCTCATTTGAATTGAGGAAAAATTGTGCCGAGAAGTTGAGTAATAGCTTGTGTCGTGAAAAAATTTCGGTGCTTAAAGGTTTTACTACACATGAACTGGATCTACTTTTCTTGAAGAAGATATTTCTGCTTGAAACAGAGCTCATTTGAATTGATGAAAAATTGTTCCGAGAAGTTGAGTAATAGATTGTGTCGTGAAAAAATTTCGGTGCTTAAAGGCTTTACTACACATGAACTGGATCTACTTTTCTTAAAGAAGATATTTCTGCTTGACACAGAGCTCATTTGAATTAGGGAAAATTGTGCCGAGAAGTTGAGTAATAGCTTGTGTCGTGAAAAAATTTCGGTGCTTAAAGGCTTTACTACACATGAACTGGATCTACTTTTCTTGAATAAGATATTTCTGCTTGAAACAGAGCTCATTTGAATTGATGAAAAATTGTTCCGAGAAGTTGAGTAATAGCATGCCGTTTAAATTTGGATAAAATAAAATCTTCATGTAAAGGAAATCGGGTTCAACATGAAACCCAAAAGGGCTAAGTCAATGATCTCTTTATCAGTTCGTCGCAAAGCCAATGTGACAGCATCGCACAACTTGCCAACGGACATGTTCCTCTTCATAAACGCCATGCACGCCTCTTTCAGTTCTTCACAGCCATATTTGTCTGAAGCAATGTACAGGCTGAAGACGTTTTCATCGCAGATGTGTTTAGTACTTCCTGTGTAGATGTAGTTAAGAAAATCTGGAAAAGTGGCCGGATCGCAATAGTCAATGACCACCACGCCCCTTTTCTTCTCCACCTTCTCACGGCTAAACATGGACTTGAAGACTGGAGATTTCTCTCGCAAGATGCTTTTATGGGCAAGAAATTCTTTTCCCTGGACTTTTATTGTGACGTCATAGTGCTGCTCTCCACTGAAGTGCAAATTCTTCAAATCCTCTTGCAGTTTTTTCACGTCTGAAAAAAAAAGATGGCTTGAATTAATACATGATCAGCTACTATATACTAGACGCATATATTATTCAGAGGTAAGTTAGAGTAACGTCCGTTCAAATATGACCCAAGGGTGTAGCAGTTACTGCGCATGCCCTCTGAAAGATATCACTACTGCAGTCAAGAACGGAGCTAATGAAATTGTAATTATAATGAAGATTAAACTGCAAATTTATAGACTACAGTAAAATCTAGAGCATAATACGCACTTTTTTTTCGCATTTTAGTCCGCAAAAATGAAGATGCGTATTATATTCGCGTACAAAAGTAAACGTAGTTTTAAACATTGAATAAACGAACGTACAGCAACTGTAAGACATTGTAGCAACACGGATGCGCGCATCTGCACTCCGTGATTCATCCACCCGTTTACTAAGCAGGTGTTCTTTTTAAATAAATGGAACTCACAATTCGTATCGCACACGCGTTCGTTTAATAACAGGTCCCTTGAATTAGTGATAGTTCCCGGTTGTTGCAAGTGAAAAAATTTATTATTTTATTTTATTTATTTCCCTCAAAATGTCTTCAAGACGGTCCTATACGGCAGCAGAAAAATTATAATATTTGTGCAATTTTTAAATAAAATATTGAAAAGTTATGGGTGCGTATTAGCGTCGAATTTTAATTTTTTCCGAAAATTTCGAGCAAAATCAAGTGTGCGTATTATACTCGGGTGCGTATTATAGTCGAGATTTTACGGTATATCATTTTCATTTATTTGTTTACAAAAATGCAAAGTAGTTCAGAAATTGCCTCGGTTTCGTTTGCTCTATCTAGTGCTTTGGAGATCATAAAAAAATGGCGGAATCCCATCCACAAATACTATGCAACAGAAAGGAATTTATGTACACTCAAAAGAATCTGACTCCATTTATTTAAGGTTCATTTTTGCCTTTCTCTAAAAATTTTATAGTTTCATGGAGCGAAAGTAAGCTTTAAAGACAGTTTTTTTAGTGGTATGTTTATATCTTATTTGCTTTTACTTACTAAACTTTGTGAGAAAAGGATAAACTAGCCCACTGATAATGAATGTCCGAAATTTGACTTTTTACGGAAACGAAGCAAATAGTAAGAAATTCAGTGCCAATCAACAACCAGAACAGGACGAGGTAAGAGACGTTACACAGACGCTCATAAGCATCGTTTCACTCCCACGGTACACATCCGTGAATACTCTGGGGAAAGAGTTTTCATCAAGCACAGTTAATGAGATGTTACAAAGTATCCAACTTTGAACAGCTGACTCACTTCAGACGTCGTGTCATCGGGTTGAGAGAGTTTGGTATGTGCTTCCAACACATTGCTAGTTCCTTCGACAACATGACGATGGTGCCAATGAGTGAAGAAACGTATACTTACTTCCAAGATTTTACAAGACATAAGGACGGCACCACAGGTGGGTTGGGCATTCTTGCGATGCAGTATAGCTGCATCGTAGATACGTCGAGAGCGATTCAAAAGACAAATGTGTATTCTAGATCTAGACCATTTATCTTTTCAAGACGAAACATTGGGAGGTGTAAATCAGAGGATAGTCTTCAGAATTGCCGTTTCTTAAGACATCTATCGACATCTCCTCCTTGAAAACTCCTTGTCCTCCCGAACTTATCAAACCTTGAAAGCGTTTGATTGGCGTCTCAGAATTCTTAGTGATGCATGTCACTTCAATCCCTTATACCAGATGACACAAAAATTTTTTTTTAAATCTCACGGTATGAAAAAAAAAACTATATTTTCAGATAATCTCGAAAAAATAAGGCAACCTACATTTCCATTCCTCATACATCGTCTGCTCTTCATCAGAATCTTTTTCAAAAGCTACCTTAACTTTTTCCTCACCTACCATTACTAAAGAAAAAATCCCTCAAGCAAATACCTAATATTGCTTTTCGAAGAGCTATTACCAGCAGCAATGTTCCGGATTAAAATGTACATGAAATTCGGAGGTCTTCAACCACAGACGATATACATGAAAAAGAATGCGCGTGCGCGGTGGCCAAGTTGTCAATAGCAGCTTTCCAGTGATCTGAACGTCCCTGGTTCGATGCTCGTCTCTGCAAATCCACCGCCGTGTTCACAAATGGTGGAAGGGGCACGTAAAAAAGGTCGTGGCTGCAATGTCTTCCAAGTTCTCAAATTTACCTCTGGAGGTGCAGGGTCAAGTGCTCCGGCCTCGTCACTTGACTCGTTTCAAAAATACGTGATCGGTCATTTAGCCAAGTCGGACTCCGACCCTTCTGGTGCTAATTCAGAACAGGAGCCATCCCTTTCAGCCCAATAGCCTATTAGGATCTGGTGAATGGAACCTCCAACCAGGGGGCATTAGCGACAACAACAACAAAAAAGAATGCGCAACATGCATAAGCTCCAAATCAGGTGTTAAAATTATTTGCATGTAATTAAAAATAGCATGTCCCAAAGCTATCTGTAAGAAATAATTGCGCGATTTCCACCTCGACTTCTAGTTTTTGAGCGAAAGATACTTGATTACGTCAACAAGTGGGTTTAACCCCCATTGTAAATTTTACAGAATCAAATAGTAGCCCGTTTCAAGTGTACCCCAAGACCGTCATACTCACTTGGAAATTTTCCCTGCAGGACGGATTCATCTTCTCCTTTGTCTAATTTTAACTCGCAGAAGACGGTCAGGCGCCCATCAGTTAGGATCTCACTTCTCCTTTCAGAAAACTCGAAACATCGCATCCAAACACCTACTGTAAAAGAATTGTACCCGTCCACTTCCCCACTGCGGTTCTTTATTCTCCCTCTGTAGCCTGTCTTCATTCCGAGCTTGACGTTCAGCTTGCTTAGAAATAAGGGATTTAGCTGATGAAAAGATATTCGTAGACGATTGTCTCTAACGTTAAAATGAAAGCATACTTCACATGAAGAACCCGAAAATGAGAAATTGGGACTTCTCAGTTTTTCATCGTGCTCGTATACGCACAAGAAGAAATTGTCGATGATCCACTGGAAACATCCTTCATCCGAGGAAATAACTTTACCAACTTTAATGTGATCCATATACATTAAAGTCAAATAATAGATCAGTTCTTTGGGTTCTATTTTCTCTTAAATTGCTGGGTTTTCTTACAGCACTCAGAAACCCCCTCCTGTTATCAGTACACACAAAAAAGAAAGGTTCGATCTGTGCCGTTTTTCTTGGGAATCTGAAAGAAATTTTAAAAATAATTACAAGATAAAAAGAACTTTTTATATACCACGTTTTTAAATTTTCTGTTGAATCATATAAAGTTGACAATTCTACGTATTAATAAATACTTTTTTGAAAAATTTTTTGATGAATTATCCCATTAACTTGAAAGAAAATGATCAAATGCGTAATAAAGAGAGCAATTATAAGAAATTTTCAAACAAAATTAACTGAAAATGAATTCAATACTGCTTAAAGATGGCTACAAGTATTAAAATAATGGATTGTCATCGTGTTCTGAGCTATTCTAAAAGTTTCAAATGTCTAGCTAGTCGGGAAGTTAGTTAGAAATCGATTGCAAGATTTGTACTGGACAAACACACAAACAAGCAAGAAAGCGAGTTAATAAAAACGTGGTACAAATTGAAAGAAATTAATAATCTAACCGACATTCATCATTCTCGTATACAGGGTCATCGAAAAAGGTGTCCTTGATTGCAACGTTAAATAAAGAACCATATAATAGGGGTCATGGTGTTTATTTTTTCACCAAAAGATACAGAAACGAATCAAGTTTTGGACATTACCTAGTAGGTTTCGATATGAGCCCCCCCCCAACCCCCCACCCGTCGCTCGTCACATATCTAGGCGACAGTCGATCTACATCCAGGTACGCTCGATCATAGCAGAAGCAGTCGCAATGGCAGCAGTGATTATGTCCGGTAAATGACCTAGTACCGGATCTTCTCAGCGTACAGAAATGTCTAGAGGGGTCAAATATTAGGTCAGTTCTTGGTGGCAAAAAAAAAAAAAAAAAAAAATTGGACCGTTGTTTCCTATTGTAAGGACTTCGCCTAAAACCAAGACTGACAGCCTTTAATATTTACAAAATGCTTTATTGGCATTCTAGATTAAATATAGGCTTTATACAATAATTACAAAATAAACATTATCTAAGGATAATTCGCGGGTTCAGGATATCATGAGAGGAACGGCAAGAAACCGCAAGCTCCGATGTCTGGCCGACGAGGGGTGTCCACCCTGCAAAAAAGAATCGTCAACTGCTCCCCAATTACATCAAGGTGTCGAGTATATATGCTCTCATTCTTCGTGGGGGTTCCTTTTCAGTTACCGCTTGCCGCTCCGTGCCTTCAAGCGTCTGAGGAGCCAACACTAGCCTTTCATTTGGACTCCATTGTCAATTAGGGAATCGTTTCAGAAGAGGTTCCTTTCTTGAAGTATATCGAAGAGTCACGGCTTTTGTGTAACTAAACGGAAGGTCACCTTTCGGCACTGATAAAACAGCTTAGATGACAAAGACGTGTGTCCCTTGGAATTTACCCGTAGGGACCGTCAAGTCATTACACTATCTAAAGTCAAAATCCACGTAGGAAGAAGCGCGACGTCACAGCGTCGGCGCACGCCCCCAGAGCTGGTCACGGTCGACCTGACATGAAAAAATAAAACTCACCAGAGTTTACACACCATCTGTTGCTACGCAAAATCCGATCGGTCGATCGTTGTTCCCGGTGTGCACATCTCAAACCTACGGACACCTTTTCCGATGACCCTGTATATTCAGGCGACTAAATCAGGAAAGTTAATGAGATGGAATTGCGTCAATCAGTTCCATACCGAAGATCCATAATGTTAGTGTCAATAAGGATATCTAAATACGATTCAGTGAAACTGTACTGAATTGTCGAGTGCTTTGAGTCCAGTGGTAGAAGGCATGGGAATTTTCCCCTGGTGACGATTACAGGGTGTCTGGCGAGTCCCGACATCGCACCTTGGCCTTCCAAGGGGATCCCCCGATGACAAGGTTAGAAAACAGCGGATGGCCAGCCCTAACACAATACAGACATGCACTCTCAATTCCGTATAAAGCGAGTAATATTGAGCATGCGCATGGAATAGAGAACGGCAATATTCTAGCAGCACTTTTTTTTTTGAAGTTGGTGGGGGGGGGGGGACTGCATCGAATTTTCATCTAGAGGAATAACGATCAGGTAAAGGAGAATTTCGAAGGGATACAGAAACCTTAATATGTTGGCGCCTCTTTGGCGAGTTGCGTATTGTTTTTCGCTCGGCACAGGTTTGCTATTCGTTTTGAGGGTAATTTGAGAGTCAATTACACTGAGAGTTGTAGTATCTTATTCCACGTGAGACAGAATAAGGGAAACTTTATAAAAGCGTTTTGTTATAAATCAAGTGAAAATTTTTCTGAGTGTAAAAATGCACAACATTATTATTCTTTCTTTATTTACTGTACTGGCTTTGTACAGCTTAACATACAGTATTTTATTTTTGGGATTGAAGTTGCACTTATTGGTAAATAACTACCTTATTATTTACCGAATAGAGAAGGGACAATGCTGATGAATTTAACCTGACTTCTTCAGATTTGTATGAAAATGGAAACTAGATTAGCATTGCGATGAATGTTTTGCCAGTTTGTCTTCGCTTTAAACTTTAAAACATTGACATCCAATTTTTTTGGCTGCGTCCCATGAAACAAACATTGAAAAAAAGTTATTACAATTTTTCTTTTGCGCGGTGGCCCAGTTGGCAAAAGCAGCGGACCAGTGATCTGAACGTCCCTGGTTCGATGCTCGTAGCTGCAAATCTACCGCCTTGTTCACTAATGGTGGGGGGGGGGCGGACGATGGCCGAATGGCTAGGGCGCTGGCATTCGGTACCAAAGTCTGTGGGTTCGAATCCCACTGTTGGCATGGACGTTTGTAGCCGTTCAGAATCGGCTTTAAGCAGTAGGTCCCTGTCTAATTAGCCCTCGTGTAGCAAAAATTGACCGTAGCGCTCCGAACCAGACCAAACCAAACCAATCACTAATGGTGGCCGGGGGCACGTAAAATAGGGTATGTATAATTATAAATGGAATAAAATATTCCAAAGTCGTTATAGATAGGCAACAGTATGTCATAGGGCAGGGGTTCCCAAAGCACTTGCGGCGAAGCGCCCATGATCTCCAATCTAATCTATCGCTAAGGACTATTCCGATATAACTTGACGAAAATGGACAAGAAGGGGGAAAATAACTCTCCTTTTCGAGTCCGCTATTGTTTATCTTTGTGTTTGCTTCGAAAGGGGACATCGAATCAATAGATTAGGCAGTTTAAGGAGTGTTATTATATATTAGGAGTAGTAAAATTATTTTTCTTTCTTTATTTACTGTACTGGCTTTGTACAGCTTAACATACAGTATTTTATTTTTGGGATTGAAGTTGCACTTATTGGTAAATAACTACCTTATTATTTACCGAATAGAGAAGGTACAATGCTGATGAATTTAACCTGACTTCTTCAGATTTGTATGAAAATGGAAACTAGATTAGCATTGCGATGAATGTTTTGCCAGTTTGTCTTCGCTTTAAAGGATTTAAACTTTTAAAGATTGACATCCAATTTTTTTGGCTGCGTCCCATGAAGCAGACATTGAAGGCCACGAGACAAAACTGGGTTTTGTCCCTGAAACAGACATGAGGCGTCCCATGAAACGTCCCATGAACGTCCCATGAGGCGTCCCATGAACGTCCCATGAAACAGACATGAGGCCACGAGACAAAACTGGGTTTGTCTCGTGGCACGTACCATGGCCTGACCATGGAACATCTCATATAGGCTTTCCCATAGCCGGTCGTATTCTTGTCTTGCATGGGCATTCTTCCTTAGCAAAAGAAAAAAAAATGTCAAGATCAATCACCAAAACCCAGCGCATTCCCCAACGGTCGGAGGGCACCTGCCAAAGGAATTTCGAGAATGCCTCCTGTATATTCTTTGTACAGTCCGACCACGGAAGCAAGGTCCCTGGAAGCTGTTACGCATGCGCGAGAAAAACTAGTCTACTTAGAAAATTGGGGAAAACGTCATATTTTCGGATGTGTTTGTTTATGAAATACGGAATGTATTTCAGACTGCTTTTTGTCCGCAATTTTAAAGTTATTTTTTAAAACTTTATTTTTGATCGAATATGTGAATAATAATTTCAAAATAATAAAAAGAAAGAAGCAAATCTATTTAAAAAATAGGAGTTTTATAGGAGTGGATTACATCACAATCAAAGTTATCTAAAGCTACGTTTTCGGTGGTTCTTTTTTTTCTGACGTTTCCTCGGAGATTCAAATTTTGGAGTTTCTTCACCCTTTGCTTTTCTGCGCATTCTTTTTACTCTGGACATTGATATCCCGGTCATTTCACTAGCTCTCTTTAGGGATTGCGAAAGTGGAACAATAACATTTCCTTCTAGTGCTTCTTTATCACACAATTTAATTACATTGTGTATTATACGTTTACAATCACTACGGAACGGCTTATTCCGAGCAGTTGTGTTGGGTAAAGGATCCAGTAATTTTAATATAATAATCAAAATAACAGACGAGGAAAAAGCAAGCAAGCGCAGTTAGCAACCGATTCTAAAGAATGTCGAGAGAATACGAGACTTTTCCCCCTCCTTCCTCAGCAGCCTTCCCTACAGCACCAATAGAATCGTCTTGGCACTATGCCAACCGTGGTTCTTCGTACTGTGGTCGGACAGTACCTGCCCTCTCGGCTGCAGATTTCACAATAACCAATAACGAACGGGAGTGGTGGCATTCCTTCCCCCCTTTCCTCCAACTGCTCATATCGTCTGATTATACGGGCAGGTAGTCTCGTCGTCAGTTATCTCGCTAGTGGTCGCTGCACATGTCGTGTTCTAAATAAGCTGAATAGATTTTTTTTCGTAAATATGGATAGATTTTTGATGAAAAAAAACCGATAATGCAAGTACTAATAAAGATCATGCATCGACATGTGACATGCGTGGAAAGAAGCGGAAATGCCGCAAATACGAAGACAGCTTACTTGGATTTTGGCTTCACTTCAATAGAAGTCAATGATGAAGAGAGACCGCAGTGTGTGATCTGTTCTAAAGTTCTATCATCCGAGATCATGAATCCAACTAAATTGAGACATCAGCTTGAAAATACGCATCCAAACATGGTCGACAAACCACGTGAATATTTTAGCAGAAAAATGAAAGATTTGTACCAAGAAAAAAATGTTTTCACTAAGCAAGCGTCAGTGCCAAAACAATGCCTTGTTGCCGTCATTCAAGGTGGCATATAGAGTAGCGAAGTGCAAAAAGGCCCACATTATTGCTGAGGAATTAATTCTACCGCCTGCTGTGGACATGCCTAATATAATGATGGGAGAAAATGCGGGGAAACTTCTGGCGAATATTCCTTTGTTGAGCAACACCATTAATCGAAGAATCCAGAACATGGCTCAGGATCTCAATGATCAATTGATAGAAAAAGTTAAAGGAAATGAATTTGGACTGCAACTAGATGAGGCCACAGACAGCAATAAGGATGCACACCTCATCAGCTATGTAGATTTCATTGATGGTTGTACTATTGTTGAAGACCTGTTTTGTAAAACCATGACTGGAACTGGAACGGCTGAAGATATGTTCGATATCCTTGACGCAGTTATGACGGAAAATGATTTTGATTGGACAAAGTGCATCGGTGTGTGCACTGATGGCGCTCGATCAATGTCTGGTCATTATGGAGGCCTACAGGCGCTGATTCGTACCAAAGCCACGGATTGTTTGTGGACCCATTGCATCATTCACAGAGAAGCACTTGCATTGAAATCGCTGAGTCATACACTGAATCTCGTCCTAGAATGTTTAATAAAGGTGGTAAACTATATAAAAACTAGGCCACTCAAAGCCGGATTTTTCAAAAACCCTGTGCGAGGATTTTGGGGCCGACCACACGACCCTTATATACTACTGCAGCTCGCATTGGCTCTCACGTGGCAATGTACTATCGCGAACGTTTGAACTTCGACAAGAAATTTACAATTTCCTGAAAGAAAATGATCATGTGAACGCCAACAATTTCACGGATCCAAACTTTCTGCTGAAACTGGCATACTTGTGCGACATATTTGAAAAACTAAATGCATTGAATGTTTCTCTTCAAGGCCATATATTGAAGCTTGAAGAGAAGATTTCAGCATTCAAGAAAAAACTACAGATGTGGAAAAGAAAAATGAATGATATTGGAGACAAAGATTGTTTTCCTGTATTGCGGCAGTACATGGTCTGTAGTGGAGAAAAGGTTTCACATAGCATGCTGACAGTTTTCACAAAGCACCTATCACAGCTAACTTGACTGGTTCGCGAAGTACTTCGCAGACGACCAAACCGAGAAGTTTGCGTGGATCCAAGATCCATTCCATGTTGAAGGTCCAAAAGAATTCACTTCACAAGGGGAAGAAAATCTAATTGAGCTATCGAGTGACAAAAGCGTGAAAACGAAATTCTCTTGTTTGTATTTGACGGAGTTTTTGAGATCTATAAAAAATGAGTATCCCATTCTAAGTGCAAAAGCTATAAGGGTTCTCATTCCCGTTGCAACTTTATATCTGTGCGAAGCTGGGCTTTCAGCAGTTGCTGTTATAAAGAGCAAATATCGTTCGAAAATTAATGTTGAAAAATAAATAAGAGTAGCTATATCACGCTTTATTCCACTATTCGAACAATTGAACAATGAGCAGCAGGTCCGCTCAGTGCACAATGTTCCGTCACACTAAAACTAAACACACATATACCAAGAGCATTTGGAAGGTAATTTCATTATTAATTTTATTAATGTTTTCCTATTAATTACAATTAAAGTACTTGCGTGATTTTAAAACACAAGTTGTATTAATTTATTAATGTTCTCACCACTTCTCTAATTTCTTCTTCACAGTCGTACAAATATGAAATATATATATTATACATAATATATGCAATAATAATATTCCACAGGTAGATATTATGGTATGTCGAGGGTGCCGTGAAAAAAATTCTAATTCTCTTAAGGGTGCCACGACTTAGATAAGTTTGGGAACCCCAGTAATAGGGGAACGAAACTTTCTTCTTACTGTCAGTAATGCTTCGCAATTAACAATCCATGATTTTAGTTGAGCTGTACTTCGCGTCATATATATTTGCGAAAAACATCCATCGATATGGATCGATCATAACATAATCTTAGCCTTTATTTTTTTCACTCATTTCGCATGGATGGAATTTAGTATCATGTTGAATCGATGGAAATTGGTTTTAGGATAGTGGTTGGTATTGTAGATGAAGTAAAAATGGCTTTCCAACCGAACAATACTCAGATGCGGGGTAAAAGCAAGATCGTCTTACCTTTGGGGAAATTCGAGGCTCCGTCCTCTTTAAATGAGTAACTAAGAGACCAAAAAATATTACTGTGTCAGAGCAACAGTTTGTTGTAGTGATCAAAAGCGTTTTGCACAAGAATTCACTTAGCGGAAAGAGAGGCGTTACCCCAAGGTCTAAGTGATATATTATCACAACAATTAAATAATCAAGAGATGTTCGAGACAACGTTATCTAATCTTTCTCAATAACGAGTCGTCACTGTGTATAAAAAGTAAGTTTCGTTTCCGTAGATAAAAAAATATTGACATGCTATTGCTTTTCTACAGCGACTTTCAAAGGATATACTGTATTATTCTATAAGGCGATTCACTCGAAAGACGCCTTGCATATGTTGTAATAACTTTCGCTACGTCAAAGCGATGTGAACGAAACAACGTACAACGTACTCCTCATTAAATAGCACATCCCATCACACGGTTCTCGGATGAAGCGTGGTTCCATTTATCGGGTTATGTTAACTCAGAAATCACCCGTATATGAACCGAGGAAAATCCCTTTTCCATTCACCAAACACTGCTCCTTGATACTAAAGTTGGTGTGTGGTGCGCGATGTCCCGATTGCGCATTATAGATCCCATTTTTTTTATAATACCGAGAACATCGATGTGTACCTGGTTTCTTTTTTAACAGTTTGTGAATCAACTTGATGATCTTGAGTTAACGGAAGGTTACTTCCAACAGGATGGAGCAACGTGTCACACACCGACACGGAGCATGGCTGAAGTTGAGTCTTTCATAGGTAACAGGGTAATTTCAAAGGGGCTTTAGCCACCGCGGTCGCCGGATCTGATACCACTAGAATTTTTCCTATGAAATAAGTTTCTCGGAACAAGCCTCCCACTGCGCAAGATGTGAAGTAAAACATCGAACTTGAAATAGTTTACGTCCCCCCCCCCGCCCGATAGCCTCTCCAATACGTTCAGTAACATGGAGATCCGCTTCGAAATGTGTTTGGCAGAAAAAGAAAAAGGACTTTCAGAATAGCATGTCATGCAACCGATTGTATATATATATATATATATATATATATATATATATATATATATATATATATATATATATATATGTGTGTGTGTGTGTGTGTGTGTGTGTGTGTGTGTGTGTGTGTAATATATTAAATATTATGCCCTTCAGTCTAGCATTTAAATTCCTTTTCCTAAATCCAATCCGCAGTAATCTTAATTTATCGCTTTAAAACCCTTAGCAACAAAACTTCCCATAAACCGCATGCATTTCTACACGTGTACATGTTAGAATTTAGGCGTGGGTTCGCATCGCAAGCCCCAATATCTGCTGACCCTGCAAAATAATAGCCAAATGTTTTTTTTTCACCTCTCGCGTTTACTGTTGAAAGGTGATATTCGCTTCCAAGCCGTCTTGGGGCCCACCCCACGCTAATGATAATTATTAGAGATATTACGTTGAATTATTATTAAATCCCACTTGTGCCAAGTTCAAGGTTATTGGCTCGTTTTGCTATCTTTTGAATTAGCATATATTTTTTTCCAAATTATACCTCTGGCACCTCCACGTGGTGGGCCCTGGGGAGTGACCGAAAGGTTGGTCGCTAACGCCGGAGGAGCGTGGGTATAGTTGAGTAGTTAAACAGCCAAGTATGGAAAGGAGAAGCGAATGGAGGAGCTACGAGTGCTCAATGAGGAACTAGTTAAGCTGAAGCATCAGAGACTGATCAATGCAATCAGCACTTCCAAGTTAACTGTGGAAGTTAAGGGACAACTAAATGATGACATTGGGGAGCTAGTTAGCTTAATTACAGATCAGAAGAAAGTGATACAATATCTAAAGGGCAACATAAGTATCCTTGAAAGAAAGGATAATAAGACTTATGCTGAAGCAGTTAAGAGGAAGGCTAGTGAGAAGAAAAAGACGGCGAAGAAAACACAGAGAGAGGTGAGAAATGAAATTGAAATTATACCAATGAATAAGCAAGAATCGGAGGTAACCAAGAAAGTTATTAAAGAGAACATGAAACCGGAAAAGCTGGGAAAAAGAATAAAGAAATGTAAAATGATCGGAAGAGGTGGAACTGCGGTTGAAACTGAGACGAAAGAAGACCTTGACATCCTAGTAAAGGCTTGTAGAAAAAAGAATGAGGTGTACACGTTATATGCTACACGTACACCAAAACTGAGAGATCCATGCATAATAGTTTATGATGTTGAGGGAAAATATGAAAGAGATGAAATGATAGAGTTGTTGAAAAAGCAGAATACTGAGTTGGAGAATGATGAAATTGAGGTTCTTACCAATTATAAGACGGAGAGGGGATTGTTTAACAGGATATTGAGACTTAAGGGAGAGACATATAGGAAGATTGAGAATAGTATGAAATATAAAGTGGAATGGAAATACTGCCCATAGAAGGACTACAGAAAACCAACGATCTGCTATAAGTGTTGGGGGTTTGGCCACGTAGCCAAACACTGTAGGAACACTAAGTTATGTAAAGTCTGCGCGGAAGAACGTAACGAGCGACAACCCTGCAAAGGTGAACCCGTTTGTATCAATTGTTTGAAGTTTCGGAAGAAGACAGGGAAAGAGATCGACGTAAAGCATCTACCGACGGACCAAGTCTGCAGTAGATGTAAAACTGAAATAGAGAGAATAATGAGAACTACTGACTATGGCGTTAGGGTCACTGGGACTCCTCTGCCCTTTTTGATGATGACTGAGAACGAGCTTGAAATTGTTAGTTAAATATTTATATTGTTTGTAAATCTTTGTTTTCTCTGCTCAAGTTGGAGCAGCACGTTTGGTGTCTATGTTTATGTTTCTGCACAAGTGGTGCAGTTCTTCTGTACATTTTGTTATAAACTTAATGTAATAAAGTTGATGAGCGATGTATTTCGCAGAGATGGTGGCTGCGGAACGGAATAGCATAAGGTTAAATAAGATTAGATATGGCTCTGGTTGTTGGATGACTCTGATCGTAAGACCGCTAAGCGGACGGTGTCAAGTGGTACTGATAGGATATAGATGGTGCGAAGTGTCTCGCTGTCGAGGGGCGGGGAATATGGCCAGTGATTGGACCTGTAGAACCAGAGTCGAGCGGGTTGCCGTCATGGCGACCAGAAGTCAGTAGGTAATTTTCCGCTGGATAGGCTTACCGCCGAGGTCGGTTTGTTTTCTCGAATCCTTCCAAGCCGTCTCCTGAAATGGACGGATGTACTTTTGTCGCTCTAATAAACGATTCGGCCAGACTGAATCAAAATTTTATTCCTTTCAGGCTGAGTCTAGCTACAGCCATGTAAATATGAGCTAGTTTTCCCTTTCAGATAATAATTCAAGGACGAGATGTAATGGGTATATTACTTACACACACACACACACACACACACACATATATATATATATATATATATATATATATATATATATATATATATATATATATATATATATATATATATATATATATACTTGTCAAAAGGCATTAATCATTTGTTGTTGTTGTTGTTGTTGTGGCTTATGCCCCTTGACCGACAGTATATCAGATCAAATCCATATACGCTATTAGGTAGAATGGTGCGGCTTCGATCTTCAATAGCAACACAAGCGACTTGACTAAAGGACCGGTCCCATAATTTTGACCCGAGTCAAGTGACGAGACCGGTACACTGGACCCCGCACCTCCAGAGGGAAAATTTGAGAACTTGGAGTACATTGCAGCCACGACAGATCTTTCGTGCACCAGCCGCCATTAGCGTACACGGTGGTGGATTTGTCAGCGATCGGCATCGAACCAGAGACGTTCAGATCACTGGCTCGCTGCTTTTGCCAACTGGGCCACCACGTCCATTAATCACTTTTTAAAGTTATGAAATCCAGCGAACTAAAAGCTTAAATTTTGAAACGGACCCCCCCCCCCCCACACACACACACACATATATATATATATATATATATATATATATATATATATATATATATATATATATATATATATGGCCCATTTGGCAAGCAGGGGGTTAGTGATCTGAAAGTCATTGGTTCGATGCTCGTCGCTGACAAATCCATTGCCCTGTAGACTAATGGCGGCTGTTACACGTAAAATCTGTCGTAGCTACAATGTCCTTCAAGTTCTTAAAATTACCTGTGGAGGTGCGGGGTCTTGTGTTCTGGTTTCGTCACTTGACTCGGTTCACAATTCCGGGACAGGTCCTTTGGCCAATTCGGACTCCCACCCTTCACAGAGAAAAATAAGCCGGTCAGTTTTCGAAAGTTCAAGGTTTGCAGACACATTTCATGTGGGTTGAAAATAAAAT
Source organism: Dolomedes plantarius (assembly GCA_907164885.2). Lineage (NCBI taxonomy): Eukaryota > Metazoa > Arthropoda > Arachnida > Araneae > Dolomedidae > Dolomedes > Dolomedes plantarius. Next base: position 56,757,681 of record OU015490.1, read on the forward strand.
TAGTCCACAGACCTATCTAATGTGTTCACCGCCTCACCCAAAAGCGATCTGAATATCTTGTTCGTGGGTTGTAGAGATTTTTCCGTTTTCCTGGCTCGCGCCGCGGGAGATTTTCTTCGACCATCACTCCCCAGAATGCGAAGCGTCGATTGCAATGGTGCAAAGCCCACTGTCATTGGACTGTGGACATGTGGATAAATGTTCTTTGGAGTGATGAATCTCGCTTTACAACCTGGCAGTCCGATGGACGCGTCTGGGTTTGGCGGATGCCCGGCGAGCGCTTCTTACGTGTCCGCGTTGTGCCGATTGTTAAGTTTGGTGGTGCCTTCCCCGAAATATTGCCATAGAGTTGGCAATATGGCGTGGGGGTGTTTTTCATGGTTTGGCCTGGGTTCCTTAGTTCCTGTGGTTGGAAACAGGAACTCTGAGATGTATGTGGACGTTCTTGACAATGCTGCTCTCCCAACTCTATGGCAATATTTCGGGGAAGGCCCATTTCTCTTCCAGCAGGAAAACAGTCCCATTCACGTATCGAGACTTGCACAGGCATGGTTTAACGAAATGGGTGTTCAAAAACTGGACTGGCCTTCTCAGAGCCCCAATCTAAATCCTATTGAACACCTTTGGGACGAATTAGAACTCAGATTACGTAGCCAGCCAAATCGACCATCCTCACTGCCGGCACTCACTTCAGCTGTGATGGACGCCTGGAAGTCAATTCCTATGGACACCTATCAAAAACTGGTGGAAAGTCTCCCCAGACGTGTGCAGGCTGTCATCGACGCAAAAGGAGGACCAACATCATATTAATATATGCCCCAGGACTCTCAGAGTCCGTACCACTGGCCGTCCGGATACTTTTGGCCAGATTGTGTATTTCTCCGATAAGGAGATAACACGGAAAAGTTTTAAAAATTTAAGAAGTTATAGAAGTGATTAAACAGCATTCATTTACAGAATGGGCTTTTTTTTTAAATGACCTATTCTGTAATAATGAAACTGCCCCCCCCCCCCGGAAAAAAGGTAAAGAAATTATTGCGCAAACAAACTTGATCCATGTGTACTTTGCTTGTGTGAGTCAACACCCCTTAAAAGTTGTTCATACATGCTTTTCTCAAAATGCATTTTAGCTACACCGAAGGCGCGAAATAGGCTTGGGAAATTATTTTCAAAGTATCAAATACAGGGTGATTTTTTTTAAACTGATACTACTGAGAGTCATCTGTAGCGCAATCTATCAGGCGGAATTCCACCAAAATTGATATAGTTACTAAGGCCGACATCGGAAAGAGTTTCCGTGAAAAAAAAAAAAAAGTTCCAAAAGTCGCCGATAGGGGAAGATATGGCGCTTTTGCTATCGGCGCACCCGATAATTTTCATAAAAGGCAAGTAAAACATCAAAATACAAATTCACGACTATGTAGTCGACACCAACGCCAGTATTTAAACTGCACATATTAGGGAGACGGTCTTTCTCCCCGGACGGAAAGAAAGACCGTCTCCCTATTCTGATAGTAATTTGCGCTCAGTGCAGAGAAATACATATTTCACCGTGTGCCTTCCTTTTTTGTGCTTCCTCCCCTTTGATGTTAATTTTTTCCCTTACAAGCCATCATGAGTTCGAGGAAGGTTAGAGATAACTCTCAGTATAAGTGGAAAATAGTGAGAATGACGATAGACACAGAAAAAAGAGATATAGTCAAGTCTCGTATATAGCGGGTTGTTTTTATAACGCGATTTCCATATAACGCGGAGCAAAAATTGCGACAGCTCTCCTATAACGCGTTTTTCGTACAAGAACATTTCAACAACTCAAATGGCTTGAAAAATTTATCTATGGCAGCGCTTATCTGATGAGTTAAATTTTTTTAGTTGGCATTTATGGGATATTCCCCTGTTTATCAATTTCGGTTATCAGGGAATTTCCCTAAAAATGAGCAAACAATAAGGCATTACCCCCTTTTATGTTATTCTAAGATTGTCTGTAAAAATATGTTGAGACGTATGTGTAATAAAGTTCTTTTGGCTTGTTTAATTTACGTTATTGAAATTGAACAACATTACAGAACATCTAGGTAATTTTTTTTTTTGCTGTAGTACAAGTTCTAACTGTTTCTAACTTGTTCGTACTTGTTCTAACGCGCATCCTCATGGTCGTTAATGCTTGAACGCGTTTAAAGTAGCGTAAGTCTCGTTTAATAATTATAATTACAATTTATTTATATCCGAGATTCTATATAACGCGGTACGAATTTATTTAATTTGTATCAATTCTAAGTTTCTTACAACGCGGTACAAATTAATATGATTTGTCTTATTTCTATGTTTCTTATAACGCGGTTTCCATAGAACGCATTTCCTGATTTGAATTAATTCCGAGTTTCTTATAACACGGTTTCCATATAATGCGGTATGAATTAATCGCGTTATAGGTGAATTAAGTGTCATAGCCAGGGCTCGATTTAGAAAATTCTGGACTATAGGCACAAATCGGGATCACACAAAAATGATCATGAATCCTTGTGAAAGTACCATTTTACCAAGAATTGGCTCTTTGAAGCGGAGAAGCCTAGAACATTGTCAAATGACAAAAAGCAATACAACATATTAACTTCATCATTAAAACACCAATACAATGCAACCAAAAAAACGTATTAATCCCTTATATACACTATAATACACATATAATGAGCTATACATATAACTATACATATGATGAACCAATCAGTCAAATTTGAAAGGATATATAAAAAAATTGCTATTAAAAACGGTAAAATTAAAAAATTTTGAATTGGAAATTTGTTTTTTTTCTTTTAAAATAAATTTTTTTTTGGGGGGAGGGGGCCCAACATACAAGGCCCAGGCCTAACGGAAAATCAGGGCCTGGTCATAGTGAAGTATGGACGTGGCAGCCACGTGTCTGATCTCGCTGCACTGTTCAAAATGCCTATAATAACGATATCTTCCATAGTGAAAAATAATGAAACTATTAAAGGAGCCAGCGTTGCTAGAGGTGTGTCCGACCAAGCTCACAAATATTAGGGGGGAGGGGAATGAAGAAATTGTTGTACATTTGGATTAATGAAAGACAGTTGGAAGGTGACAGCATGTCAGAGGCAATAATTTGCGAGAAGGCAAAACAAATGCATGCCGAACTGTTAAAAGACAAGCCTGGAACGCGTGCTGAGAGCAAGCAGTGAAAGGTTTAAAGCCAGTCATGGACTCACTCCCCTTCCAAACTATAGCCCATGTCCTCCTCTACAACTTCGCTACTATCCCAATAGGCCATCAATTCCTTTCGGCACAGGCTGAGTGAAGATAAATTTTATTTTATTTTATCTAATTATTGTTTAAAGTTATGTCTGTCTAGTTTAAAGATTTCGTATAAAAAAAGCCATCAATCGATAAATTGCCCAGTGAAGTATGAAATTTATGGTTTCCAGGAACAAATTAATTCAATTTACATTTCTTCTTATGGGTAAAATTTACCCCTCATTTTCGGTACTCGTGGTACTTTCTGAATTAACGACGAGTAACGAGGTACCACTGTAGCTACACTGCTAAAAAAAATAGGAGAGCAAGCAAGGAAGTTAAGAAAACCGTGCGAGACAGCCACGTATTGGCATAAAATAGATAGTACACGCGTATCAATGCGCAATACAGAAAAAAATACGTAAAAAAATTTGTAATTAAGCTTTAATTCTTTGAAAATATGGAAAAAACATGAAAAGATGATTTAGGGCAACAATTTTGTTACATGTAAACGATTAAAAAAAAAGTATTGTTTAGAAACGATGCAAGATTTTTAATATGGCGTCTGGTCTCCTCGAACAGCTAAGACTGCTGCACACCTGTTTTCCAAGGATGCGATGATGTTATCGATAAGACTTTGGGGAATACTGTTCCACTCCTCACGAAGTGCAATCTCCAAAGTCTCGGAGAGTAAAAGGAGGCCTTGGTCTCGCAACAATGCGTCGTCCGAGCATGTCCCAAACATGCTCGATTGGATTCAGGTCAGGAGAGCACGCTGGCCATTCCATACGCTGTATTTTTTCAGCTTCAAGCATGTTCTCCACAAGACGAGCTGTATGCGGTCTGGCATTATCATGCTGAAAACAAAGGAATTTCCAATAGTTGCAGCGTAAGGTATGACATGAGGTTTCAGTATCTCGTCTGCATACTTTCGGGCCGTCAAAGTACCATTCCGAATAATATGCAGGTCCGTACGTTCACCTATGCTGATTCCATCCTATACCATAAAACCAGCTCGTCTGTATTGTGACCTTTCACGAACGAATGTGGGGTTATTTCGAGTGCCCCTTTCCCTCCATACCAATACATGTCGGGTGTCACACTCCAGACTGAATTGGGACTCGTCTGTAAACAGCACTTGGCTCCAATCACGTTGCTCCCAATCTCGACGTTCAGCAGCCCATCTTCTTCGGGCCGCACGGTGGCGTGAGGTCAACGGAATGCAGACCATTGGCCTACGCGCATAGAGACCTCCCTGATGAAACCTATTACGTACTGTTTGGCTGGACACACTTCGTTCTGTTGCCAAGAGTAACTGTCTTTGCAGCTGAGTAGCATTGTCTGTTCTGTTTAGACGAGCTGTTAACAGTATATACGGTCATCAGTTGCTGCAGTGGCGCGTCGCCGACCTTGCCCTGGTCGACGTCTAACATTCCCTGTTTCTTGGAATCGATTCCACAGCCTTGCAACGACATTTCTGGCGACTCCAACAGCGTCCGCGACACTACGTTGTGTTTGCCCGGATTCAAGTCTGCCTATAATACGCCATGCCATGGATTCCGGTAAATCACGTTGTTGAGACATTTTCAAGGCACCTTTTCTCAAAAAGAATAACTGAGCAATCGAATTTCACAGTTAAGGCAGGGAAACAGACGTTTCTGCAACATCCCGATTTCCGCCCTTATGTTCTTTTTCTGGTTTTTGACGTCATGAACTTTGATTTGCATATGAAGTTTTCTTCTTCTGTTTCCTGCTAGGCTTTAAATTATGGATGATTTATTTTATGTTACTTATCGGTGTAAGTATTTGCGTAATTTCGTTAAAGCCATGTGCTCCCCTAATTGTTTTGAGCAGTGTATATATAGTAATATATTGGACTCAGGGTAGCGAATAATAGAAGATATATAGAGTCCAGTCTACTGAATTAATAACACGTTTATTTAGAGTCTTGATTAGACGAGTTTTACAACTATTTACAAAGGTCGTTAAACAGCCTCTAGACATAGAGGGAACTGGCCTTCACAGTACCCCGTAATTTACCTAAAACGAAGTCAGCAACGAAACACAATTCGTCACATTTTCCAAAGTTGGAATAGTGCTTTCGCGGGATACGATTATATAAAACCGTGCTGGTCTCAAATGATGCAAGATGATCTCTTACTACAAGAACTCTCCTGGTGCCTATAAATTATCACTTCGAGGACTTAGAAAGGTCGGCACGAAGCCTCTAGAGCGTTCCGCTCTGAAAATAAAATAACTTCTGGGATGGAGTGTAATGATTGGACCTCTGAGAAATGGACTTCTCTGGATGAGATTTGATCCAAGTCTAAAATCTCTTGATTTTTTCTTTCCTCTTTCGGAAATTCGCGCTCCCAGCCACGTGGCGGGACTTAGCCTCCAGTTGGTCGGATGACCGCTGTGACGTCAGGGTTATCTCCCCTGATTGGTTTCGCCGATGGTGACACGATGGCGGATCTTCGAACAGCTGACTGGGACGACCATTAATTAACTTCCGCCAAGGACGTTGCCTGGGCGTGACTTCTTTCTCTTTTAATGACATTTCGTAGACTAGATGGCGTCGGGTCATAGAAATTGCCTGGTTCACTTGGCGAGTGGCGTTATTGCTCCGTCTGGCGAGACGATTTATTGAGAAGTCCGTAATAGATGGAACCTCGTAATTAATATATATATATATATATATATATATATATATATATATATATATATATATATATATATATATGTGACATTTCACCCCTGATTCCATAACACACACAATAAGCAAGACGAGGCAGAGTTCTATAAAATTGCAGTTCTTTATTCAGAATAGTTGGGAACGGATATCAGAGCGCCCTTCTAGCATGACGCTGAACATACAAGTGCTTACAAAGACAGACAATCGCAGACTGCCTGCTCTCTTAGTCAGGGTCTGTACCAAAGTCAGCGACTGTTTACATGAACACAGATGTTTTTCGTGGGTGGTATACTACTATAAGAGGCACATTGGGTGCGCTTTATCTTTATGATATTGTTTGACACTTTTGATCCTTTATCTCTGGCACCTGCAGCCATTATCTCTGAGATATTGTGAACTGCGGATTTTAGATGACTAGAGACGGGGTTTGGGTTACTCCTTCTGGGCGGCATGGCTAATAATCCTATCAACTGAAAAGAATTTATTGTGTTATTTTCCCCACTGGAATTTGCAGATGTTCACTTGCTTTTGGGTGGGCTATTTCTTAGAGGAAGGGTCCTCTCTTAACAGATGTCGGACCCGAATTATAGAAATAGACGAGATTCAACTTATAATGTCAAGATTCAACTTATAATGTCACATCCCCCCTCCCAAGAGGCTATCATCCTATGCCTGCATAGGGTGAGAGACACCTGAGTGTGAGTATGTTGGGACCTCACCTAATTCACTCTGCAAGATCAACATTATAAGTTTTACTACTTCAATTTTTAAGTTAAGTCATAATCGATATAAAACTCTTGATCTGCAGTATCAAGCTCTTTATATCGACATACGTTAGCTGGAATTATAAATCTTTCCGTATCTCTGGAGAAGTTCTCCACCTATCTAAATTCCTCCATCTCCAGTCATCGTGTTCAATACCATAACAATACAATTACTCGGCCTCAAATTAATAGGTGCGCAATTACAACAATAGTTTAATAGTAATTAAAAAGTACATAATTATAACAATATTAGTGGGAGAATAAAATAATAAGGTAATATACTAGTATAGCCATGAAAATAATAACATAGAAATGGCAAGTGATATGGCATAATTGAATCTCTCTGCAAATACATCAATAGTCTGGTAATAATTATGAATAAAATAAGGTATAAGATAATATAATGGTATAGCCATGAAAAGAATAACATAGAAATGGTAATGGATATGGCTTAATTGAATCTCCATGCAGATACATTATACCGAAAATCAGTTCTAATTCAATAGTAATCTACATGAAATCATACACAAAAACAATTCAATTCTGATACTTGTAAATCAATGCTAAATCAATACACAGAAATGATACATTAAATACTTCAATTCAGGTAAACGTAACTCAACATTAATTAAATAGGAAAACATATTGACAATCACGCACTAAATTAGTTCAATTCAGAAAAATATAACTCAATACTATTTACACTTCTAGAGCACTGGTTTACTCGGATAATAATTACTATTTATACAATTACAATAATGCCAGTATGATCATAAAATAGATAATATGATAATAGTGCGTAATAATGAAAAAGAAATAACAGGTGATATAATATAATAAAATCCTTACTAAGACACAAATATATCATATGAACACAATGCTTTTTACAATTATTAGATTATTCATCTCTTTCATTCCACTTAAATTCTCTCATGTTTTTTAATTCACTATATTCTTTAATACAGGGGAATAACTTCTATTTTTCTTAATCTCAAGATCTCTTTCCTATACTCTCCCAGATCTCTACATTGAGCGAAAATTAATCCTTTTACCCTTCTAGTACTCATCTCTCTCAAGCTCAATTTCTGCATTACCTTATCCTTCTAACCTAACTGTAGTGTTCTGACTTATGATGACATCTGCTAATCAGAGTACTAATTTCTCATGATAGCTTGTCTTTGAATAAGCCTGTCCTATTTAAATGAATTTAAGATTCTACTGAAAGGTACAAATTTCCTCCTTCCATTTTTTCCCTTAACTTCATAATTAAAAAATAATAAAATAATTCTGACAACTTCAGCTAGTTTGGTTAAGGTAACTTATTATTCGTCTCTTTTTACACACTCAAAGGAATCGGGGACTCGCTCTTTCCTCCCCCTCTAAAACACTACTCGTCGTTTGACCTACTTCTGTTGGGGTTCAGGGTTCAACTTTTACTCCTAGCACGCTCTATAAGGCCTCAATGCTACACGTAATTCTGACGTCTTAAAAATTTTTAGCAGGTTCCATATTCACTCTCCCAATACCATATTTACTTTTAAGCAAATATACCAATAAACGATGACAATAGAGGAATGAGCTCCGACGGTAGACTCGTGTTCGCAAATTCAGGTAATTTATCCTGAATGGCATTCTGAGTCTTATAGTCTTCAGTCAAATCAAGTGTATTCCTGATTTGCATAGACGTTTTTGGATGCTCGTGTTCTCCATTGCCATTCGTTAGCATTATATCATCACAGTTATTTTGAATACGACCATAATATAATTTAGCACAGTTATTATCATCAGAATATTCATTTATCATTTTACTCGACCTACATATCAATACACGTGACACCTAATTCAAATTAACAAAATACCAATTAAAAATTATATACCAATACACTACGCAATTACTAATTACAGATATTAAAAGTATTGAATCAACCTCTACTCACAAATTTAAGTTAATAATAATAATAAAGCATACTGCTAACGGAATCCAACAGACGTAAAGATGACACTACAATCACTTAATTTAATGTTCAGGTTAAATAGCTTCATATGTGGTAAATATAATAATGGGTATCTACTGTATAACATACACATTAATAGTTCTAGTTAGAAAACCTATAGTAGCTTATACACTGATAGTTTTATCAATAACAATCTTACCTTGCGTTTGTTGCACTGTTAGCGGTAACACTGTTTTTTATGAATTGTCCATTATAATCACTGTGTCCCGGATTCTCCAAACACCATAGTTGGTTACTATGCACTTCACTCAACGTGATCACAAATACACACACACACACACAAAACACTAAAAATAACACTTCGTCGCTCGATGACACTTAGGGCCACATCAAAGGCTAATCAAAACCTTTGACAATCGCACAGCCCGTCATAAATAATACTTGACGTGCACACATAATCACACTGATCTATATTTCATTTTTACAAAACCTAATTGGATCTGTGAAGTCGGCAGGGTCTCTCTAATCAGTAATATATTTCTGTGCTCATTCATTACTCTCTTGTTCTGCCACATTCTGTCCAGGTAAACTGCATCTCGAGGACTCACCACATAACACTGTACAGCTTTCTGACACGAATACTTTTCTTCTGAATATCGGAGAAACATTGCCACTCTCAAATGGGTTTAGTCCCGATCTCTTGTCAGCCCCTCTAGTCTTAGGCTGCAGAGAAAGTTCACTTTCTCCCCTTACTTAGTTTGTCCGAAGCTAGTGTCAATGACCTCTGATTATCACCGAACTCCTTCCATCTTGTATACGAATGAAAACGAAATTGTCTTTCCACTGCAACACCAGTGAGCTATTACCGCATTCTCTAACGTGGGTGACACATGATACCCTGCTCGGTTCGGTGTGGGGAATTGGGAAGCAAGGCTCGTCCGCCATGTTTGTCCTTCTTGTCTTCTATTGCTTTAAAAATGCATATAAGTCCATTTAATCAATTTGATTTCTTCTTATTAAAATCCATTAGGTTTCCTTCGCAAAGTAGCAATCCTGTCGGCTTGTGACATTTCACCCCTGATTCCATAACACACACAATAAGCAAGACGAGGCAGAGTTCTATAAAATTGCAGTTCTTTATTCAGAATAGTTGGGAACGGATATCAGAGCGCCCTTCTAGCATGACGCTGAACATACAAGTGCTTACAAAGACAGACAATCGCAGACTGCCTGCTCTCTTAGTCAGGGTCTGTACCAAAGTCAGCGACTGTTTACATGAACACAGACGTTTTTCGTGGGTGGTATACTACTATAAGAGGCACATTGGGTGCGCTTTATCTTTATGATATTGTTTGACACTTTTGATCCTTTATCTCTGGCACCTGCAGCCATTATCTCTGAGATATTGTGAACTGCGGATTTTAGATGACTAGAGACGGGGTTTGGGTTACTCCTTCTGGGCGGCATGGCTAATAATCCTATCAACTGAAAAGAATTTATTGTGTTATTTTCCCCACTGGAATTTGCAGATGTTCACTTGCTTTTGGGTGGGCTATTTCTTAGAGGAAGGGTCCTCTCTTAACAGATGTCGGACCCGAATTATAGAAATAGACGAGATTCAACTTATAATGTCAAGATTCAACTTATAATGTCACATATATATATATATATATATATATATATATATATATATGTGTGTGTGTGTGTGTGTGTGTGTGTGTGTGTGTGTGTGTGTGTGTGTGTGTACGTACTTCATGTCTATACTTTGAAGCAGGTAGTAATTTTGAATACTCATTAGAATATTTTAACATATAACACGATGAATGATGGTTATAGAATATTCCAATTTTACATTTAGAGAAGAAAAACGGTTTCTTTTAGGAAATGCTTGAAATTACATTTAAGCGTTCAAGTTCCATACTTAAATTCTAGCCACTGCGAAATATTGTATTTATAAAAGAAAACAGTCAATATACTCTGAAATTTCTTTTTTTTTTTTTTTGTGACCGTCACATGAAAAAAGTGTCATATGATGAAACATTTTGAAAAGATGATAAATTTAAATGTCTCTAGGTTCATCCCGTCATAACAAAAGTGCATCTACAGATACATTTTTTTTTTGAAATTCCGAACAGTACAAAATTTTTCTGATGAAAGATTATATCCCGTACAGATGCATATTTTTGTGCTCTGAGAAATTTTGTGTGCTGACAAGCTGTGTTACACATATTCTTTGTTACTAGGAAATACACGTGATAGAAACAGTGTTCATTTTTATTACAACAGTTCCGAGAAATGGAGTAATATTGTGAGCCATAAACTCAGATAAAATAAAATGTTCACGCATAAGAAATAATATACATCGACATTTATTTTTAAACTGGGGATTATTTTCAATTGCAATTTTTTGTCGTATATATATATATATATATATATATATATATATATATATATATATATATATATATATATATATATATATATATATAAAAAGAATCAACATTTTATTCGATTTCGAAGTGAATATTTTAATACAAGTAGAAAAACAAACAAAATTAAAATATTTCATGTTTGAAAATTAACTCGAAAGTGCTTATGAACATTATTTGTTTAGTTTCTCACCTCAGTTTCAGTAGATAAAGTTTGTGAGATATTTCTTAAAAAAAATTACGTTAAAAAAAATCAGAGAGAACTTTGTTTACAAAACAGGAAATTCAAGTGAACTGGTACTGACACAGAAGCTGATTTTATCACTGCATTCCAACTTTGAAATAAATCTGGTGGCTTATATTTCGTATTTCTCCAGAAAAAAAAACTGCAGTAATTTTAAATACGATAACTTTTTAACAGAAAAAGACTGTTCAATACTTATTCATTTATGCATGAATAACAATCAATATTCAAATATTTTTTCCATTCGACAGGGCTTTAATAAGAAGTTCGTTACCCACTGTCAAATTTTCTTTTAAGAATATCTGCCATTTCACAGTTTTAAGGATTTCTGTAGCATTCGCGCAGAAGAATCCCGTGGCTAAATCAAGCAGCTCTTTTTCAGTATGTTGCAAAGCCAAGGTGACAATATCGCAGAACGTGCCAACTGACACGTTGCACTTCATGAACGCCGCGCACTGCTCTTTCAGTTCCTCGACGCCGTACTTATCCGAAACAGTGTACAGGCTGAAGACGTTTTCAAGGCTGATGTGTTTAGTACTTCCCGTGTAGACGTAGTTCAGAAAATCTGGGAAAGCGTCGGGATCGCAGTCGTCTATGACCACGACGCCGTTTTGTTTCTCCACCATGTCATGGCTGAACATGGACTTGAAGACTGGAGATCTCGCTCGCAAGATGCCCCTAATGGCAGGAAATTCTTTCCCCTGGACTTTTATAGTGACGTCGGTGTCCTCTCCACTGGTAAGCAAATTCTTGAAATCTTCTTGCATTTTCTGAAAGACTAAAGAAGAAAGAAATCAAAGAATGTTTGGATGAGATATTCTTTCAATATGAAATATTTTGAAGATCTGGAGGAAGATTTCATTAAAAGATAATCTCAGAGGTATTATGGTTATTGCCTATGATATATATATATATATATATATATATATATACAATGGAATCTCGATCGATCGTTTTCGGATCCATCGTTTTTCCGGATGTATCGTTCATTTTATCCAGTCCAAACGATCATATTACTTTGTTTTGTTTCCGCATCTATCATTCATTTCAGTCGGTCCCTTGAAAAACGCTAGATCGAGATTCCACTGTATATATATATATATATATATATATATATATATATATATATATATATATATATATACACACAGGTGGTTATCAAAATAATGGAAACACTTAGAAACAACATGAAAACATACATTAATATGGCTCAGGATTTCTTTTGTTATGTAATACCACCCGATTCACCTAGGAATTGAATTTTACAAGTCCTGAATAGTGGTAAAGAAACACTCTTCAGGGAACATTCTTCAGGGAATAATTGGGCAAGTTCCTGTAGAGATGTTGATGGTGGGTATCGATTCTTGACTCTATCCGCTTAAACAGACAGTGGTTGGAGGATATATAGTCGGTGGGATTGTGCAGGGCCAGATAAGGTGTTTAACTTCGTTTTGAAGCTCTTCAAACCACTACTTAATAGATTTAGCTGTATGTATAGAGGCATTATCACCCTGAAGAACGCCATTTTCTGCAAGAAACTATTTTTACATCATAAAATACACCTGGTGAGCTTAAATTCGAACGAGTCCTTGTCAATCTCTCTGTTTTTGGGTTACAATAGGGCCTAAAGAAAACCACGAGATGCCATCCCAAACCCTGAAAGATCTTTCTCCATGATTGACAGTTGACAAGATACAGCCAGAATCTTACGTTTGTTTAGGTGTACATCCTGTTGCGAGGAAGAATGGCAACAATGATTCGTAAGATCAAATGCCCTTTTTCAACTTATTATTCGACCAGGATTTGCGATCGTGGCATCACTCGTGTACGATGTTTTGAATTGACATCTGTAACAAGTGGCTTTAGAATTGCTACTCTTCCGTAAATGTTTTGTTTGTGGATTTCCCTCATACCTGTAATGATTGATATTGGAGCATGCAAATACGGATTAAGCACTGCGGTCAATTTGGTTTCAGTGTTTTTCTCTTTTCCATGTCCTAACCCGCTTCAATACCTCGTCCGTCTCTTTCACTCAGCTCTCCCTTTCGTCCACTATACCGTTTCGCAGAGGTTGTTTTTCCGATATATATGTATATATATATATATATATATATATATATATATCCCATTCGTTTCTTCTTATAGAAAATAAGGATTGTGACTAAGAGTCATCAGCCCATTTCCGCAGACCTTATTAGGCCAATAGAACCACATCCCGTCATTTTATCATAAAAAGCTCTAACGAAAGTCCAACTACATACATGACGAGAAACAAAGGGGGAGAGGGAAGTGAAAAGTTGGTAGATAGTTACTCCAAGGTTTTCAAACTCTAACTCGGTCATAACACTAAACGTAACAACCGTCAAGATGACTTGTTGTCATTAGGCGTCAGATCTTATTTTCGAGATCGGAAATGAGTAAGAGAAATCCCAAACTGGAAGGGATACAGATAAGGCACTATGGAAACAAAATAGAAATCAAAAACAGTCTTTTAACAGAAATGAAATGTAGAGGACACTTTGCAAATCAGGATTTATCTCGTTTATATTGGTTTAGGGGGGGGGGAGGGCATGTCGTCTGAAATGGCATCATGCATGCCTGCAGCACTGACCATAAATTTTAATTGTAATGTAGTGATATTGAAGTATTGTATTTTTTCTTCGTAAAAGAGAAAGTATATAGCGACTGAACAGGCTTTCGATCAATTCATTCAAATGGCGAGTGGCTCGCGATAGATTGCGAACTTATTGAGCTGACCCTTGGTCCAGAAATGTTGAACACCTCTTCTTTAGGAGGCAGACGTGTTTTTCTACTCTACACGAGAGTGGAGGCTTAGGGATTTTTTTCCAAATTCCGTACGATTCGCAAAATACCCGCTGCGGCTTTCTTTTTGCAGAATTAAAAATATTCGTTCTATCTTTCAGATTTTACCGCCCATATATTATGGTGGCTGGCGTCGTGAGATTCCATACAGTGGGCTTGGGGTCAAATCAACTAGTATTGTTTGTGTGAGTCCTGCTGTAAAGGTAACTTCGGATTTGCTGAAATGCTGTCCAAGTTGAACTTCCGTCACTGGAAAAGATGAGAGTTTACCAAATCATAAGTTGCACAATTCTATTCAAATCAGAGAAAGATTCAAAGTAGATACTATAAATGCCGTCCAAGGGTGTAATTGCACAATTAACACCAACGAATGAAAGAGTGGCGCACCCTCTCGTACACTCCTGGTTAATCTTGTCCGCTGCAACAAGAATTCTCGGGATGAGATCTTCCACGCAGTCCACACATATCTCGTACACCAATCGTTTCATTTACCCCCAAAAGAAGAAGCCTAATGAATTTAGGTCCGGTGAGCGTAAACGCATAGCCACAGGTCCTCCACGTCAAATCCACCGTCCAGAATATGCGGCATTTAAGAATTGGCATGTGGTGGGGCTCCATCATGCATAAACCACAAGTCCCTCTGTGTGGTGATCGGGAAAAACTTGCGAGTAACCAGGAAGCAACTGGTCGAGGAAGACGCGGTACGCTGCGCCGGCCAGACTTTATGGTAAGACAAACCGTCCCACCAGCCAATCACCAACGATACCTGCCTAGACGCTGAAAATCTCTTCAGGTGTTTACGAGGGTCATTAGCGGGGAGAATGTGTAATTTATGAATGGGTGATTCATATTTTACGAAAGTTTAGCTTGTGCATTGACCTGACCGTTTTCTGACACATAGTGGAATACGGGCCTAGGTTGCATTGTAAATATTGTTCGTCTTGATGGGTACTAACAGCAGGGCCGCCCAGAGGGGGGGGGGCAACAGGGGCACCTTGCCCCAGGCCCCCAACTGCCGAAGGGGCCCCAAAAAATTTTAAAAAATTTATTTATTAGGTTTCCTAAGAAAGAAAATTCTAAAACTTGTACCGTACTTCAAAATTCAAAATAATCTCCTAAAAAAAGGTCCCCCCACGAAAAAAAATAAAAACAAATTATTCGATTAATCAGATTTCTCTTACTACAAAAAAGTCTTCTGAAAAATAGTCTTGGGGCCCCCAACAAAAGTTTTCCCCAGGCCCCGTAAAGTCTCTGGGCGGCCCTGACTAACAGACCTCTTATTTTGTCGACACAGTTTACGAACGCCCTGTATGTATAAGCCAAATACCCCTCATTCACTCATTCCCTGATCACTGTATGTCAGGATACATAAGGCCCAGGAAGCTAATGAAAATCCAGGGACGGCATTCTTAGTAAGATTTTGCATCTTACTAAGAAATTTGCTTGAAAAATTCACACTTTAAGAGGATTAAAAGGGTCTAAAACCCACCCAAAATAACACTGACTGACTGATCACTGTATCTCTGGAACCATAAGGCCTAGGAAGCAGAAAATTTGTTGGAGGGGGAAGTTGTTCTCTTAGGCCATAGGTGCTCAATAAATCTTTTTTTAAATATTCTAATCTTCAACGGGGTTAAAAGCTTACCCCCCCCCCCCCCCCCGAAAAGAAGAAGAAGAAAAAATCGAATGATAAGACATGGCAGCAGAAATTCAACTTACTTTTTCTTTGTGTAATCGACTCGTCTTCATCAGAATCATTTTCAGAACGTTTGTTTTCTCCTGTAACTTTATCTGAACCTGCAATAAAGACATGACAGCTGTCTTATGGCTGCTGTGTACTAACTCTATTGGATACGTTCACCTCTTTTTTTTATGATACCAATAATTTTAACTTAAAATTTTGTTTTTAGAAAAATTCCTTCTCTCAAATTGTATACACTTTAATGAATTTTCATTCCGAATTCTTATTGGATAACGAGAACACAATAGAGTGTACAGATAACCCTCCTATAACACGGTAGATAGGTTCCTAGAAAATGCCGTGTTGTGTGAAACCGTGTTTATATGAGACCCAGAGACAGTTAAAAAAAGGGGGTTACGTTCTGAAAATTTATTAAAAACAAACATTTTTTTAAAAATTCCATATAAGCAACATAATTTTTATTAAAAATATAAATGTTTGTATAACACAAAACGAAAAGAAACAAAAATATATTTTTATTTAATGCGACCTTAATTTAATAAATTTTTTCCTCATCACTGCTTAGTACAATCAAACGAGAACGTTTTTTCGATTAAACGATATCCCCTTCACTTTCAAAACCTTTTTCTTCATTTAGATTTTTTTGCACCTTCTATCCTGTTTAAAAAAATTTGTAATTTTGGTTTATTTGCTGGTTCTTACAAGGTCATTGTAGATTCACGGTATGGAGATAGACCATTTTGCAGCTCCCTTTTGAATGCTCGGCTTCTTTCAGCGGAAGAGTCTGCATTCAGGAAAAAGGATTCAAGATTTTCAGCTAAGATTAGGCCTTCTTGTAATTTTAAAGAGTTAAAAATGAATAAATTATAATTTGTATATACATTTTCATGTAAAGCCACTATAGTTCATTATTCCTTCCCGTCACTATTTTAAGGTAATTTAGTTTTTAAATGTGTTAAACAAAAATCATGTTATCTAGAAGTACAGTGTTGTACAAAGGATTTCGCAATTTTTTTTTATCGTGTTAGAGCGAAACCGTGTTACAGGTTGCAGTGTTATACGAGGGTTCCCGCAATTTATCTTACCGTGTTAGAGCGAAACGGTGTTGTAAGATGCCGTGCTATAGGAGGGCTACCTGTACATTGTAATCGCATACCAATATGATATTTAATTTGATTATCACAATTTTCTCACAAATGATGAGAGTTTATTGCGTTGCTATTCAAATTTCGTTATAGCGACCATTCGATAAAATGACATTTATCTATGAGACGCAGGCGGTGTCGGGGGTTATTATAACGAGCGCCGAATGTATATATATATATATATATATATATATATATATATATATATATATATATATATATATATATATATATATATATATATATAAGTTTCGTGGGAAAAAATTGTAAAGAAGTGCAGGAGGAAAGTTCAGAATGGCAGGAGGTGGGTCTAATAAACTTTCGGTCGGAATTTTGAAAAATTGACAAGAAATAGGGACTAAATGTGTATGGAAACTTGGAGTAGGGTTTAATGAATATTAAGCCAGTCATTATAGAGCCAGTTCTCAATGCAAGCACAACTATTGCATGGAACATTTTGTTTGCGGGATTATAACCCGAAGAGCTGTGTTTTGACACGTTTTCTCTATACGAAAAATGCCTCTTTTTAGCAAATGTGATTTCGGGAGGTTGCAATTTTCTCGGATATCGGAAAAGCTGATCAGGACTTCTCTAAAGCATCTTGGGAAACAATGCTGTTAAGCCTCAGATACAAAATCCTTTCCCACAGGTCCAGTGACGATGATACTTACCGGGGAGTCGTTCGCTCGACGCGGATGCAATCTCTCCTGCATCTAGACTTATCAAATTACAGGAGAGGATGAAACGCCCTGCAGGCAGGATCTCTGATGGTATCGAATCGCTTTGTGCATCGTACAAGTACATACGTGTCCAAAAATATCCCGTTTCATCGGTTTCTCCGCTGTAGATGTGTGATATCCCTCTACTTCCAGTAACTATTCCAAATTCGACATGTACTCTTCGTGGAGGTGATAGTAGACAGAAGACTGAAATCATATCATGTCCTGGTAATGTCAAGTTTATATTACAAGATCCATTTAAAAAATTGAAATACGGGCTCCTCCTAACTTCACCAGTCCGAACTTGAGACAAAAAATCGTCGATAGTCCACTGGAAACGTCCATCTCCCAAGGTATCAATTCTGCCAATGGGTTTCCCTGGAATTAAGTATCGAGACATTGTTGTCTTTTCCAGGAATCTAGGAAAGTAAAGAAAATTGCAATTAAAAATCCACAGCTTTAAAATCCTATTTAAAGTGAGTACATGTTTTCCTGTCAAACTGTTTGAAATCGGGGTATATTAAGCAGGAAATACTGTGCGTAAAAGACACACGTTAAAAAATGCCGAGTGAGCGTCAAATGTTACAAAACCAGCTAAAAAATTTAATTTAAAATAATCTAAGAAGAATTTTTTCAAAAATCTCTCTTAATGCACCCTTTTCACTATAAGAAGAATCTCCATGCAAAATTTCAGTCGCTTTTTTATGTCCAGCGGTTTGGTCTGTGCTTTATATGTCAGTCAGTCAGTTAACCAATCAGTCAGTTACGGAACAGTTTTATATATATGGATTGATATCAGTTAAAACATGCCGTTAACTGTGTAGAGCTGATGGTGAAGAAAAATAGTTTAAGAGTATCCAAAATATTCTATATAAGCAGGCTATATTAAGCAGGAGAATTGGGAGTAAAACGACAAATGAAAAGCTGTGTGAGCGCCAGAATCTAGTTGACCACATTTAAATCTGGTATCGTAGCTGTGTTGTATCACGGCTATTCTATGTGTGATACATGACACCTAGAACACCTAGAATTTCTTAAGGGCTTCTTAGAAACATTGACAACAAGAAAAGATTGCCTATATCATCAGCCTTAAAGTTTTATAGAAACAATAATGTGATTATAACGTCGTTTGAAATTTAACTGTAGAGCTGATGATGAAGGGAGATAGTTTTAAGATCGGCCAAAATACTAGAGCTGATGATGAAGGGCGATAGTTTTAAGACCGGCCAAAATACTCTACATCAAAATAAAATGTGTGAAAAATTTGTATATTCAAAACTGCGAAGATTAAAACCACGAGAGAAATAAATGCATGTCAAAAGGGGCAAAATATGGAGAAGTAGGAAATAGGCTACTAAGCAAAAATAAAATAAAGCAAACAGACAAATATGAGAAATTTGAGTTAAAGTTAGAATTTGTATAGCTATTTATCTTAAATCCAATGTATTTAGTTTCGATTCAGAGATTTTATAGCATCCGAAACTGCCATCCCTTTACTTAAAATGATGCTTAAACTATTAATAAAAAGAAATTATGATCTCTTTCTTTTTATTTCTTTTTGATTGAAACAAATGTCTTAACTTATTATTAGCATTCTTTCAAAGACTTTTCAGATCTACTGGAAATTTATATATATACTAGCGGCCCGTCCCGACTTTGTCTGGGTTGAACAATTATCTAAAGTTCAATAATTCAAGTTCGATTTACGCAAATTGTGCATAAAATTGTACATAAATTCAAAAAATAAAGTTTATAAGTTAAATAAAGTTCTGTAATATAATATAAATAAATTTCCAGTTGATAGCCAGTAAATTGTAAATTTTTTTTACCATAAATGTCCAATAAAAAGCGTAGTTCCAAATGCAATTTTCTTCACTAAACCCTTAAACGTTTCCAATTTCAAAAATCCTTTTTGTATTTATCAATACCTTCTCCCCATTATTCTTTAAAATATTAAATGTTTTACTGATAATAAATGAAAATGTAGTTTGATGTGTTGCTATGGTTACTTGACTATAGTTGACAAAGGAAAAGTTGTAAAGGTGAATCATCAGCTCAACATTTAGGCCCCTAACTTTCTTTCTACTGATCAGATATACATAATATATAGCCTATGTCCATCTGGAATAATATACCTTTCAAATAGTGAAAGAATTTTTCAAATAGGTGCAGTGGTTCCAGAGATTACCCTCCACATACAAAATCCGCTCTCTCTCTTTATATATATATATATATATATATATATATATATATATATATATATATATATATATATATATATATATATATATATATATATATATATATACCTGTAAGTATTTGGATATCTGTGATAGGAAAGAAAAAAATTATTCATATTCAATCGTTGGTAGAGCCTCCACGAGAGGCAAATACAGCCTCAACCCTCCGGGGATTAGTTTCCACAAGTCCTTGTATGACGGTTGGTGGTGTTTTCTTCCACTCGGCTTGGAGAAGACATGTAAGTTCCTTCACCGATTTTGGGCGGTTGTTGCACCCCTTAATTCGGTGATCTACCGGGAGAAACACCCCCAGACCATAATTCCACTTCCGCCGACCTTTACTGTGGGCACAATGCATACAGGCAGGATGCGTTCTCTAGGCAGACGCTACACCCAGACCCTTCCATCCGAACGATAGAGGGTGAACCTTGATTTGTCACTCCAGAAAGCCCCGTTTCCACTGATCTACGGTCCACTTTCAACGTGCTTTGCAACACATTAACCGAGCAGCGCGGTTTGACTTTGTGATCAAAGGCTTATGGGCGGCAGCAGGACCATGAAAACCAAGTAGATGTGCTTCCTTACGGATGGTATACCTCGAAACAACACTCCCGGATGCCTGTTGAAACTCCTGGAGTATGTTGGCTATCGGTTGGGTGTGGTTCTTCCGAATTTCTCTGGACAGCACCCGTCGGTCTCTATCTGCCAGTTTCGTGGGTCTGCCGATTCGGGGCACATTCCGACAACCGCCGCTCACCTTCCACTTCTGAATCACATAGGCCACTGTCAATTTTGGGTAATTCAGCTCGCTAGATATGTCCCTTAAGGATCGGCCATTTCTGTGATACCTGACGATTACACTTTTCTCGAAATCAGATAACTCTGCACTTGGTGGCATGTTGCCTGCGACTAATGCCAATGTTGCTTCCTACACGATATTTATCGGTGGAGGGCGTGACGTATATCAGAATCGCTGATATCGTCATTTGCAAGGGTGTCCAAATAATTATTGGTCGATAGTGTATACATATACATACATACACACAAACAAACACAAAAACAAACACACACACACACACACACACACATATATATATCAGTGGAATCTCGATCGTTCTCCCAATCATCGTTTTCCCGTATGTGTCGTTTATTTCACCCAGTCCCAATGATCATATTGTTTCCTTTTGTTCCCGCATTTATCGTTCAGTTCAGGCGGTCCCTTGAAAAACGATAGATCGAGATTCCACTGTGTATATATACCGGGTGTCCGAAAAGTATGGCTACACTTTCAAAAATGAATTAAAAATAAACAAACAAAGGTTTTCACTTACAGCTTTTTATGTTCCATAAAGAAAATATCAAAGTTTTTTGTGCAATGCTTTATTCCACGATTGCTTTATACCACGATTGTTTTATACCACGATTTCAATGCGCGCACCATTAGTCGAGCGCAACACATCGGGTCTATACGAGATTTCTCGCCACGTTCTATGAAGAATTGCAGGATCAACACTCTGAATGGCCGCGGTAATTAAACTTTTCTGTTCATCAGTGTCACAAATTGGAGATTTGTAAACAATATTTTTCACGTATCCCCATAAGAAGTCCAAACGTGTTATGTCTGGAGATCTAGGTGGCCACGGTATTGGACCTCCTGTTCCCATTCATCGCCCGGGGAACTTTTTATCTAAAACCTTTCGCACTTCCAAACTCCAGTGTGGTGGTGCCCCATCGTGCTGGAAAATGATATTGGGTTGCAAGTCCTCTACTTGAGGAAATGCGAAAATTTCAATCATATCAAGGTAATTGTCAGAGCGGACAGTTTCTTCGGAAGAGAAAAAAGGCCTAATAATTCGATCGTACAGTAAAGTTTACTTTAGGGCTGTCTCGTGCTTCCTCCAGTACGGCATGCAGCATGTTGCAAAACGTGGATGTAGCGCCATCTAGTTTTCATTTCATTGAACAGAAACTTTAATCTTTTCTTTATGGAACATAAAAAACCGTAAGTGAAAATCTTTGTTTCTTTATTTTTAATTCATTTTTGAAAGTGTAGCCATACTTTTCGGACACCCTATATATGTCTGTATGTATGTATGTATATAGAGAGAGTAAAATATTCTTGAAAAGTCGATATAGAAAGGCAACAGTATATCATAGGGGTATGACATTTTCTTCTTACTGACTGTCACGCTTCGTTATTGACAAGCCATGATTTTCAGTTAAGCAGGACTTCTCGTCATATATGTTTGAAAAATACTTTCAGCGATATGAATCAATCCTAACATAATCGTAGCCTATATTTTGTTTTCACTCGTTAGCATAGATGGAATTTAGTATCATGCTGAATCGTTGGAAATCGGTTTAAGGGTAGTGGTAATCATTGTAAATCAAGTAGTAATTACAAGATAAAAAGAACTTTTTATATGTTTTTAAATTTTCTGTTGAATCATATAAACTTGACAATTCTATGTATTAATGAATACTTTTTTTAAATGTTTTTGATGAATTATACTATCAACTTGAAAGAAAATGAAGTTAATCGGAAGTTAACTTGAGTTTAACTTTTCGTTCCCGGCCCGGTCGATAGATGGCTGCACCATTCTACAAAACAAAATTAACTGAAAATGAATTCAATCCTGCTTAAAGATGGCTAAAAATATCAAAATAATGCACTGTCATCGTGTTCTGAGCTATTCTAAAAGTTTCAAATATCTAGCTAGTCGGGAAGTTAGTTAAAAATCGATTGCAAGATTTGTACTGTACAGACACACACACAAACAAACAAATAAGAACGCGAGTTAATAAAAACATGGTAAAAATGGCACTCCAATCCAATGCCACTGAAATGTTGGGTAAAAGAAAGATCATCTTACCTTTGGGGAAATTCGCGGCTCCCTTTTCTAAGTCGTCTTTAAATAAGTACCTAAGAGACCAAAAATATATTACAGTGTCCTTCTAGAAGTTTGTTATAGAGATGAAATGTGTTTTGGACAAGAATTCCGTCAGCGGAAATATAGGCGTTGCTATGAGTTCTAATCCTAAGTGATACACTATCATAGAAATTGAATTATCAAGAGGATGATGGTTGGTGTTCGAAACTATGTTATCTAATCTTTGTCGATAACGAAGCGTCACTGTCATTAAAAGAATACGTTTTAGTAAGGAAACGTCTGATAACCATATTCAAAACCGGGGAAAAATATGTTTATTTTATTCAATATACAATAACAACTCAATATACAATAACAAAACTTACTCATAAACATATGTTTTCGATATTTGTAGGAAGTTTCGTAAAATTTCGTAGTCTTTTTAAATCCAGTTTAAATGGTTATTTATTTGCCGATATAAATTAAAGTATCCATACTCTTCGCTGTAAGTATACACACAATAAATCATATTAAAGCTAATAAAAACTTAGATTCTTTAAATTCAAAATAAGAATTTGAATTCGGTCAAAAGGAACTATGTTGAATTATTTAGCGTTCTTCTTAAATTTCAAGTAAGTGATATTAAAGTAATAGTGCGTTTTAGGCATAAACATATTCACCCCTCCACGAAGAAAAAAAATTGTCTGTGATTTTCTTCTAAATTAGATGCCCCGATTTTATAAACCACTAAAAGTGGTTTTACTCCCTTCCTTTAAGTTTTAAAGCGCAATTATTTCGTTACTTTATGTACGTGATTTTGAAATATGTTGTGAAAAGTATCGAATTCAGACACTCGAAACTGCTCATTAATGTGTCTCCAATATCTGTAACGAAATACTTTTAAGATTCCTAAGCCATTTGTAAAGCCAATTGAAATGTTATTAGTTTTTCGATATTTCTTAAATTATACGTATTCTTGTTTTTATGTAAGATACAAAAAATAATATAACCCAGTTTTATAAACCACTAAAAATAGTTTTACTCTTTTGGTAGGAAGTTTGAGCTTATTTTAAAATTTTAAGAGTGGGTTCAAAATCTTCAAAAAAGTAATATTTTGGAATTAAAAAAATAAAACCTGAATCTCCTCTCTAGGTGTCTCTATGAAACTTTGTACAGGTTTCCATTGTCTTTTTAGAGTTAAAATTCTGAAAACGTTTTCCCTGAAGCAAAAGTTACACCAAAATATTATTTTTTATTTTTCCGTTTAAAAATTTATCCATCGAAATTTTTATAAATCCTTAAGATAAATTATCTGGTAACCTTCCCCGTGAACTAAAGGGGGAAAAAAGCGTGTAGATAGTGCCACTTTGGAAAATTTATTAGCGGAATCAAAAATTTAGTATTTAAAAACAGAATTTTAAATATTTTA
Source organism: Dolomedes plantarius (assembly GCA_907164885.2). Classification (NCBI taxonomy): domain Eukaryota; kingdom Metazoa; phylum Arthropoda; class Arachnida; order Araneae; family Dolomedidae; genus Dolomedes; species Dolomedes plantarius. The sequence goes on from OU015490.1 coordinate 56,781,948, forward strand.
AGACTTTAACATATCCACAATATATATAAAGACATTCAATGAGAAATATGCATGTAAAAGAAATATGCAAGTAGAGAAATACTCAAAGAAAAAAATTCCTTACAAAATGAAGTAAATTAAAAGATTAAATTTTTTTTGTCCCGAACTCCCCTTAGGTAAATTTTGAATGTACTATATTTTTTTCTAGCTAAGCCGTTTTCTTTCGAATAAGTTAATTTGTAAATATTAACTTGGTATCAGTACCGAAATATATATTATTAAATCATGCGAGCTTCACTGGCATCATTTTAATTTGACGTATTTGCGGAGTTCGGGGCACAAAACTCATTTTTATTGTCTTGGGTATAAATATACCGTAGAGTAGGAATCTTCAACCTTTCACGTTCGAGGGCCACATCAGTAAATTAATAAAGTTCCGAGGGTCACACATCTGTAAAATAAGTATCACAGACAGATGAAAAAATACATTATTTGCAAACGAGCTTCAGCCTTTGAAATGAAAGTCTTCCGTTTTGAAGCAGGATGATGAAGGATTAATTCCTTCAAAACTCGTCACTAAAGTTTTGTGTGTATGGTCTGTTTTAAAAAGTATTTTGTACCTTTATAACTATTATTAATAAAAAGTTTTTATTTATTATTTTCTACAAACGACAAAAAATATTATTAGAATAATCTTCCAAATTAACCTTCCATATGCACGGTAGGTTTCTATACAGGTCAATAATCTGAATTAAAAATTCGGGATTAAAAAATAATTTTTCTACTTCCATTTCGTTCGAGAACAACTGGTAAACTAGTGCAAACTACCTTCAGCCGTCTAGCATCTGGAGTCCGTGGAGCAACGGTTGAAGAATGAGTTTCAAATAAATGTGGATTAAACATAAATAATTCGTCTGTGTTTTATATTCGACCATGAACTGCATCAACCACGATTATTTTAGCAGAGTTCCAGAGGAGTAATGATAAGATCCCAGCACGGCGAGAAGCGAGGTGTCATTCCTATATCTATATATATTGTAAGAATCCGTTACGACCTTTCCAAATAAATCACCCAGACAGCCGGACCTCCCACAGCAGGTGACCTGCGAACAGTTCTATCGATCAGCGTTAAGGTGTCTGGAAGCAGAGAATGGGGTTGCTCCTAGCTGCCGGCCCCTGGGAAGACGTAAACTAATGACTATTTCGACGTGAACTAATGATTTTCAGATCAGCTGATTTATAAGAGCCGACCACATGACTTCGTTGTCAAGCGAATCACAGCCAACGGACATGACGTCACAAATTGTGCCAGCCAACCTAAACATTTGCAACAGAAGCACGTTTGCCAACGCCGGGAGAAGAAATCCAGTTTTTGGACAGACTTGGTCGAGACTCTCATCTAGAGAGAACCTTTCGTCTACGTTGTCCTGGAGCGACCGACTTCATCCTGATCTTTATTTTTCAGAGCAGCCCGCTCGAAGCTTCTCGTCAACTAATACATCACCCTGAAGTATAGCTATCTCAGAGCATTCTGTTCTACAGTCGTCTGTTAGCTCGTTACTTCATCAAGAAGTTATCTTCATATTTCAGAGCAGCCGCTCTATAAGCTTCTCGTGAGTTATAACTCCTTACGAAGTTATTCTATTTTCAGAGCTGTATGCTCTAGAGGCTGTGTACCGACCTTCTAGTTCCGTTGTGAAATTACTTGCCGGCATCTTATCATCGAAATTATTTGGTTATTACGAAGGCCAGTTCCCTCTATGTCTAGAGGTAGATCAACATTGTAATTAGTGTAAAAAGTTTCGGACTAAAATTTAATAAAACTGTAATTTAATGTAGTAGACTGACTCTGAACATTTTTAGCTACCCGGAGTCTGAAGTTATCACAATATATATATATATATATATATATATATATATATATATATATATATATATATATATATATATAACAGTTCCGTAACTGACTGACTGACTGACGTATAACGCACAGACCAAACCGCTGGACCTAAAGGGCTGAAATTTTGCATGGCGATTTTTCTCATAGCATAGGGGTGCACTAAGACAGATTTTTAAAAAATTCTTCTAAGATTTTTTTAAATTAAATTTTTAAGCTGTTTTAGTTTGCATTAAAAATAATAATTTGAGGTTTATGAAATTTATATTACGAGAAAGATCATAAAAGTTCCTTTAAAATGAAATCTCTTTCGAATCTTTATCTTTCCTGATTTTTGGTGAATTTTTAAAAATTAATTTTTAGAATTTAATTTATTAAATGCTGATCACGTGGTTTCTTTTTCTGGTACTTTAAATTAATTTTTCGTCACGTGCATAACAACGAAATAGACAATAAAATAAATTTCTTGCTAATGCGGCAGACGATTGGACATTATCCAAAGAAACATTAACTTACAGTAAAAGAAATGTTCCTCAAACTGTACTTTATTAACTGTACTATATTCTTTAGTATGTTCTATTGGATTTAATTTGAATATTTTCTTCTACATTATTTTGTCTATAAAAATATCCCATACGATTTTTTTATAAATATATTTTTTTTTTATTTTTTACATCAATTGAATACATTGATCGTTGTATTTATTATAAATATATATACAGTAACCACCGCTTATAGTGATCAGTGGTTATAAGAATCAACCGTTTATAAGAATTAATATCGTAAAAACAAAAACAAATGCATTATTTCCATGTTAAAATTTTCGCTTTAAAGAATCAATCCACCGGTTTTAAGAATCAGCTTACACTCTTCGCTTTCCTTTCATTTTTCCAAAAAAGCCACTTAAACACTCAAAAGGCACGAAGTTCTTTCTTTATTTTTTTTTTAAGAAAGAGTGATAAGATGGGGTGAAATACAGTCGTAAAATGCATCCCTTTCTTTGTTAGACATAACATAATAGTTTCTCCTTAAACGCTTTAGCACAACACTGTTCTATTAGCTTGACCCAGGGGCATCTCTACCCGTACAGGTCCGATTTCACTTTTCTCCACTGACAAACAAAGACAGGGACTCTTTTTTTCCCACCTCTCACATCCTGGTTGCGGCTTCCTGGACCCTGAATCACATAAATTTTCGGCGAAGTGTCCACTATTACTTAGGCAAACGTGACATTAGTAGATTCAGCACGTTATCAAACCGTGAACATCCTCTGTATAACACACGATTCAAAGGTATTTTAACCAAATAAATTATTGAATTTTAAATTTACTTTCTTCAAATATCCAAAACTATGTTAATTTGAAAAATTTTAGTTTGTTAATTAGAAAATAAATGTATTGAATAATTAACTTAAATTAAAAAATTTAAAGTTTTAAATTTTAATAATTTGTATTTATTTTAATGTATAATTTTTAAAAAATCAATAAATTGAATTTAAAGTTTTAAATTTTAAAAATTTATATTTATTTTAATGTATAATTTAAAAAAATCAATAAATTGAATTGAAAGTTTTAAATTTTAATACAGTGGGTGATCGGTCAACGAACAGTTCGGACTACGAACAATTCGGTTAACGAACACCTTCACGAAAGATTTTTGTGTTCGGACAACGAACATATGTTCGGATAACGAACTAAAACGAATTCTACCGAACACCTCTATGACATAAGGTCGAAAGAAGTTTCTAGTAGTCCAAGATCAACCAAGGGTTGGTTCAGTGAGTTTATCTAATAATTGTAATCAAGAGGTCTACAAACGATACAATTTTAGTTATAAACATTTATTTTACATGTATGTACAACCCTTGAAGGGGGTCTACGAATTGCCACTAATATAAGAGCCATGCTTACATGGTGAAGTTCCGTCTAGTCGAACTCTAAAAACGGTGTGAGCGCTGCTCGCTACGTCATACGAAGAGAGAAAAGCAATCGACACTGGACATGTTTTTTAACGACCCATTAAAAAAATGATTGATTAATGTGCAAGACTGTATTATTTTGGCAAAAAAATAAACTTACTAATAAATTATAAATATATATATTTTTTAAATTTAATTTTTAGGGCCTCCAGAACGAATTTATCTAAGTCCCATAAAAATCTATGGTAAATCGATGATCGGTTAACGAACATTTCGGTTTACGAACATAGTCTTGGAACGGATTATGTTCGTAAACCGATCACCCACTGTAATTTACATTTATTTTAATGTATAATTTTAAAAACATCAATAAATTGAATTTAAAGTTTAAAATTTTAATAATTTATATTTATTTTAATGTATAATTTTTAAAAAATCAATAAATTGAAAGTATAAATTGAAGGATGCTAAATGCATTTTTACGATTACTAAAGGGAGCAATACGGAACGCTGTAAATTCTGTAACACTTTTGGTTAATAGAGATTAAAATTTTATCTTTCTTGTTTTTCCATGAGATCTAATTGTTAGAAAAGTTATGGACATATTACACTAGATAACCCAACAATCAGAAAGCCATATTTATAAATGACAAACAAGATTAAGAAAATTCATTAAGTTAATTAAGTTATTTAGTTAATTTATTTTTTATTATTTTTCTTTTATTCTTTTGTACTAATTATGTCTACTATTAACTCCCTTAATAGTAGACCTTCAACCTTTTAATCCATTTAGAAGCTAATGTTTATCCATGAATTTTAATGCAGGTTGATGATGATAAAATCATTTTTAAATAGCAAGATTTTTTTAAATTTTATTATTAGCGAATAGATGGCGCTACCCTAAAACCTATTACACCTCTTCCTTGAAATAAAGGTGCAGGAATATGCGAATCTGATTGGTAATTAGATTTTGCGTGGGTGGGCAATTAAAACATTTTACATGATGTACTCTCTTTTCTGGCTACTCCTACGATTCCATGTGAGTGCGCCTTTGATAGCAACCCTGTTACTGGTCTATACTGACGTAATTTGAATTCCTTTGAATAGAAAATTCTGATTGGTCTCCTCCCTTGCTCTAAATTTAAATTCGCTGATCTCTGGCAATTATAACATTTTGCATTTCTATTCTCCCGCACTTTTCGTCTGGCTAGCGGTGCGCTGGGAACTCTGGATACTCTCTGCTCGTCACTGATTTTTACGATCGCCGACCGGAGACCGATAAAAATTTCGATGTTTTTCTTGCGTGATTTGGAGCGAAAGGGGCACAAATGTGTGATCGAATGGTGCATGATGATGGGATTAATTTCCAATTGTTTCGAATGTCATGTCTGCAAGTCTCCCATGAGTTTGACAGAAAGGAAGGAAATCGTTAATGGATACGAATGGACGTTGTCGGAAGTACGGCGAAAATCCTCATCGAGTGAAAAGATGTGTTCGAAAGGGGAGTTGGTTTTGAAGAAAGCCATCTCAGTATGACTCGCGTGTTGATGTTGACTTATTCGTGGCTTTTCAACCCTCAAACCGGCCCACCGGTCATTATGACCGGCAGCGGTGGAACTAAGGGGTGGGGCCGGAGTGGGGAGAGGCGTGAACGCTTGGCTCGCTTTGACATCCTCAGTCAGTTCCTGGACATCGGGGAGAGCACATCAGGGTTTCACAAATGCTCGCCATTTGCCAGTAAGTTGCAATTTTGTAAAAGTATCGCGGTCAAAATGACCCGTAGGCCTGTTATTGCCACTGAGCAATAACAGGCTTACCAGTCCTGATAGGGATTTCAGTGTTCTGTGCGATTTTTAAAGTATCCTGTGAAGACTTGACATCACTCTTCTCTACCTCAATCACTGGCAGGCTAATTTTTCGAACAATTATGTCTGAGAAACATTGTGCAATTCTTTTAAGAGCCCTACGATTTGATGATGTAGATATCAGATCAAAATAAATGAAATAAATTGAATAAATAAGTGTAGATGATTTTTTTCCCTCACTATTCATCACTAATATAAATAAAACAACCCTGGGCACAATATCAACTTGCAGTTCCATCGTACACAAATATAGAACCCTGCAAAGCAAAAATAACAGCTTTTTACGCTTGGGGGTCAATTTGACCGATAGTCCTGATAGTGGCAACAAATTCATGGGCTGGTTTGAAGGTCTAGGCCCCAAAGAAGTTAATATCTGACTAGCTGAATGTCTCCGATCGATCCATCACCGATTGGATGAATTTCTGTAGGGATGTCTGTGTAGATATGGTTGTGGCTGAGAATGATATGATCGGGGGTCCAGGTGTTGTTGTAGAAATATATGAAAGCAAATTCGGAAAGAGGAAATATAATAGAGGCAAAAGAGTCGAAGGAAAATGGGTTTTTGGAGGCGTCGAAAGGGGATCGAACAAATGTTTTTTCGAGGTTGTAATTGGAAGGAGTAAATTGGTTTTGCTTGAGGTGATTAAAAGGAATATCAAACAGGGTTCTATAATTGTGTCCGGTTGCTGGAAGGCGTATGATTGCCTTAAAGTTGAAGGCTTCATACACCTTTCAGTCAATCACAGTGTCACTTTTAAGGACCCTGTTTCTGGAGCTCACACAAATTCCTTAAAGTTGAAGGCTTCATACACCTTTCAGTCAATCACAGTGTCACTTTTAAGGACCCTGTTTCTGGAGCTCACACAAATTCCTTAAAGTTGAAGGCTTCATACACCTTTCAGTCAATCACAGTGTCACTTTTAAGGACCCTGTTTCTGGAGCTCACACAAATTCCGTAGAGGGTTTGTGGAGCTCTATTAAAAGATCTCTCCGCGGAACTCGGAAAAGTGAGAGTCAATTTGACTCTTATCTGTGTGATGTTATTTCCTTGTTTTGTGGAAACACATGCGTTCATCCCAGGTCATGAAAAGCATTGTGAAAGATGTGATATTGCCACGGTTCTGAAAAAGAGGCGCCTCTGTAGAACAAGTTTCTCTAAAGCATAAATATCAGAAACGTAAAAATAAGTATACTAAACCTAAAAATAAAAGAAATTTTTTTCAAAACGTTACAAACGTCCGTTGCTGTAAACACATATGGATTTCGGGCAAGGGCAAATACAGGGTCACGCTAGGGCGCGCTAGGGCAAATACAGGGCAGATATTCAATGCCCTTGTTAAGCCGAAAAGGAAATTACCGTACATAATTTCCCAATCGCATATAAGCAAAAGCATATTTTCCTTTTTATAGGCGCACATTTAAATAATAAGAGAGTAGTTTCTGAATTTTTTTATTTTTCAATACTTTCTTTATTACAGGGCAAGAAATTAATATTGCCCCTCTCAATTTTTTTTTAAAATTCTTAAAAAATGTTGAAAACCACGTGATTCTTTTTAAAGTTACTAAACAATTCATTTATATGTATTTGCCCATTTGCAGTTTGAAACATACTATCAAAAGACCTGCAAGTAAAAATAACTTTCCAACCGAATGCCACTCAGATGCTGGGTGAAAGAAAGTATATAGCAATATATACATATATATATATATATATATATATATATATATATATATATATATATATATAAAATGAGTAAAATATTCTTGGAAAGTCGTTATAGAGAGGCAACAGTATGTCATATAGGGGAACGAAACTTTCTTCTTACTGACAGTGGTGCCTCGTTATTAACAAGCCATGATTTTCCGTTGAGCAATACTCCGCGTCACACATATTTGCGGAATACTTTCAGCGATATGAATCGATCATAACATAATCTTAGCTTGTATTTTTTTATTCATTCACATATATGGAATTTAGTATCATGCTGAATCATTGGCAATCGGTTTCAGGATAGTGGCAATCATTGTAAATCCAGTAAAAATGGCTTTCCAACCGAATGCCACTCAGATGCTGGGTAAAAGAAAGATCGTCTTACCTTTGAGGCGATAATTAGCGGCACAATCCTTTAAGTCGTCTTTAAATCAGTAACTAAGAGACCCAAAAAATATTAGCATCCTGCCAACAGTTTGTTATAGCGATCAAATGTTTTTTGCAGAAGAATTCATTTCACGGAGAGAGAGACTTTGTCCCGAATTCTCATTTTAAATGATACACTATTACAACAATTAAATTATCAAGAGGATGGCTGTTGTTCCAAACTATGTTACCTAATCTTTCTCATTAACGAGGAGTCACTGTCAGTAGAAAGCAAGTTTTGTTTCCGAAGATTAAAAAATTACATGCTGTTGTCTTTCTACAATGACGAGAACATATTATTCTACGGGCGATTCACTAGAAAGAGGTCCTGTATATCTTGCAATAAATCCCGCTATTAAGAGGCAATAGGAAAGAGACGACGGACAACGTGCTCCTCAGAAAATGGCACATCACATCTCATGGCTAAAGCGTGGTTCCATTTGTCGGGTTATGTTAACTCGTAGAACACCCGTATATGATCCAATGAAAATCTCTCTGCCACACAATAAGCACCATTCCTTGATAACAATGTCTGTGTGTGGTGCACAATGTGTTGGTTGCGCATCATAGGCCCTAATGTCTTTGATACCGAAGCGTACCTGGACATTTTTGGACAGATCCTGAATCAATTGGATGGTCGTGAGTTAGCGGAAGGTTACTTCCAGCAAGATGGAGCAACGTGTCACACATCGACAAGGAGCATGGCGGGAACTGAGTCCTTCTTCGGAAACAGGGTCATTTCAAAAGGGATTTGACCACCGCGGTAGCCTGATCTTATACCAACAGACGTCTGCCTTTGGGAAAAGATTACCGGAACAAGCCTAGCACTGTGTAAGATGTGAAGGAAAACATCCAACGTGAAATTGTTTGTTTCCCCCAATAGCCTTTCCAATACGTATAGGAGCGCCACTTCCAGATGTGTCTAGCAGAAAAAGAAAATCACTTCCAGAATCGCATGTCATGCAATCGATTACACACACGTAAAGGTTTGTAACGTATTTCTCTGGTTTAGACTACTTAATTATAGTGAAGGTTATTACAGAATATTCGGTCTTCATTACAGTTAACAACCCTATAGAAATTCTTTCCAAACATTCGAAAAAATTCATGTTTATAGTGTTAAGGCTGCTGTGTACGAACCGTACTGGATTCACTCACCTCAATGTTAATCGATGCAGAAAATGTGTCGAAAGATTGCCGACTTGAATTGAAATATATTTTTTTAAATACTGTACTTAGTAATAGAGAAAGAAATTGGACACCTTGAACCATTTTTCAGGTTAAAAAAATTCAAATAATATTTTAGAATTTAAATTGTTCGGGGAAAAAAATCTGGCATAGTGTGTTTTAAACGCTTATAAATTCCTTCGGAGGACGAAATTTATAAAATGAATCCTTTTGCAACGTGGAATAAATTGAGGCTATCCGAAAATACCATTTTTATTGGATTATCAGCATTTATGTAGCTGTAAATATTTTTAAAAAATTTCTCCACAGGTTAACACTGAGGTCAGTGAATCCAATAGGGTTAGTACACAGCAGACTTAACGAAAATTCATAAACCATGACGTTCAGACGCATGAGATTTATATATATATATATGTGTGTGTGTGTGTGTGTGTGTGTGTGGTGCTAAGAGGCTACGCTACACATATTCTTTTTTACTAGACAATACACTTGTCAGAAATAGCTTTCATTTGTGTAAAACTGTTCCGAGAAATAGAATTATATTGTGCGACATAAAATCTGATAAAATATAACATTGAAGAGAAAGAAATAATATACATCGTATTTATTTTCAAAATGTAGATTTTTTTTTCTTTACAATTTTTTTAGCCACAAATTGATGTATATATACAGGGAGAATCGACATTTTATTCCATTTCGATGTCAATATGTAAGTAGAAAAACAAACAAATTTGAAATCTTTCGAGTTCGAAATTGCTTATGGACATCATTTGTTTAGTTTCTCACCCGAGTTTCAGTTAATAACGTTTGTGAGATATTTCGGATTCAACTTCTGTTAAAAAATCAGGGAGAACTTTGCTAACAGAATACAGAATTCAATTGAATTGGTACTGATGAAGCAGTTGAATTTATCACAGTGATCCAATTCTGAAATAAAGCTCGGGGTTTATATAACGTATTTCTACAGATAAAAACTGCAATTTCTTTCACTACGATAATTTCTTAACACACAGAGAGAGACTGTTCATTACTTATTCATTTATTCCACTAATAACAATCCCGATTCAAACATTCTTTCCATTCGACAAAGCTTTATATATAGTATATAAGGCTAGTTTATTGTTCTTTTATACCGTTAACAATAATGACGATTCAATTATTTTTTGACAAAAATTTTATGAAAAGTTCGTTCCCCACTGTCGAATTTTCGCTTAAGAATATCTGCCATTTCGCAGTTTTAACGATTTCTGTAGCATTCGCGCAGAAGAATCCCGTGGCTAAATCAACCAGCTCTCTTTCGTCATGCCGCAAAGCCAACGTGATAACATCGCAGAACGTGCCAACCGATATGTTCCTCTTCATGAACGTCGCGCACTGCTCTTTCAGTTCCTCGACGCCGTACTTATCCGAAACAGTGTACAGGCTGAAGACGTTTTCATTGCAGATGTGTTTAGTACTTCCAGTGTAGACATAGTTCAGGAAATCTGGGAAAGCGTCGGGATCGCAGTCGTCTATGACCACGACGCCGTTTTGTTTCTCCACCATGTCATGGCTGAACATGGACTTGAAGACTGGAGATCTCGCTCGCAAGATACCTCTATGGGCATGAAATTCTTTCCCCTGGACTTTTATAGTGACGTCGCAGTCCTCTCCACTGGTGAGCAAATCCTTGAAATCTTCTTGCATTTTCTGAATGGCTAAAGAAGAAAGAAATCAAAGCATGTTTGGATGAGATATTGATTTAATATGAAATATTATGAAAATCTGGAGGAAGACAACCTGAAACGATCATCCCCGTGGTATTGTGGTTATTTCGTAAGACTGTATCCCAGATATTTCTTCGTTAAGAAACTAGCACAGAAAAGTTTTAAATAAAGGAAGTTATAGAGGTGATCAAACAGTTTAAGTTTACAGAACGGGCCATTTGTTGTCATTAATACTAAAAAAATATAAAAAATTATTTCGCAAGTAAGCCAGGTCCGTGTATATTTCGCTTGCGTACGTCATACACCCTTTACAATTGTTCATGCATGCCTTTCTCAAAACATTTTATAGCTACACCGAAGGCGGGAATTAGTATTTAGAGTACTTTCCGTGTACCAAATTTCTCCCACTTTCCTTTCACAGATTATCAGTGTTTCCCAAGTAAAATACATTAATATTAAAATACATGTCTAAACCGACCAGGTTGACTTCGATTTAAGTTTTTCCCTCCTTATGGACTCCTCATCAAAGTACAACCGATGAGTACGTTGGAGGGGGAAAAATTCAATCTGAGGAATTTTTCTAGTGACTCATAAAGTAAAGTCTTCCAGACCACGTCGGGAATGTGATGTAGGTAAAATACACTTAATAATTAAGATGATAGCGTATAATTAATATATAACGCGCATAGTAATGTCTGTCTTGAAAGATATTTGCATTGTTAAAACTCTGTAAGCCTCTACTCAACTTGTTCCAACTAGCGGCGATCCAATTTTTGATTGCTTGATTATTACTGAAGATTATTAGAAAAAGGTGCGCAGTTTTTTTGATAATGGGAGGTAGCATGAGAGTATATTAAAATATTGGATCACGGCTAGCACTAATATTTGATTCCTTAACTTTACTAATAATTTATAATTAAATAACTAAATATGACTGTAACATTTATGTGCATTATATTCTTTTACTTGTTAAAGTGGCTGGTATATTGTTTTTTATTAGTTTTTTTTTTGGTGGCTGGTATGTATTCAACATAGTTAATTATTAATTTTAGAGTGTTTTATTTTTGTTTTTTCAATTAATAGTAAATTTTGGATTATGAACCCAAACCCTTGTGTAAGCTGGGCTGGTAGGCAATGTAACGAGATCTCCTCCATTTTCACAGTATTTTCACAGCACATACCCAGGACTACACCGGATAAAGGGATTAACAGAAGTATCCATTTCAAAAAACAACCCCTTTTTGCAGCTGGCCAAGAGATAAGCGAAACAACCGTTTTGATGAGGGGTAGGCGCATGGATACGCCTGAGATCGCCAAACGCGGAGTTAGTCCCAGAGTTTAGAAAAAAAAATAAATCCTGATTTGATGCAAGATCAAAGTTTGAAAATAAAATACTTTACTGCCTATCAAATTATAATTCAAGCCCCTCAAATTCTGTTGGTCCGAATTTCCCTGTTAAAATCAAGGAGCGAAGACGCACTCATTTTCACCCACGAGTAGCCATACAAAGGGGTGAGAGGGTCATGGAATGGAGATTTTTTTTGGAGGGGGGAGTGAGTTTTTTTTCTGCAGGCTCTGTCTCGACGGACGACTTTGAAAAAGTAGGGAGCCTTGAACTCTACTAGCCGAGAGATGCAAGTTGGATCTGGAGATGATTCGATTTTAGCCTTAGCGAGCCCTAGATGTCTGAGGAAGGGAAGATTGACTATAAGACCTGCTGGCCCATTCCCTTTTAAATTCTGCGATTGAAGACGGTACCGTCCCCCCTTTTTTTTATTTATTCGCTGCAGCTTTAAGCATGTTTTTCCTTAAATTTTTTATTTTATTTAACTTAATTATCAATGAATTAAAATTTTTGGTTACCAGCCACTTACGCGAACTTGTTTAAATTAAATTATATTGTGAAAGGTGCTGTTGTTGAAAATTAGAGGAGAGTAGATCCTCAGTGTGTAATCTGCCTATAGGCAGAGTAATCGTAATGGCCGTACAACGTTCAAATAAATTATGTTATTTTTTTGGTATAGATTTTGTCATGTCGTTCAGTTGCCTCGTAGTTTTCTTCGTTCCTTTTAGGTAATTTTTATTTCAGCTTTCTTTTCAGTGAACTAATTTCAAGTTAATTTAAAATAATTTTCATGATTCAGCCCTCTACAGCAGGGGCATCAGCAGTGAACCAAACATTGTATTTTTAATGAGTTATTGCTTATCACAACCCGCATCTTTAAAAGGTACTAACCACGACGCAAGTGAATTAATAGGTTTCATGTAACTTTTTTTAAACACCTCTAAGAGTGTATGTAAGCTTAACAATCTTAATAAATTATTTTAATTTAACTCTCCCCGTTATAACGTTTTAAAAACGTAACAATGGTGCCGTGCTTTTGAGCTGATGCATTGAATCATTAAAAATTTGCTTTACTTTCCTTTAATAATAGGGTGTAATGACATGACAATTTTTTTGGTATGAGTAGAGGCTTTTAAATAAGTTTTTTTTTGGACACAGATATTAATTTTGTACTGATGAATTATATTTCTATGAACATTCTATTATATTGTGATGGTATATTTATATATGTTTAGATTACATGTGGTATATTGCTTTTATAAACTTTTAGTGTTGTGTATAATGATATAATTTGTAAAATTTAGTTTGTATATATTGTGTTAACAATGGCTGATTCTGATCCCCAAAGAAACCCTCCTTCAAATGATGTAGGGATTAATGAGAGCAGCACTCAAAATACTGTGTCAGGGACGGAAAATTTGAGCAATGTAGTAACGTTGCTACCTATGAATTCAGTGCCGCATTCTGGCGAATTTATAGGTTTAATCCCGATTTTTACAGGCGAAAATCCCGACCTGTCCATTTTTGATTTTTTTGATAAAGTAGAAGAGGTAGCTACTTTTGCGGGGTGGAATTCGAGTCAGAAATTGTTCGTGGCAAAGTCGAAACTAGCAGGTGAAGCAGCTAAGTTCTTTCGCTCACAACCACAATTAAAGCAAACTAAATCCCTTGACTATTTTAAAAAAGCCTTTAAAGAGCGGTTTGGTAGTACTAGCGAGCAATATGATCTTTTTCTATTCTCTACCGCGGTACAGAGTACAAATGAATCGGCAAGAGTTTACCTCTACCGGTTACTTGGACTCTCACATAAATGTTTTCCGCACGAGGAAGATACACGTAAGCGTATGCTGCTACATCAGTGTTTAAAAAGGCCTTCAGCCAAACGTACGCAGATTTGTGATGGCGCAAAATCCATCAACTTTTGAGGAAGTTTGGCAGTTGGCCCTTAAAGAGGAAGAATGCTCCGCACTTGAAAAGAATTCGGCACAAATTAATTATGCGGGCGCTAGTACCGATGGGAAGGAGATAAAGGAATTAAAAAGCTTGCTGCAACACACGGTGTTAGAAAGCGATAAGAAAATCGCAGATTTAGCAGAGGAGGTAAAAAAATTAATTATAGCTCTAAATCAACGTCAAACCCCTCAGAGACAAAATTTTAGGCGTAATAACATCGTGTGCAATAAATGTGGGAGAGTAGGTCATAACACCAGGTTTTGTAGAATTCAGAGACCACCACAACAGCAGCAGCAGCAATATCAGCCAAATGTGAGTAAATCAAACCTTACGGGGCAAGGCAGGGAAGCTACACAGACTTTGAACACCCCTTTTGAGTGCGTTAGGATAGATTCCATATTTAATTTTAATAATGAATTACCCATTATTCAGGTAGCATGTGGAGGAGTAATTTTGAATACCCTCATAGATACAGGAGCGATGATTAGCATCTTAAATTTTAAAGTTTTGCCTAAATTAGAAAAATGAGTCATAAATTCCGAACAAAATTGTGCTTTAAAGGTTATTGGAATAACCAATAACACTATGTTAATTGAGAAAAAGGTAAATGTAAATTGTAAGTTTGAAAACTCCATAATTCCGGTCGATTTTTATGTTTCACAAAACGAGATGTTAAATTATGATGCTATTTTTGGTTTGGACTTCTTACACCACAATAACATAAATATTAATTGCACAGATAAATTTATTCAAAATTCAAAATTTCGCGCTTTTTGGAGTAACAATAACAATAATAAAGCCATAAATGCAGCCCAGTTCATAGAAGCTGATTATAGTGCCATAGGGTATACGAAGAGTAAACATATAATCCCATCCTTGTCCGAATTAGTTATAAAAGTTAAAATTAAAGTCCCACTTCCAAATTCAAATCTAATTTTAGTACAACCAAGTAAGCATTCATTAACAAGTAATAGGGTAATTTCTAATTCAGTAAATAAATGTAATAAAGAAATTTTTGTAAAGGTAGGCAATTTTTCTCAACACCCCATTCATATAAATAAAAACACCAAATTAGTTAAAATAGAACCAGTCGAAGAAGTAAAATTAAAAGAAACGAGCGTAAATACAATTCAAGATAAACACTTTGAGGATGAAATTGAACCATTTGGTGGAAAATTTGATTTAGATCATTTAGACCCAAAACAAAAATCAAAACTGTTTAACTTACTTAATAAGCATACAAATGTTTTCGCAGAATCAGTAAAGGATTTAACAGGTTGTCACACAATTTCCCATAGAATTTTCCTCACAGATAATATTCCAGTTAGACAAAAGCCCTACAGAACTCCACATGCTTTAAAAGAAGAACTTAAGACTCAAATAGACAATTTGTTAGACGCAGGTATTATATCTATAAGTGATTCGCCGTATGCTTCCCCTGTAATATTAGTTAAAAAGAAAAATAATTCGTATCGTTTAGTATGTGATTACAGGAAATTAAATGTTAAAACCCAACCCCTTCCCTTTCCTTTACCTCTAATTGCAGATTTGTTAGATTCGCTTGAGGGAGCTAATTATTATTCTTCGTTAGATTTATGTTCGGGCTATTGGCAAATGAATCTTCATCCAGAGGATAGACACAAGACAGCATTTTGTACGGATTTTGGTTTATACCAGTACAACCGTCTTCCTCAGGGGCTCCGTAATGCTGCTTCATCCTTCCAGAGATTATTAGGTGTAGTTCTGGCCGGCTTAACCGACTGGAACATTAATACTTATATAGATGACCTAATCATTGCTTCAAAAACCTTTGATGAACATTTACAGAAGTTAGATGTAGTTTTTTCAAGACTAGGAAAACATAACTTAAAACTTAATCCAGCAAAGTGCCAGCTCATTAAAGATAAAATTAATTATTTAGGATTTCAAGTAACTAATGGTAAAATATTGCCTGACACGAGAAATATTGATGCAGTTTCAAAATTCCCTATTCCAAAAATTAAGAAACATGTCAGGTCATTTTTAGGCCTTTGTAATTTTTACAGAAAATTTATTAAGGATTTTGCATCTATTGCCATTCCTTTAACAAACCTCACTAAAGATAAAACCCCTTTTGAATGGACTGAAGATGCCAATATAGCTTTTCAAAGTTTAAAGCAAGCCCTAATTTCTTTCCCCTGTCTAAATTTGCCTAACGTTAACAGAGATTTTATCCTCCACACGGATGCGTCAGGTTTTGCCATAGGGGCAGTTTTGAGCCAGTTTGATACTGAGGGTCAATTACATCCGGTAGCCTATGCAAGCAGAAGATTAAAAGATGCCGAGACTAGATATAGCGTTTTTGAGAGGGAGACCCTAGCCGTTATTTGGGGAATTAATAATTTTAGGCAGTATTTGTATGGTAGGAAGTTTACCCTATATTGTGATCAGAAGTCTCTATCCTACGCACTCAAACTTAAAGATAATGGTAGGATTACCAGATGGACTCTTAGCTTACAAGCCTATGAGTTTGACATTGTACATACCCCTGGGAAACAAAATGTACCTGCAGATGTACTTTCCAGAAATATAAACACAGTGAATATAATGTTAGATACAGTGAGTGAATCAATTCAACCCCATAGACTCAGTGCAATGCAAATTAATGATAATAAGTGTAAAAATATTTTAGACATCCTTGATAATTCCCCAGAATACATAATTAACAATAATACCTTTTTTAAGAAGAATAATCTACTCTATTGTATTCCTAAATCTAATTGTCAACATAATCCTGAAAAACTTGTTATTCCTAAAACCCTAATTTCTGAAATCCTTAAACTAGCCCATGATTCACCCACTGTAGCTCATCCAGGTTTTCGGAGAACCTTAATGAGAATTAAAACTAAATATTTTTGGTGGGGGATGTACAAACACGTTTTAAACTATATTAAATCCTGTACTCAGTGTTGCGAGAAGAGAGGTTACAGGGCAAATCAAAAGGCCCCTTTACAAAGAATGGAAATTGCTAATCGCCCGTTTGAGAGGATAGGAATGGATGCAATGGGTCCCCTTCCCTTAACTGAGTCAGGAAACAGATTTATTACAGTAATTAATGACTATTTTACACGTTGGGTTGAAGCTTACCCTGTTAAAGACTTAAAGACTGGTACAATTTGTTCTGTACTCGAGCAGTACATTTGCAGACATGGGGTTCCTGAACACCTCATTACTGATAGAGGGAGTTCTTTTATGTCAGAGGGAATTAAGAAGGTGTATAATAAATTATGCATAGTGAAACATACCACTACCAGTTATCACCCTAGCTCCGATGGTCTAGTAGAGAGAGTAAATTCAACGATTATAAATGCTTTGAAACATTTGGTAGATGATGCGGATAGTAATTGGGATAATCAGTTGCATTTTGCATTATTAGCCTATAGAACAGCGTGGCATTCTACTTTAAAAGACACCCCTGCCCACTTAGTGTATGGAAGGGATTTAACTCTCCCTGTTGATTTAATTACAAACTCCCCTAGGCCATCTTACACAGACCATAGAGATTACTGAGGATTTAGAACTAAATTTACAAAACGCGTTCAAAATAGTAAAAGATAATTTAATTAAAGCTGCAGAGAAACAAGAATACAATAGAAATAAAACAGCTACTAATAAAGGTATTATTGTCGGTAACTTGGTGCTGCTATATACTCCTGTAGTAAAGCCTGGTCAGTCCAAAAAATTCACTAATTTCAATAAAGGTCCCTATAGAGTTAAAGAGCAGAAGAGCCCAGTAAACTTTGTAATTCAACATATAAGCAACCCTAACGATACCCAGCTAATTCACGTTGACAGGTTAACTAAGCTACACAATAGACTAACTTTCCCTTCCCTACCTTCGGATAATGTTAATAATAATATGGATAGTTCCTCTCAATTTCAGGATGAGAGAGTACCCTTAATTTCCCCTGTCAATGATAACGTCAAATTTAGGAGACCCCAATATTTTAAAATATTTTATAATTCCTCACTTTTAAATACTCGGAGTAATCCTTCTCCGACACCAGAAAATTCCAGTGCTCAGTCCAACACACCGATTATGTCAAATACTCAAGTGTCTACTTCAGGTGGAAATGGTTGTAACCAACCGAAGAGATACGATTTACGCCCTCGAAACACGAGAGGTTTTGTGGTTAAACCATAAATTCTTAATGATTTTGTTAATTAATGTTAACAAATTTGTTGTTTGCTTTTTGCATTTTGTATTCATGTTTAGTTATTAAGTTTGACAAAAAAAAATTTTGCATCATGTGTTCTTGTTTGGTAAATAATTTTTACATTATGTGTATCATGTATTACTATTTTTTTAATTAAGGTTAACACATTTTTTTTGGCAATTTTTGCAATTTAAACAAAACTTGCTGTTTTAGTGCTGCAGAAATGCACTAGTTTGACCGACTTTATTTTGGTAAATTTTTGTTTGGCTCAAAGTTGAGCAAGTTTTGTGTTTGATTTGCTGTGAACAACGATCTTACATTTGCTAGTTGTCTGGAGCATACGTTGTTGTAGTAATTTGGTTAAGTTGTATGATAAGTTTTCTCTGTGCTCATTATCCTTTTACGTACTATATAGTGTGTTTTGTGTTATTATTACGACCCGGGTCTGTCCGTCTTTATATGTCAAAGGTTCTCAATATTAGTAATTTTCTGTGTCATTTGCTGCTCCGATTATCTTGTTTAATTGTTCTATTGTATTCTGTGTCCGAAAGAAATTTTTTTTTGTTCCAAAAAAAAATTTATCAGGGAGAAGGAGATATTTTGTGATGTAGGTAAAATACACTTAATAATTAAGATGATAGCGTATAATTAATATATAACGCGCGTAGTAATGTCTGTCTTGAAATATATTTGCATTGTTAAAACTCTGTAAGCCTCTACTCAACTTGTTCCAACTAGCGGCGATCCAATTTTTGATTGCTTGATTATTACTGAAGATTATTAGAAAAAGGTGCGCAATTTTTTTGATAATGGGAGGTAGCATGAGAGTATATTAAAATATTGGATCACGGCTAGCACTAATATTTGATTCCTTAACTTTACTAATAATTTATAATTAAATAACTAAATATGACTGTAACATTTATGTGCATTATATTCTTTTACTTGTTAAAGTGGCTGGTATATTGTTTTTTATGAGTTTTTTTTGGTGGCTGGTATGTATTCAACATAGTTAATTATTAATTTTAGAGTGTTTTATTTTTGTTTTTTCAATTAATAGTAAATTTTGGATTATGAACCCAAACCCTTGTGTAAGCTGGGCTGGTAGGCAATGTAACGAGATCTCCTCCATTTTCACAGTATTTTCACAGCACATACCCAGGACTACACCGGATAAAGGGATTAACAGAAGTATCCATTTCAAGAAACAACCCCTTTTTGCAGCTGGCCAAGAGATAAGCGAAACAACCGTTTTGATGAGGGGTAGGCGCATGGATACGCCTGAGATCGCCAAACGCGGAGTTAGTCCCAGAGTTTAGAAAAAAAAATAAATCCTGATTTGATGCAAGATCAAAGTTTGAAAATAAAATACTTTACTGCCTATCAAATTATAATTCAAGCCCCTCAAATTCTGTTGGTCCGAATTTCCCTGTTAAAATCAAGGAGCGAAGACGCACTCATTTTCACCCACGAGTAGCCATACAAAGGGGTGAGAGGGTCATGGAATGGAGATTTTTTTTGGAGGGGGGAGTGAGTTTTTTTTCTGCAGGCTCTGTCTCGACCGACGACTTTGAAAAAGTGGGGAGCCTTGAACTCTACTAGCCGAGAGATGCAAGTTGGATCTGGAGATGATTCGATTTTAGCCCTAGCGAGCCCTAGATGTCTGAGGAAGGGAAGATTGACTATAAGACCTGCTGGCCCATCCCTTTTAAATTCTGCTATTGAAGACGGTACCGTCCCCCCTTTTTTTTATTTATTCGCTGCAGCTTTAAGCATGTTTTTCCTTAAATTTTTTATTTTATTTAACTTAATTATCAATGAATTAAAATTTTTGGTTACCAGCCACTTACGCGAACTTGTTTAAATTAAATTATATTGTGAAAGGTGCTGTTGTTGAAAATTAGAGGAGAGTAGATCCTCAGTGTGTAATCTGCCTATAGGCAGAGTAATCGTAATGGCCGTACAACGTTCAAATAAATTATGTTATTTTTTTTGGTATAGATTTTTGTCATGTCGTTCAGTTGCCTCGTAGTTTTCTTCGTTCCTTTTAGGTAATTTTTATTTCAGCTTTCTTTTCAGTGAACTAATTTCAAGTTAATTTAAAATAATTTTCATGATTCAGTCCTATACAGCAGGGGCATCAGCAGTGAACCAAACATTGTATTTTTAATGGGTTATTGCTTATCACAACCCGCATCTTTAAAAGGTACTAACCACGACGCAAGTGAATTAATAGGTTTCATGTAATTTTTTTTAAACACCTCTAAGAGTGTATGTAAGCTTAACAATCTTAATAAATTATTTTAATTTAACTCTCCCCGTTATAACGTTTTAAAAACGTAACAGGAAAAATCATAGTCTGTCACGAACTGTAGTAAACACTTAACAACGTACGAGGATAACATGCAAGGACATAAATATTAAATACCATTATTTATATTATATACCGGGTAATTTTTTTTAAACTGACACTACTCAGAGCCATCTGTTTCGCTATGTACCAGCCAGAATTCCACCAAAATTGATAGAGGGACTAAGGACGACAAGGGAAAGAGCTTCCGTGAAAAAAAAAGTTCCAAAATTTGCCGATAGAAGATATGGCGCTGTTTTTGTCGGAGGACTTGAGAATTTGCATAAAAGGCAAGCAAAACATCACAATGCAAATTCATGACTACGTAGTCGACAGCAGTGCCAGTATTTTGGGTTATAAAGTGCGGAATCTGTTGAGCCTTCGCTTTACAGGAGAAAGGGTCATCAGTCGTTTTTATCCACTTGTATGGCCACCTGGCTCCCCGAACCTAACCCATGTGACATATTTCAGTGGGGTTATTAGTCGAAGGTGTATCTTGGGGGAGTCTCGAACTTGGCGGCCCTAAAGGACAACATTTCCCGGACTTTGATGAACATTCCTGGTGATATGTTACGCTTGGCCGTTGAGAAAGTAGTGTTCAGGATGGAATGTGTCGTCCACCAGGACTGTGGTCACATTGAAGGAGGGAGAAGTGAATTTGCTGCATAAAGTGGTGTTGCAGGGAAATTTCTTTGTTATTCATTTGTCTGCTTACAACTTTTTCGGTATTCATCCCTTATCTTTATAGACCGAAATACTGGTGTTGCTATCGACTACATAGTCATGAATTTGTATTTTGATGTTTCGCTTGCCTTTTATGCAAATTCTTGGGTGCGTCGACAACAGCGCCATACCTTCCCCTATCGGCGACTTTAGTAACTAATTTTTTTTCCAAGGAAACTTTTTCCCATGTCGTCCTTAGTCCCTCTATCAATTTTGGTGGAATTCCGACTGATAGTTCACGCTACAGAGGGCCGTGAGTAGTGTCAGTTTAAAAAAAAATCACCCTGTATATATATATATATATATATATATATATATATATATATATATATATATATATATATATATATATATATATCCTATTCTTTTCTATTTATAGAAAATAAAGATTGTGGCTAAGAGACATCATCCCGTTTCCGCGGACCTTCCGTGGCCCATAGAACTACTTCCCGTCATTTAATCTTAAGTGCTCTAAGAAAAGGCTAACCACTTAAATGAAGAGAAATAAAGGGGAAGAGGGAAGTGAAAAGTTAGAAGATAGTTATTCCAAGGTTTTTCAAACTCTACTCTGTCTCAACACTAAATGTAACAACCGTAAAGATTATTTGTTGTTATAGGCGTCAGATCTTTCGATATCGGGAATGATCCGAAAATAGAGATCGGAAATCGTGAGATCCCAAACTGGAAAGGATACTGAAAATGCGCTACGGAAACAAATTTAAAAACACTTTTTTTTTGACAGAAATGAAATGCATAAGATGCTTTGTAAATCAGGATTAATCTCGTTTATATTGGTTTAGTGGGAAAAAAGCATGTCGTCTGATTTGGCATCATGCATCCCTGCAGCACTGACCATAAATTTTAATTGTAATGTAGTGATATTAAAGTATTGTGTTTTTTCTTCGTAAAAGACAAAGTATATAGCAAATGATAATGCTCTAGATAAATTCCTTCAACTGGACAGTGGCCTGCGATGGATTGTGAACTTAATGATCTGACACTTGGTCCAAAAAGGTTGAACACCTCTTCTTTAAAAAGGAGATGTGATTTTCTACTCTACACGAAAGTGAAGGCTTAGGTTTTTTTTCCAATATCTGTATGATTCGCAAAATACCCGTCGGGGCTTACTTTTGGTATAATTAGAAATATTTTTTCAATCTTTCTGTTTTTCTGGTATTCACATGGTATAGTGTTTAGCTTCGTGAGCTTCCACGCAATTGGCTTAGGTTAAGTCCCGAATAAGGGTTGGTCGTTAACGTGTGTTGCGGATTTCTCCCTTTGTCCGCGAGAGGGTGCTGTGTGAGCACCGTGCGAAATGTATGTTTTTCGAGTTTCCGCCAGTGTGTGGCAGGCGAATGAAAATGTAAGTTCTGTAAGGATTGGGGTTGCCTAATAATTAATGCCCTCAGTTTGTTAAATCTTGTAGATATGTAAATAGGTGTGAAATAAACTTAATTAAATACGTTAAGGGCTGATTAATGGATCAATAAAGCACCGTTGCAAAAACGTGTTGTGCCCTCATAGGGAGCAGTGCTGGCCCCCCTAAATGGTGCTTCCACAATAATGTAGCCAGCACAACGTTTAGGCTAAAAAATTAAAGACTAATGCCTCCCGACAAGTGCCTCCGCATTAGTAAAAAAAGTTTCATTTCTTAAGTAAAAGGAAGGTGGATCTTCTTTAACAGTTCTTCAAAAGAAATCATTGTTTTCGTTTTGGCTGATTTCAATTAGAGTGTAAGTCAGATGCAAACTGAATCACCTGAGAGAGTTTGACTGTAGAAGCAAAACACATATAAAATTATAAAATTTATACAGAAGAAAAAATAGAAAAAAATACAATTTATTAAAGTTAATAAATCAGACCAAAATATATTTAAAAACCCCTCATAATAAAAGAGTCGTTTAATTTAAATCGTAGAGAAATTCTAAACAAAAATTACTTCTAAATGCTTACTGCATAATTTATGAAATAGAATACGAGACAAAAAAATTTATTTTTAAAGAGAGATCTGTGAAACAAACACACACACACACATATATTTATATATATGCCAAATACCACTCATTCCCTGATCACTGTATGTCTGAATACATAAGGCCCAGGAAGTTTAAATTTTGCATGGTACTAAGAAATCTGTTTGAAAAATTCAAACTTTAAGAGGATTAAAAGGATCTTAAACTCCCAAAATGTAACACTAACTGACTGATCACAGTATCTCTGGAACCGTAATGCCCAAGAAGCTGAAAATTTTCTGGAGGGAGGGGGGAGGGGCTTTCAAGCGGTAGGTGCTCAGTAAGAAGTCTTTTTAAAAATTCCAACCTTCAACGGGGTTAAAAGGAGCTTACCCCCCCCCCCCCCCCGAATAAAAGAAGGAAGATAAATTAACTATGATAGACATGGCAGAAATTCGACTTAATTTTCCTTCGTGTAATCGGCTCGTCTTCATCAGAATCACTTTCAGAAAGTTTGTTTTCTCCTGCAATTTTATCTGATCCTCTAATAAAGAAAGGAGAGCTGCCTTCAGGCTGCTGTGTACTAACCCTATTGGATACATTCACCTCAGTGGTAACCTATGGAGAAAATGTGTCTACTAATGACAGCTACATAAATTCTGATAATCCAATAAAAATAGTATTTTCAGATAACCTGGACTTTTCTGCACCTTGCAACAGGATTCATTTTATAAATTTCGACCATCAGAGAATTTATGAGTGTTTCAAATACTCTAGACCAGATTTTTTTCCCCGAATAATTTAAATTAAAAAATATTATTTGCGTTATTTTTAAAAAACGAAAAATGCCCCAGCGTGTGAAATTTCTTTCTCTATTACGTAGAACAAATAGAGAAATTTAAAGAGTGGTCTCTAACGACTTTATATGAGACGTGGAGGGGGAGGGGGGAAGAAGGGTGTTGTTATAACGAGTGCCGACTGGTGTATATATTACATATACAGAAAATTTCGAGGGGGAAAATGCAACGAAGAGCAGAAGGAACGTTGAGAATGATAATAGGTTGAGTTTAATGAACAATCTGCCAGAATTTTGAAAAATTGACAAGAAAAAAAGGACTGAATTGGGATGAAAACTTAGAGTTGGGTTTAAGTAATACTGAGCTATGCATTATACAGTCAGTTGTCCATGCAAGTACAGCTATTGCATGAAACATTTGGTTTAGGATTGTAACCCGAAATGGTGCGTTTTGACACGCTTTCTCTAAGCCTCTTTTTAGCAAATGTGATTTCTGGAGGTTGCAATTTTCTCGCATATCAGAAAAGTAGTTCAGGACTTCTCTAAAGCATGTTGGGAGACAATGCTGTTAAGCATCAGATTCAAAATCAATTCGCATATGTCCAGGGACGATGGTACTTACCGGGGAGTCGTTCGCTCGACGCGGATGCAGTCTCTCCTGCATCTAAACTTCTCAAATTACAGGAGAGGATGAAACGCCCTTCAGGCAGGATCTCTGATGGTTTCGAATCCCTTTGTGGATCGTACAACCACATAAGTGTCCAAAAATGTCCCGATTCATCAGTTTCTCCGCTGTGAGTGTGTGATATCCCTCTACTTCCAGTTGCTATTCCTAATTCGACAAGTACTCTTCGTGGAGGTGATAGTAGACAGAAGACTGAAATCATATCAGGTTTTTTTAATCTGAAGTATATATTATAAGAGCCATCTAAAAAATTGAAATCTGGGCTCATGTGAAGTTCATCAGTCGAAACTTGAGAGAAAAAATCGTCGATAGTCCACTGGAAACGTCCATCTCCCAAGGTATTAATTTTGCCAATGCGTTTCGCTGGAGTTAAGTTTCGAGACATTGTTGTCTTTTCCAGGAATCTAGGAAAGTAAAGAAAATTGCAATTAAAAATCCACAGCTTTAAAATCTTATTAAAAGTGAGTACCTGTTTTCCTGTCAATCTGTTTTTTATACAACTTGTTTGAAAACGGGGTATATTAAGTAGGAAAATTGTGAGAAAAAGACACAAAGTTAAAAAAAGCTGAATGAGCATCACAATCTAGTTGGGCGCATGTAATTCTGTTCTAGTCTTTTTTTTTTTGTACCACGGCTATTCTAGGTGTAACACATCACACCATTTCTTAAGGGCTTCTTAAAAACATTGACCGCCAATTTCGAAATTTGCCTATATCATCAGCCTGAAAGTTTTATAGAAATATTGATAGTGGTTAAAAATCAGCTCTACAGTAGCTGTAGAGCTGATGATGAAGGCAAATAGTTTTAAGACTAGCCAAAATATTCTGCATCGAAATAAAATATGTGGTAAATCTGCATATTAGAATAAAAAGGAGATTAAAATTATGAGATTAATGTATGTCAAAGATACAAATAAAAAAAAGTATGAAATAGGCACTAATTGCATACGTAAAATTAATGCAAACACATAAACTAATAAATTTAGGTTAAAGTTATAATTTTATAGGGATTTATTTTAAATCCAGTGTATTTAATTTCAGTTCACAAATTTTAGAGCATTCCTACCTTCTATCGTTTTACTTAACTGGATGCCTTAAATGTTAATGTAAATAAGTTTTAATCTCTTTCTTTTTTTAAATCAGGATTGCAACACAGATTTTACCTGTTTATTAAAATAATTTAAACACATTTCAGGCCTGTCTCTACCTTTTATAAGGTTATAATCTCATGATTTTCAGATTTATTCATTTCATTGTACCTTGAATCACAACCTATTGCTCCTACTCTAAAGAATTTGTCTTTCAGTGATCCATTATATCGTGTGTCTTTGACATATTTTTTAAATTGGAAACTGATAACAATATTCCTGAATCATAACAAGTAAAATGTTACAAACTGTTGGATAAATCACTCGCGAATCAAAAATAAGGTAAAAATACGCTTACCTTATTCTATGTAGCAAGGCAGCGCTATTGTCACAGCAGAGCAAAGCAATTGTTGAGAATCAGGATATTGGATAATAAACAGCGGAGACTAAGTAATTTAAGTTTAAGTTTTAATATGCATCTTTTACATTAATATCTTAAGCACGACACAAGACAACACGCGACATTGAACAAACAGTGGAATTACATGAATTCTGAACAAGTGGTGCCATCTGATGTGGCATGTGACAGTTTCTCTTTCTTTAAGGAAAACACACACATATCTAACACCCCTACATGTTTCCTGAAAAAAAAAACAGTCTCTAAATGTAGATTAGTTCGGTGACGTTCAAAATCAGGACGTGGCAATGGCTTGGTCAGGATATCAGTTGTCACATTTTTGCTTTGGCAATATTCTAAATCAATAGTACCAGAATCTTACTATTAACAGCTGAAGGTAAACAAATGTTAGTTTGTTAGTTAGCAGACACGGGGACGGGCTAATCTCGCGAACCGAGCATAGCAGGATATCGCGACTGGTACCGATATACGCGGACGGCCGAGACGCGTGCACTGATGCTATCCTCAACTTTCAAAAATTTAAACTTTTACAATTATTCAATTAAAACTGCCGAACTCAATAGAAGAGGACAGCAGAAAAAGTTGACATTCCGGGTGGGCCAGCTCCTTTCCGTTTCTCAAAGTTCCGTTTACCGAAGTAACGGTGGCTCAGAGGTATCGCTCCTGACGTCTAATCCTAAGGTCCCGGTTTCGAAACCAGCCGCCGTCGGGTGCAAGAACATATTAGAAGAACATAATTGAAATCCACAAGAACATAATTGAAATAAATTTGAAGTACCAGAAATAATTTTAGTTTTAAGAAAGGAGAAGTTAAAGCCTTTAGAATTTTTTTGTAATTGAATGAGTTTTTTTTGTTTAAAATGCAAAATTTGAAAAAGGAAATTTTAAATAATTATTTTTTTTTAAAATCTAATATATTTTTAAAAGGGAATAAACAGTTTTTAATCTTTAAGATATAAAGCCATTTCATTTTAAATCAAAAAAAGCAACACATCGGGTTGCCACTCAGCTAGTATGTCTTAAATGATGAAATTTTACATCAATGTGCTTTGTTCTTGAATGATGTTTATCAGATTGCGAAAGCTTGATTCACGACTGGTTATCTTCAAAAATTATTAGTGGTAAAGCTCGTGGTAAGTCCAGATCTTTGGTTAGATTGATCAGCCATATAACTTCTTGCGCAGCATTAGCCGCTGAAAAATATTCAGCTTCTGTGGACGAGAGTGCTACACAGTTTTGACGTTTTGAGAGCCATTGTATCGGACTTCCACCGAGTTTAAATAATTTCCCACTGGTTGACTTTCTGTCTAACTTGTCGTTAGCCCAATCCGCATCACAAAAAACAGTTAAGATTGGTTCTTTATCCTTGCTAATAACTAGTTTTAAATCTTTAGTTGTTTTGAGATATCTTATTATTCGTTTCACAGCATCCCAATCTCTATCTCTTGGTTTTTCATTCCTTCTATTCAAAATGTTGACGGCTGCTGCAATATTGAGTCTTGACACTGTGGCAACGTATAACAAACCCCCTACTGCTTGCCTGTACTTGGTATTGTTTGGCAGCTGATCTTCATCTCCTTCTTGTCTCAGATAATTCGGGTCCATTGGAGTATTGGTTGGTTTGGCATGTTTCAGGTTAAATTTTTCGATAATTTATACATTCTTATTTTTCTGACTTAAAGCAAAATTTCCTTCTTTGGACCTTTCGATATTTATTCCTAAATAATAAGAGGCTTCACCAAGATCCTTCAATTCGTACTCTTTTTCTAACTTGTTAACAATTTCTCTGATATCTCCTGTTTTTTCTGCTATGAGTAAGTCATCTACATAGACAATAATGTACATAGTATTTCTATCTCTTGCCATTTTAAATAAGCATGTGTCTGTTTTACTTTGTTCGAAACCACATTTCGATAATGATTCCCCAATTCTAATATGCCAGGCTCTTGTGGCTTGTTTTAACCCGTAGATTGCTTTATTTAATTTGCAGACTTTTCGTTCTTTACCCGCATCAATGTAACCTTCTGGTTGTGACATGTGAACGTGTTCTAAATTCCCGTGCAGGAAAGCAGTTTTTATATCGATATGCTTTACGTTTAGATTTTTGTACGCAGCATTAGCTAAGAATGCCCGTTTTGTCGTATATGTGACCACAGGAGCAAAGGTTTTGTCGTAATCTGATCCGAATTTCTGTGAAAAACCTTTTGCGACTAATCTTGCTTTATATCGTTCGATATGTCCTTCGGAGTTATATTTAGCTTTGAATGTCCATCTGCATCCAATAACCTTTTTTCCTGGAGGTGGTGTCACTAATTCCCAAGTTTGATTCTTACGAAGGGACTTCATCTCTTCTTTTGTTGCATCTATCCATTTTTGTTTTTCATATGGATTTTCCATTTCCTTGACATCGTTCCAGCCTTTTGGTTCGCTAATTCTTCCCGGGTTTGCATAAAAGGAAAATCTCTCAGAATGTATTCCTTTTGTTTCTCTCTCTGATCTTCTAGGTTGATTGGTTTGTATCTGCGTATTACTTTCGTTTTCGATTTCATTTTTATTGTGCTCTTCTTCATGTTTGAATTCTAACTAAACTAGCTGTTTCTTCTTTTTGGTTCCAAGGTATTTTTCCTTCTTTACAAGCATATGGAAGAGAATTTTCAATGAACTTCACTGTTCTGCTTATCACCTCATTATTATCACCTGTATAAATTCTATAACCCTTACTTCGGTTATCATTACCCAAGAAATAACTTCAACGGCTTTATCGTCGAGTTTTGAACGTTTCTGTTTTTGTAAGCTCTACATCCAAAAACTTTAATATGGGATAAATCTGGTTTGCAATTCATCCAGATTTCGTAAGGTGTTTTCTTATTTGATTTGGTTGGGAGCCGGTTCTGCAAGTACGTTGCTGTGCAGATGGCTTTACCCCAAAATTTATGTGGTAACCCAGCTTCTAGGATCATGCATCTAGTCATTTCAGTTAAAGTTCTGTTTTTTCGTTCTGCCACCCCATTTTGGGAAGGACAGTAAGGCACAGACAACTGATGGTGTATTGCCTGTTCGGTTAAGTAATTTTCCATCTCCTTGCTAATGTATTCGCTCCCGTTGTCAGTTCTAAGGGTTTGAATTTTTCTTCCAAATTTGTTCTTCGTCATTGCAATGTATTCCTTCAATTTTAAGAATACTTCGTTTTTCTTAGAGATCAAGTAAATTATAGTGAACCTGCAATAATCTCCAATGAGAGTAAGAAAATAGGATTTCCCGCCAATCGAATTTTGAAATGGACCGCTCAAACATCAGAATGTACGAGTTCTAGAGGTTTATGCGCTCTGTACGTAGTTGTTTTTGGGTATGGTTGATCAGTTAGTTTTGCTTTTATGCAATTTTCGCACACGGTTTCATGCTTGCAATTATCTATTTTTATACCGTTTGCCAAATTTTCGGAAATTAACTGTGCAATTGAACTGGAATTGTTATGTCCTAGGCGTTTGTGCCAAAGATCTATACAGTTTTTATTTTTGCAGTGATGTGCTATTAGAGCAGAGGTTTCGGTTTCGGTTTCTGGTTCCTCTAAAATGACCTCGTATAGAGAATCATTTATTTTTCCTTCTAAGTAGGTTCTTACCCTTGCTGTATTTTGCATTTATTTTTCTCAAAATTACACTGCATCCGTTTTCCGCAGCTTTTCTAACAGAAATCAAATTTGTTTCTATTTCTGGTACATATAAAACATCGCGCAAACGTACATTATTAATATTTCCATTAAAAGTCAAAGTTCGAAAAAATATCTCCTATTCCCTGAGATTTCAAAGTGTTTCCATTTGCAACGATCACCGAATTTTGGTTCTGATGTTTTAATTCTACGAAATATTCTTTATCGTGAAATATGTGACAGCTACTTCCTGAGTCAAAGATGAGCTTCTGCTTTATTTTCTTTTTATTCGCAATGAAGGAACAGGAATGTGCGTATTCAGCTATACCGCTAATAGCTTTCGTTTTAGTCTCAAAACAAATCGACGCGTTATGCTGTTCCATTTTAGTCGTATTTTTGTTTTGAAATGTGGGCGGATTACGATTTTTATTTTTCAAATGATAACATTCTGATCTCATGTGATTCTTCTTATGACAAAAGGAACAAAATTTATTTTCGCGATTTGGTGCCGTACTTTTGGTTTGGATTTTAAACACTTTGGTATCGCTTTGAGCTGTTTCAATTCTACAGTTATATTCATCGATAATTTTTCCTCTAATAAAATCTACACTGAGTTCATTTTCTGGTCTTGCTTCTAGAGCAGTTATTAAATTATCATAGCTGTGAGGAAGTGAACACAAAATTAAAGAAGAAATGTGAGATTCGTTAATGTTTTCTCCGATAGCACGTAGCTTATCAATTATTTCCATTAAATTACAAATGTAATTACACTGGTCGACAAAAATGAACTTTTTTTTCTTTGAGAAGAATTAAAGTAACTGATTCTAAAAGTATTTTTCATGCTGAATTCAAATATCATTTCAGTTTTTCCCCATCAGGCAGGAGTTTTGTGTGATATTCATTTGAATATTTTATAATATTCTAAAAAATCCGTAACTAGCTATCTAACTCAAAATTATAACTACTCATTCTGAGTTACCTAGAAAGTGGTAGATAGTTATTTTCGGGCATATTTTGCATCTGGAACGTCTCTCTTCTTGGTCCAACAGTAGTCAGCCAGCATATTGAAAGTCCACTTGCCTTGGTACCTCTTCTCCATTGTAGAAATTTGCT
This sequence comes from Dolomedes plantarius, assembly GCA_907164885.2. Classification (NCBI taxonomy): domain Eukaryota; kingdom Metazoa; phylum Arthropoda; class Arachnida; order Araneae; family Dolomedidae; genus Dolomedes; species Dolomedes plantarius. The sequence goes on from OU015490.1 coordinate 56,812,905, forward strand.
GATGAAAACGCTCACCGTGGTCATCGCTGACAGCTCCAAGATTTTCGGGGAAGAAGTCTAAGTGAGAGTCCAAAAAGCGCATTTTTAAAGACATGTTGCATCTCATAGCTTTATAAGAATGCAGAAGATCAGCCACTATGTCAAGATAGTTTTCTGCTTTATGGTTTCCAAGAAAATTGCAACATAAACTTTTGAATGACTGCCAGGCTGCTTTCTCCAGTGGATTTAACAGTCCTTCGAAATGTTCGTCAGCTATTAATGACCGAATTTGTGGTCCTATAAAAATTCCTTCTTTCAGTTTAGCATCACTGACTTTGGGGAATTTCGATTTCAAGTACAAGAATCCATCAGAAAGTTTATCTATAGCCTTGACGACATTTTTCATTACTCCTAACTTAATATGCAATGGAGGTAAAAATATTTTTTCAGGATTCACTAAAGGGACATATGACACATTTTTCTGGCCAGGGATAAGAGATTCACGTTTAGGTCATGATTTTCTAACGTAGTGAGACTTCTTATCTCTTCTGTCACACTCGCACAAAAAACAGCAAAATTTGGTGAACCCAAGTTGCAAACCAAGCAATAAAGCAATGACCTTTAAATCACCACAGATATTCCATTCATATTTTCCATATTGTATTTTCTCTAAAACTAGTTTCATATTTGAATATGTCTCTTTCATATCAGCGGCATGTGCTACAGGTATTGATGGAAGTTCATTGCCAATATGTAGCAGCACAGCCTTCAAACTAACTTTATAGGAGTCTATGAAAAATCGCCACTCATCTGGCCGGTGTTGATGCCCAAGAGTTTCAATAACTGAACAAATATCATTACAAAACACAATACCATTTTCTTCAGAGAAGCAGTCTTTGAAAACACTATGGCGGCTACGATAACTACATATTCTTACATCTTTTTGGAGTAGATTCCACCCTTTGAGTCTGGAAGTTAAAACTTCAGCTTGCTATTTAGACAGATTTAAATCCCGTATCCGGTCATCAAGGTCTTGCTGATTGGGAAAGTATGGGTCTGATGAACAGCTACTGGCTTCATATGTAGGATCATTTTTATTTTCATCTGAATCATTTTGAGTTTGAGTTACGTCAGAATCAGAGTTATCACTTAAGGCCGTATCTGCATATACTGGTACAGGGAACTCTGCATTGTGTAAGACAGGTCTCATTGCAGATTTCAAATTCGGATACTTAACTGTATATTTTGTTTTAGATATGATTCCTTTAATATTTGTCAAACAAATATAACAATCTGTTAAATTATCCTTCGGTTCCCTCCAAATCATAGGAATTGCAAATGGCGTATGATGTGTACCATTTTTCCACCCAGTCAGCAGTCTAACACACGAAACACAGCATGTATTTGGGGCCCAGCTCTTATCAAAATCACCAACTTGACAGCCAAAGTAAAGTTGTTAACGATTCTTTACAAGTGGGGTCAGGGCCCGACTTTGACCCAATGGGGCCCTGAGCAAAGCAGACTTTTGGGGCCCCCTCCAAGGACAGATCCAGAGGGATGCCATGTGCCCCTTCCCCCTCCTCCAGGAGTAGATTTCCACATGAACATGTGGGACACTCACCAAGGCCCCCCCCCCCCCCCCATAAATTCAGACCGGAAATTCAAAAACTTTCGACCAACAAGTCAGACATTTGAATAATAATAATAATAATAATAATGTGTTAATTAATTTACTTTTAACGTTAATAAATAAATTCAGGAAATTTTCTTTTGAAATGAATATAGTGGGTGCACTGTGCCCCACCCAGGATTTTTTTTTTCTGTATCCGCCACTGCCCACCTTTACTGAATTAACCTAAAACCAAATTTTCAAAAATATGTACAACTTAATACTAAATTAGGGGGCCCGATAAATTTGGGGGCCCTGGGCAAGTGCCCCACTTGCCCATGCGGAAATCTGGGCCTGAGTGGGGTCAAATTTCGCCTCTGAGACTTGAAGGTCAGCTCACCACAAATATAGCAGAAATTATCTGCCTGATTTACACACTTTCTTGGCATGATGAAAAACAAAGCACTGAAACACAACATACACAATGCTGTTCTATCCTTCTATGCTTCCACTTTGATTCAATTCGAAGTACAAAAAAAAAAAAAAAAAAATGCGTGCATCTCACATCGAAAAACAAACTTTTTTCTCGACTTTCTCTCTTCGCTGGCGCCGAGCTTCGTTTCCAGACATAACAACGGCGGCAAAAAAAGCGCAAGAGCTCGTGACACAATGCACTTCCAAACAGAAAGGAAGAAAATATTTCACTACTGAACAAACTCACAGTCAGCTCAATACTGACACATCACAATGCCAGGTTAATAGGCCTGAGCATGTCCAAACATGAATAAACCTGCACAGTCTTGATTTATGGTGCTTCAGCATGATATTACAAATAATTTCCTTAAATACAGCTTGGGTAAAATCGCTACATATGAGGTAAAGGTTCCTATGACAGGTCAAAGGAAACGCAAAAATCAGATTTTGAAAAGTAGCTTTCACAGAAAAACTATGCCTGATGGGAAAATTCTGACTACATATCTGAATTCAGGATGAAAAAATGCACTAGGTTCACTATTCAGATTTCTTGTGAAAAAAACCTTGTCGACCAGTGTTATTTACGTTTCCACCTTCTTCTAGTTTCGTGCTGTATAACTTTCTAAGTAGAAATAATTTACTTGTTAGATTAGATCTTTCATGCATTTTCTTTAATGCATCCCAAGTTTCTTTTGCTGTCGTAAGATATTTTACATGCATAATTTGACTGTCTTCAATAGACAAATTTATCAGCGCCCTAGCTTTCTGATCCTGTTTTAACCATGCAGGTTGTTCTGAACCAACCCCCCAAGCGCTGTTGCAGCAGCGCCCCCTTTTAAAAACAAGGGTGTTTGTTTACCAGAGTTCATCGAGAGACCCCATCGGAGAGACGTGTTTTGCGGTGCTTGTGACCGCGTAACCGATGGGTCTGAGTCTTTTATAGAGTTATGTAATAAACTGAGCCTTAAACAGTCCATGAGTGATTACTTTGTGTGGTGTCCTGAGCTAACGACGACACCTGGTCCGTCGAGAACCTGAGAAGGCAACCTTGGATATTTTTGTGTGTTAACCTCCGGTTTATATAAGGATTTCGATTGTGATGCTCCGGAAAGAGAAGTAGGAATCTTTTATAGTACATTAGTGAATATATGTGATTTAATGAGTTCCGAATTTTAAAACTGTGATTTAATGAGTTCAAAATTTTAAAACTGTGATTTAATGAGTTCAAAATTTTAAAAGTGTGATTTAATGAGTGCCGAATTTATATCTGTGATTTTATGAGTTCTGAATTTTATAACTGTGAGTTAATGAGTACTTAATTTGTGTTGCTGTGAGATTTAACGCATATTTACTGAATTACTGATACAATGTTTAAGAACGCGATAAAAGATGATCTTCGGCTTGTTGCCGTAAATCTAAATGAAGCAGTAACGGACAAAATGTCTGTGATCGAGTTGACAAATATTATAAAGCGTTCTGAGAAATTTAAAAATGATCCTGATTATGTTGAGGAATTAATTACAGAGATTGTGGATACTAGAAAATCAGAAGAGCAGAGAGAGTTAGATTTAAAAAATAAAGAGATAGAGTTTGAAAAACTTAAGCTAGAAAAAACACGAGCCGAGCTAGAATTGGCTAAAATCCGAGCTGAATCCAGAGAGATTTCCCCGGAAAATGAAAATCCGGTTGAGAAAGGTGAATCTTTAGAGTCGCTTGTGAAAGGTGTTCGAACTTTAACTTTAAGAGTTCCTAGCAAACCCGAAGGATGGGTGCTATATTTTGCATCGTTAGAGAGAGCTTTTCACACGAAAAACGTGCCAGAAAAGTTCAAAGCTGAGATTCTCATAAATTTGCTAGGTGAGAAGGCCTCAAATGTGCTGACATACATCAAAGATGATGAGCTTTGCGACTATTCAAAAGTCAAAACAATCGTCTTACGGGAATTCGAACCGTCGCCGCAAGATATTTTAGAACAATTCAGAAAAGCAGTACGTCAGACAAATGAGACGCATTTACAATTTACATCTCGACTAACAACTAGTCTTGATTACTACCTAAAATTGAGAAAAGTGACAGATTTCGAAACATTAAAAAAACTCTTGGTTTCCGATAAACTATTTCAAACATTAGACAAAGAGACTGTTTCCTTTATAAGTGTAAGACAGGCTGAAACGTGGTTCAGCCCGATTCAGATGTCTAAGGAGATCGACGTATATTTTGCTTCACGAGGAAAAACCATGACCATAAATTCCAGTTATCAGAAAAATTCATATTCGAGAAATGTGTCTAAATCATTTTTATCTGAAGTGAAACATTCACAATGCATACTATATTACGAGGAAAAAAATAATCATATTGTGTCTAAATGCCCAAAGTACAAGGCATTATCTATCAATGAAAGAATTGAGGTGGTGAAGAGAAATCGTCTATGTTTCAACTGTCTAGGATCTCACAAGAAATCAGTTTGTGAGTCAAAAAGTTCATGTTACTTTTGTGGAAAAAAACATCACTCTTCGCTATGCTATGCGAAAGGGGAAATTGTCCTTGGACATCACCCCCCTGAGAGAGCATCTTCGGTTACGAGTCAACCCCTCCTTTCTCCCAATGCAGAGGTCTTTGAACCCAGACATCCCTTATCAGCGGCAACAGATAGGGTCGAGTCGTCCTTCCAGAATACTAGTCAAAACAATAATTCAGTTCTTTCTGTGCGAGGGATAAATAAATGTAAAACCGTTTTGCTCAGTACTGTGAATTGTTTGTTGAGGGACAATCGAGGAAAATTATACAATGCACGAGCAGTTTTAGATCCAGGGGCAATGAATTCATTCATGACCATAGACTGTGCAAATAGTCTCGGTTTAAAAAGAGATAGAACCAATATGACAGTTTGCGGGATAGGAGATACCTCCACCACAATTAAATATGTGGTTAGTACAACAATTTCCAATTTTGAGGGAAATTTTGAAAAAGAATTAGAATTTTTAGTTGTATCCAGAATTACAGATTTCTTGCCGTCAAAAATGCTTAAGGTAAATGTGCCAGAATTAAGCTATGTAAAGCTAGAGGATAAAAACTTTAATGTGCCAGGTCGCGTAGATCTGCTTTTGAGCGCTGAAATCTTTTATGAGCTGTTACAGCCAGGTCAGATTTATCCTGCTAATAGTAATTTGATTCTACAGAATACAGTTTTTGGATATGTAGTTAGTGGGAGCATACCCATAGCAACTGAGGGAAAGGTACATTGTGGGTTCATTGGGGATAATACTGGTTTAAACGAAGCTTTAGAGAAATTTTGGGAAATAGAAAATGTGGAGATAGAAGTACCCAAAAATAAAGAAGCATTAATTTGTGAAGAGCATTTTGAGAAAAACGTTAAGAGAGATAGTACGGGGAGATATATAGTAAAAATGCCATTAAAAGAAGATCCAATGAGTTTAGGAAAATCCAGAGATATTGCCCTTAAAAAATTAAATTCGCTGTGGAGTCGCTTTTTAAGAGAGCCTGAGTATTTAGAATTATATAGGGAATTTATGCGCGAATATAACGATTTGGGTCATATGAAGGAAATTTCTGAGTGTGAGGAAGAAGTGGGAACATATTATATACCACATTTAGGAGTCTATCGCCCTGATAAAAGTACGACAAAACTTCGTGTAGTTTTTAACGCTTCTTCACGAACAACCGTAGATAAATCACTTAACTCATTGCAATATAACGGTGGGGTTAGTCAGGAAGACCTTTTTTCAATAATGGTGAGGTTTCGTAAGCACATTTATGCTTTCGTGTCTGATATTAAGCAAATGTATAGGATGATTTTAATAGACCCCAGCCAAACTAAACTTCTGAGAATTCTTTGGAAGGAGGGAGTGAATGAGCCAGTTAAGACTTATGAGCTCAAAACAGTGACGTATGGCACAGTAAGCGCACCTCATCTCGCTACCAGAGTGTTACTTCAGTTATCCAGAGATGAATATGAGAATTATCCTTTAGCGTCACCAATTTTAGAGAAAGACTTCTACATGGACGATGTCCTGAGTGGTGCCGACAATCTGAGCGAAGCAAAGGAACTTCAATCGGAGTTAATACGTGCTCTCAAGAGCGGAGGCATGATACTACACAAGTGGTGTAGTAATAACCCTGAATTAAAAACAGGGCTTGACAGTGACTACAATTTTCAAGAAGAAACAAAGGCGCTAGGTGTTTCGTGGAAACCTAGCATTGACCACTTTACTTTCCAAATTCAGCTGGAAAACGTGGTTCCGCCTACGAAGAGATCAGTGCTTTCCACAATTGAGCGCGCTTTTGACGCCCTTGGACTCTTAGGTCCGGTGGTGGCGAGAGCAAAGATCTTTTTACAAAAACTGTGGTGCTTGAATTTAGACTGGAGCGATCCGCTTCCTGACACGGAAGCGCAACAGTGGAAAGATTTCATTGAATCCTTGCCAGCAATAAATAACGTGAGTGTTAAGAGGTGTATACTGATAGAAAAATCAGTGCATATTGAGCTTCACGGATTTGCAGATGCGTCCGAGTTTGCATATGGATGCGTCATTTACTGCAAATCAACGTCAGAAAATGGTGCCTTCGAAGTGAACTTGGTTTGTAGCAAGTCACGTGTGTCGCCTCTTAAGCGGGCTACAATACCAAGGTTAGATGTATGTGCAGCTGTTCTTTTAGCAAAGTTGATAACCAAAGTGAAGAGTGCCTTACAATTTAAGGCAAGTGACATCTATCTGTGGAGTGATTCCATGATTGTACTTTCCTGGATACGAAAAGAGCCCTACCTACTAAAAACGTTCGTGGCAAACCGTGTAGCCAAAATACAAGACCTGACAACAGTGCAACAGTGGCGTCACGTGTCTTCCGAGAACAATCCAGCGGACCTTATCTCGAGAGGAATGAATCCTGAGAAACTGGCTACGAGTGAACTGTGGTTCGAGGACCCTACTTTCCTGACTGACCGAGAGTATCCCGAATGTGAAATTCCTACATCAGTCATACGAGACGAGTTCAAGTCTGAACTCAAACATTCAAAACAAAGTGACTTACATGTGCTTACTGTAACTTCTAATTCATTTCAACAAGAATTATTTAGTATTAGTAGAAGTTACACTAAATCCAATGCTGTTGTGTATTATGTAACTAGAGGGTACACTACAAAGTTTTTTGTTGACCCTACAAACCCTTTAGTTCTAAAGACTAGATCACGAGCACAAAATGCTCGCAATGAATGTGTAAAATTTGAGAGAAATTTCAATAAGAGAAAAAAGGAAAACTGTTTAACTGAGAAAAATATGATTTGTGTGCTTTAGATTACTCAAGGGTCGAACTTTTATTCATTGTATTGTTAACAATTCTTTTGAAAAATGAGTGTTTTTATAATATTTTCCATATAGGTATATTCTTGTGTCATACTTTGTACTGTTATTGTTTAATTAACCTTTCTCTCGTATACTTAGTTAATATTGGTTAGACTTTAACTGTCCTTTTGCCATTATGGGTAAATTTCACTATTTTATCAATTCTCAAAAAATTTGGTAGAATAATTAATTGAGCAGATATTCGCTTGTCCAACTGGAAAAGAATGACAAAAGTAATTCAAATTTTTTGGAGGAAATGGCAGGTACAGTATCTTAATAATCTGCAACAGAGGTCCAAGTGGATGGTGGAGAAAAATGTGAAAATCAATGACCTAGTGTTTCTCAAGGATGAAAATCTACCTCCTCAAAAATGGGCATTAGGTAGAATAATTGAGCTCTATTTTGGTGATGACAAACGGGTCAGAGTTGTTAAGGTGAAAACTCAGTCTGGAATCTTTAAAAGGCCCATTACTAAAATCTGTATTTTACCTGTTAATGTGTAATCTTTATATTAGTATTTTTTGTTATGTGTATAGCTTAATGTTTTCATACTTGTGCTTATTTTATATATATTTTTTATATTTTTTAATTTACGTTTTGTGTTTCATGATTATATAATTAAATGGTTGAATGTTACCATTGCAACGTGGGGCGGAATGTTCTGAACCAACCCCCCAAGCGCTGTTGCAGCAGCGCCCCCTTTTAAAAACAAGGGTGTTTGTTTACCAGAGTTCATCGAGAGACCCCATCGGAGAGACGTGTTTTGCGGTGCTTGTGACCGCGTAACCGATGGGTCTGAGTCTTTTATAGAGTTATGTAATAAACTGAGCCTTAAACAGTCCATGAGTGATTACTTTGTGTGGTGTCCTGAGCTAACGACGACACAGGTGTTTTTGGCTCGGGTGGTTCAACAGTAACGATATCTTCTTTAATGACAACCATTTCGGTTTTTAACTTCCAGTTTGCAATATTTTATAAACATAGTAAAACTTTATTTTAACAAAACCTATAATCAAAAGGTAACAAAAACTGTATCTCACAAAAGTCATCGTACACTTGTAAAAAATCTCTACATATTAGTAAATATTCTAATTTTTCATTAAATTAATATTTAGTAGGATATCCTTTAGCATCCACAACAGCTTTTAAACGTCTGGGAATAGATTGCTTTAGTTCTTTTGTAATTTCTGCATCAATGTTCATTCCTTCTTCCATCATAATTGTTTTTAGTTCGTGAATGTCATGTTTTCGTAATCGAACCTCCAATTCTCTCCAGATATGTTCTATTGGGTTTAAATCTGGCAATTGAGGTGGTGTTTTCAAAACTTGTGGACAATTATAGAGACACCAGAGGCGAACTTTGAGAGCCGTGTGCTTAGGATCATTATCTTGATAAAAAACAAAGTTGTTTCCAATACCCACATTTTGGGCTTATAATTTTAAATTGTCTCTTAAAATATTTATATAAACAGCATGATTCATTATGCCATCAATAAATACCAAATTACTTAGTCCTGATGCTGACATGCACCCCCACACAAGGACACCTCCACCGCCATACTTAACTGCTCCTACTAAGTTCTTGGGATTAAGTTCCTCATTTTTTCTTCTCCATACAATTATACGCCCATCGGAACCAAAAATGTTAAACTTGTTTTCATCGGCAAATAAGACATTATTCCAATACGTTTGGGGCTTATTTATCATTGATTGTGCGAAGGAAAGCCTACGCTTTCTGTGTTTCTCCCTCACAAAAAATTTTCTACGGTCAGAACACCCATGTAATCCAGCTGCTCTGAGAACTCGTCGAACATTTTCAGGTGAAATTGAAGCAGAAAATGTTTCATTAAATTCTGCAGAAACTTTTATAGCACTGAAACGTGGATTTTCAAAAATTTTCTAATTATAAATCTCTGATCACGTTTTGTTAACTTTACCGGACGGCCTTTTCTTACCTTGTTTTCGATCAGATTTTCTTCTTTAAAACGTTTTATCACATACTGCACATTAGAATGGAATAAATTAAGTAATTTAGCAATATTCCGAAATGATTTACCACTACTATGATGAAAAATAATCAATTTTCGAATGCTCCTTGTTGTTTCTTTACAACTACGAGCCATTTTTAAATAACAAATAGAATATAACGGAGTAGGCAAACAAAAATTGAAGCCAAATGATATTTTAAATGCCACCACAATTCAAAAATAAAAATAAAGCGCCAGATGATAATTTTAATTATGAATTTATCCGAAAATATTTCAGTGTACGATGACTTTTGCGAGATAAAGTTTTTGTTACTTTTTGATTACTGGTTTCTTAAAAATAAACTTTTACTATGTTTTCAAAATATTTCATGTAGTTTTATTAAGAATAGATTATAGATCTTATTATTAAATACCCATTCTGAAATATTCATTTTAATTAATGGATAGACCCCTATTTCATTGAAAATCGTAAGTGTACGAACACTTTTGGGAGCCACTGTATATATATATATATATATATATATATATATATATATATATATATATATATATATATATATATATATATATATATATATATATATATATATATATATATATATATATATATATACGTAATGCCCCGTACCTCACGCCGTGGAGGAGAGGCATAGCACTAATCGGAGGTGTAGCCGGCACGAAGGCTTGTGATGAGCGCGGCATACGCGCACGATAAACTTTAACTTAAACTATGTAGAGAAGATGAAACACAAACATGTTGTAGACGTAGCCAGAGTGTCAGGAGGTGAAGACCATTTCACGAGAGCCGTTGACACATAGGGGAGGAAAACCACATACTGGAGAGGCATTGGAAGGACGCACACAACAGATATGCGACGCATATTAATTTATTCCGGATTCTAATGTACACAATTATTCAGAAAAACACAGGTATCTTGACAACTGAACACACACAATAGCAACGCCTTCGGTCCCTGCCGGGGCGCATTCAGAACACCGATTTTACATCATATCGGACAGCAGGTCCGACAGCAACGAGAGTTAGACACCAAGAGACAGAAATCTTCTGTTCACGCAATATTAAATGGGTGTTTTGCGATATTGACGCCAGAGGGCCTAAACTACTTAATATTTTAATTGGGCGACTTTAGATTTGTGGAGTCCACGTGTCCACTTAAGTTTATCGGGGACTGTACTGCTAGATCCCGCGCTTGTTAGAACCGCGAACTATTGACCTGGGTGCAGGATAAGTGGCCATAAAGCTCTTATAAAGTGCGGTTTTGACACTTTAGAAGACATAAATTCAGAGTGGTTCGAGGGCTCTTCAAGAATTTTTGCATTACACTGACATTCGAAATCTCATAAACTTCCTACACTCATATCTGGGGATGTTTTTGAGTTCAGCTACTTCACATGCCTGTATATTGATCTGCAGGGCTAATATAATTTATCTTATTTTACTTTTAGGTTGCAATTTTGGAAAAAGGGGTCGTACTTTATTAACAGGATAATTTTAAATACGCTTTAGATATAATGGTGGGCCGTTATTATCAATATATCCCCCCCCTTCCGGAAAAAAACTTGCGAGAGGGGCCGGGCCCTAGCTCCTCGAGCAAGTTTTCCCTTCAGGTGAGAACATTTTACTAAATAAACTTCCTACGAAAAGAACTGCTTAACGTGAAAAGAAGGTTACAAGTTAAAGGGATGAGTTTATCTAAATCTTGATCTCGCTGTCCGTATACTGTCCGTGAAGCATTACTTTACATATACAATAAACAACATTACTTGAAAAACACATTATATAATTTGAGGGGAGGAAGGGAATTTTCAAAAACTGATCTGTAATCAAATGAATTCTGGCAACCATTTATAAATACAATTTCACTTCTGTCATCATAAGCAATCACTGCCCAAGTCATCAAACTTCCGCCACCAAAATTTCTGCTGAATATAGATTTTGGTTCTTTTCGGAGGTTCCCCAGTAATACTTAAACCATCGGGGCCATCCAAATTAAATTTCTTTTTATTGGAGAAAATAAGCTTCTTCCAATTGTCGCCCATTGCCATGTACTTCTCGCAATACTGCAAACGCATCTGCTTGTGACGCAGAAGTATCTTTCCAGACATTTTCAACCATCTCAAGCTCCATGAAGAATGTAAAATTTTCCTAACGCTTCTAGAAGTAACAGGAGTGGATAGATCTGCACAAATATGCTTTGAACTGTGGCCGGTTTTTGACAGAAGTTAAAGAATCCCCCTTTTCTCCATCTTAGTTAAACGTGGATTACCTTTTTGCTAAAATCTTTGCCATAATTTTCAGAATCTTTTCTCTAGTTATACATCATACCAACTGATCTTTTATTTAATTTCCGAATTTCCGGAACAGATTTTTCACATTCTAGATATGCATCGATTTTGACTCTTTCGTCCCTAGACACCTTTCATTTACCCATCGTGAAAAGTATGACTGAAACGTATTGCTTTCAATATACAGAGGCTGTTCGCACATTTTTTAGACGATTTTGGTAAGCGGTAATAAAAAATCGTTTGCTGCAAAAGAAATAATTGCAATTGTACTATGTTTTTAAAAGTCAAAATTATAGTCTGCGACTTGAAAGTTTTGTTTTTATTCAAAATGGCGTTTTTAACAAAGTAGTGGTTCGATTTTACATTTATGCTCTTTCCGAAGAGAAATATGCATACTCCGTTATCCAAAAACGATGTGAGAGTCATGGTTTTGTGATATCTAAAGCGTCGATAGGTAATATCGTCAACAAGAAAGGAAAAAAACTTCAAATTGGAGCCTCAAGTGGGACAAAAATTCCAAACAAGTATCCAAGGGAAAAACGGACATCTTCGACTATTGCAAAGGTACGTTGTTTAATGTTAAAAGAAAATCCCCCTTGTCAAAGGACAGTTGCAAAATCATTAAAATGCTCGGTGTCCACTGTAAACAAAATGATAAACGTTGATTTAAATCTTAAGAAAGCGAAAAAAAGCAATGTGCATCGTCTTCTTCCAAATCATATCTCTGAACGCAGGACACGCTGCAGAATTCTATATGAGAAACACTTATCCAAAGAAAAATGGAAAACAATTATCACAATAGATGAATCATGGGTGTATTTAAATGATTGCAACAAAAAAAGAGCCATTTATTATCATAAAAGGGGAGAAAAAAATTTAATTACATGGTTCAAAGAATCGAAAGAAAGTTTTTCTAAGGGATTCATGATTGTTGCTGGTTTTTCTTATAATGGCAAGTTAAAAATAAAGAGAGTGGAAAAAATGTCAAGATTAACTCCAAATACTATCAGGAACATATTTTATCACCATTTTTTCTGAATGAAATACTATCGCTTTACCCACAGTGCCATCAATCTGTGAGATTCCATCAGGATAAAGCTAGCAGTCACACATCAAAATCCACTGTAAATTTCCTAAAAGAAATGGAACAAAAAACTGGTAT
>OU015490.1:56830783-56845783 GCA_907164885.2 Dolomedes plantarius
AGTTTATCATTTCCTGTGGGAATTGGTCCCACTCGTTCAGCAACGCTGTTTTCATTCCCTGGATGGTTCACCGAGGGGGGTTGCGAGTTGCAATTGCCCTCCCCAGAGCGTCCCAGACATGCTCTATAGGATTAAGGTCTGGAGATCTGGCTGTCCAATCCATCCGGCGAATATCCTCACTCTCTAGAAATTCGTCGACCAGAAGAGCTCTATGTGGCCTCGCGTTATCGTCCATTAAAATGAACTCAGGGCCAACTGCACCCCTGAAAAGGCGAACATAGGGCTCCAAGACCTCATCCCTATACCTCACACCAGTCACAGTGCCTTTTTCAAAGACATGGAGAGGTGTGCGGCCATCCAACATGATGCCTGCCCAGACCATTAAATCTCCTCCGCCATAATGGTCGATTTCGCGGACATTAGAGGGTAGGTAGCGGGTCCCTGGTTCTCTTCATATGAACGTATGGCGAGAATCGGTGTTTAGGCTGAACCGGGACTCATCAGTGAAGAGAACGGTCACCCATTGATCCATACTCCAATCTCTATGCTCTCTGCAGCATAATAAACGGATTCTCCTGTTCGTAGAAGTGAGAGGGACGCAAACAGCAGGTCTTCTTGCAAACAACCCTCTCTCATGAAGTCTTTTGGAAACAGTCACCCTTGATACACGGGTTCCTGTGGCAGCATACAAGTCATGAGAGAGCTGAGAAGCTGTAGCACTCCTGTTACGCCTCACTATAATCGACAAATGGCGATCTTCTCTGGCCGTCGTGGCTCTTGGACGACCTTGCCCAGGCTTTCTCTCGATCCGGTATCCTGGAACTGTTTCCATAAGTTACACACGACGCTGGGCGTTAAATTGAACTCTCTACAAATTTGGACTTGATATTGGCCTGCTTCTAGCCTTCCCACAATTCCCCACCTCATTCCATAATCTAAACGTTGGTGGTTACTCATTTTTACTGTTACAATTTGAAATTAACCGATTGCTGCAAAATAACACCAATAAAATTCGCCAAGGTGTGCTAGCAAACGAAATGCGTTTTAATTTAAGCGCGCTTTAAAGCCTGTTTCTCTACTGACTCCGTCTACACACACGTGTACGCTTACGTATTTGACGTACAAGATTTGCATTTTTGTCTAGAAGCAGTGGTTTTACATTCAGTTCAGTTCTTTTCATGAAATTCTATAAAATATGCAAATTCTCTTAATTTATTTCACCAGTGTATTTCGTTGTTATGCACGTGACGCAAAATTATTTTAAAGTATCACAGAAGGAAAGGAAGCCTCGTGATCGGCATTTAATAAATTAAATTCTAAAAATTAATCTTTAAAAATTCCCAAAAATCAGAAAATGGAGGTAAAAATTCGAAAAAGATTTCATTTTAAAGGAATTGCTATAATCTTTCTCTTGATATACATTTTATAATCCTCAGATTATTATTTTAAATGCAAACTTTAAATAATGTTACAAAAACAGCTTAAAAATTTAATTTTTCAAAAATCTAAGAAGAATTTTTCAAAAATCTTTCTTAGTGCACCCCTACACTATAAGAAGAATCGCCATGCAAAATTTCAGCCCTTTTAGGTCCAGCGGTTTGGTGTGTGCGTTATCTGTCAGTCAGTAAGTCAGTTACGGAACTGTTTTATATGTGAGGCAATGAATGGTAAAGTGGTGTAAGTCAGTAAGTCAAGTGGTGTACGTCAAAAACGTTTTACTGCAAAAATTACAAAAAATTACACTATAAATTGAACAAATTATTATTCATAATAATTATTATAATATTGCAAATAATAATTATTTACAATTCCACTATAAATTGTAAATAATTATTATTGGAGCAGGGAGATTACATTTTTGCCCTCAAATTAAAAAAAGCTGAAAATGTGACTTGCACCACTTTGCTTTTCACCGCCTCATACATAAATTAGGGGTTTAAGTGAAAAATATGAGCTAATGCAAATTTTAAAAACCTAAAATCCTGCACTTAAAAAGCGTGTATTATTATTTGATCCTCTACTTTATCCCATCCGAAAAAAAAATGTTCACAACGCTCTATGCTATAAACAATTGAAAATAATTATTGAAAAAACTGTGGCAAAAGGAATCGCTTAAAATAAAATATAAAAGTCCGATGCTTACATATGTAATGATGTACGGGTGTTACCCATCCATATTAATGAAAAGTCTACAAATGAGCTATACTTTTATCAGTTATAACTCATTTGTAATTTTCTTTAATGAGCCAAGTTGAAATTTTATATCTCGCATATAATTTTTAATTTCCTATTATATATCAGGGGTGGCCAGACTTTTTGCAGCAAGAGCCAAAGTTACCTACCTGAAAATCTTGGGAGCCGCACCTAAAGTTCTTCAAATAATTCCGTTCAAAAATTCCGTTCTTCAAATAATTCCAAAAAAAAATAATTCAGAATCATAATATATTTATTTTGATAGTTTTTACATATTTATCAAAAAATTTTTATTTACTCCTCGCTGCTACAAGGTAAATGAATTTGTAATGTAGGTACTACAAGGTAAATGTTATGAAGTGAGGTTCAGTATGAGAAACACTGAGAAACACGAGCAAAAGTAAGTCGTGAAGTTAGCTGCAGTTACGAACATAGGCGTAGCGTACTTCTAACTGGTTTTTTTTTGGTGTGTGGGGGGGGGGGGGGCTCGATTTGAATTCAGTTAGAGTCCTCCTCAGCACATTGACTGCCGGACAAGTCCTTAAAATATGAAATATTGTGATTTTTTTTTAAAACTGAATAACAATAGAATTGATGTCTGAGTAGTATGCAAAAGATATACAGTGAGAAAAATAAATATAATATAAATAAAATGAGAAAAAAAAATATAGCATCGAATTTTTGTTATAGATCATATAGTTAAAAACAATGTAAAGGCTAAAGACATAATCGGAATCTTCAGTCTCCCAGTTTGAAAAAGCGTAAAAAAAACCAAATTTCTTAAAAGTTTTCTACAATTTTCTGATTTTAACTGAACTTCTATTTACGTTTTAATTCATTTCAATTTAAGTTGGGGGGGGGGAGCACTGCCCAGGATTATCAGTGTATAAAGCGTTCCTGAATAATTTTTTTAAAAATTCATGTCCTTACTTTTAATAATACAGACAGAAATGAGTTAATGCTACATATTGACTTTACCAACATTAACCTTTATTTAAAACCATTATTTTTTGTTTTACCAATAATTTTTTTTACAATCAGGATTATCAGTGTACATAGAGTTTATTAATTTTATTTATTAAATAAACTTATTTACTTTAATAATACAGGCAGAAATAAGTTAATGCTACATTGACTTTGCCAACATTAACCTTTATTTAAAACCATTATTTTTTTGTTTTACCAATAATTTTTTTAAAATCAGAATTATCAGTGTACGTAGAGTTTCTTAATTTTATTAGTTAAATTCATTTCTTTACTTTAATAATACAGGCAAATATGAGTTAATGCTACATATTGACTTTACCAACATTAACTTTTATTTAAAACCATTATTTACTGTTTTACCAATATTTATTTTTAAATCAGGATTATCAGTATACGTAGAGTTTCTTAATTTTATTAGTTAAATTCATTTCTTTACTTTAATAATAGAGGCAGAAATGAGTTAATACTACATATTGACTTTACCAATATTAGGCTTTATTTACAACTATTATATTTTGTTTTACTAATATTTTTATTTATTTTTTATTTTCTTTTGCAATCAGGATTATCAGCGTATATAGAGTTTCTTAATTTTATTTGTTAAATTCATTTATTTATTTTAATATTACAGATATAAGTTAATTAATGATGCATATTGACTTCACCAACATTAACCTTTATATACAACCATTATTTATTGTTTTACCAAAATATTTTTGTACAAACAGTTGTTATCAGCGTATCTATAGAGTTCCTTAATTTCATTTGAATGTAACTGCATTAGAGCATATATTTCGCAGCTAATGCTAATTGTTAAATAGTGTTTATAGTAGAAACTGAAATCATTTGTGTTAATTTCTTATTTTTGTCTTCGCTTTATCCACAGCAGATACTCTCAGCGGAGTTGGAAGATATTTTTTGGGTTATATCCCTTTTTTTTCATGCTTTTGAGGTCTTCTTTAGTCTACTACATGTTTTGTGGGTGTTTATTTTCCATTGTGTCTGCATTTCTTTTCGCGTTCATTCATCAAGTATTTGAATGCCAGGCTTCAGCATACGTATTGTAATAACTTGCGAAATTATTCGCCAATTTGGTTATATATTGAGGTATGAATGTATATTAGGGCGGAGCGTAAAAAAAAAGTTTTCGATTTTGTTTTTGCCCTAGTGCGGAAAAGTTGTGTACTGGTGGGTAGGTCACGTATGCAAAGTTTTGGGAAAAACAAAAAATATCTTCCGTCTCCATTTCGGCCGTGAATTTTAGCAGAATTTTAACATACAGTTAAAAATGTGTATTTCCATTGTTTTGCATGCAGCTTTTCGCTTTTTCTGAAATAAAATTCAGAAAAAATCCCATAATTCACAACGGGGAGGTGGCTGCGTTGCAAGTTCCACCCGTGCCCACCTATCCACCCAACCATACCTTTGCCCTTGCAGTTATTTCGGTTTTACTCGGTACTAGCATTTGGTTTCAAATGGTGGCATAGATTTTTTCGACTCTGTTCGGGTTCTAACTAAACCGTCACGCTTATTTTCTCCACACACAGCCGCAGAAACCTCTGTTACTAGTTTCACGATACGTTCAACACTTTGGGTGTGGCAAGGAAATTTTAGGCTTCCCAGGTGTTGAGCTACAGACTCTCCACTGGAAATCAAATTTCTGAAATCATCTTCTTTCAATTGGGAGTTCCGTCAAATTACATTTCTGCCAATCAATGAGGTCTATATATGAAACTGCCTCGAAGTTGAGTGACGGAATGTTGTAGTGTCTGATTCTTTCCCTTTTTTTCCTTTCTTGCCCTTAAAATCCTACGTAGTCCAAGTTCTGCAATGGACTTTCTGTCGTCTGTGATCATTGACAAGATTATTGCTTCCGGATGGCCGAAATAGCCATTTCTCTGGATAATGGGATCGACCACAGTCTTTAAATCGTTTTTAAGATAGCGTGAGACGTTTATTGTCTGCCACAAATTTCGTGGACCATACGTTCAATATGGATTTAATTTGACTGTAAACCACATAGGTGGGCACACTTTCATTATGAACTCTGCCAGAGTTTGAAGTTGGTTTGAAGGCTCTGACGAGCTAATGTATAAACACTTTATTCGATTTGCAGTTGTTAGCCAACGTGCATGAGTCATTTTCCCAGGGTGCTTTTGTGACAAACTTGATCAGTAGTTTCTATTTGTGACAGCTTGATAAATATCCCAAAGCTATCGCTTGTGTGTGCTAAGATCATTTATGTCGATTTTCGGAAATTCCATCGAAATGTCCACAAATTTCACAACTGAGAGGTTTTTACTATTTGCCAGTGCTTTCCCAATAGAACCAGAAAATGCATTAGGGTCACTCGTTCCACCATCCAAATGCTGCACTAAATGTCGGAGTGCCAACTCATTTGCGTGTAACTGGCAGATAAACCAGTGAAGGGTCTCCCAATGGCTTCCCCAGAAAGGCGAATCACGTCGATTTTATAGCCAGTATTAACGTTTGTTCCATCGCACCCTATTGCTACTAGTTGATGAATGTCAATATTCTTATTTTCCATGAATTGCAGCATCATTTGAGAAATACTCAAAGCTGATGATGAAGTCAGTGCTATGTCTCCAAGGTACTTGCTTCCAGGTTCCTTAATCATTGTAACGTGTTCTTCCAGGACTGTTTTTTTTTGGGGTACATCTTTCGCCCTACGCTCTCTTGCATTAGAGTTTTGTTCTTCCTTCCGTCAAAATAAAGTCCCTTCAGTGGTTCCAGCTGCCTTTCATTTCCTTGCTGATATTCTTTTCGAATTTTTTTCATCTCTCTTCTTATTTTATGTCTATAAATTGCATTTAAAGTGTCTTTTTTGGTAATCATCCCCAAATCTTCTAAAACAGTGCTTGCAATGATGGCTCCAGCCCGATCTGAAACTCCGGTTCTATCACAAGCTGTAGCAACTGCTGGGTATCGGCTTGATCTTAACGTCTTTTTACCTTCAGATTGAGTCATCCTGGATGTGGATGGGGAAGGCTTCAAGTGATCTATGTCACTATCGAAGTTATGTGGATTCACGTTAGAATCTGAATCAGGATATGTGAGCCTAGATGGCGTAACAGATGGCGAAACGTTTATTTTAAGACTTGCTGCTTCTGTCTCTTTCTGTTTCCTATCCGCTCGTTTCCTCAGCTTTCAGTTTCTTTTAAGTCAACTGCGCCTATGGACATTTGCCTAAGTTGGACATTTGCCCGTTGGTCTATAAGAAAAGTTCTTTCCATTTTAGGGATCTTTTTATGCTTTGGGAAAGAACATTTGTTAAAAGAAACAAACTTACATGAAAAAATGTCGAACAATTTCCGTGAGTGTTTCACGAAGGTTTTAAGAATCGTTTCTAAAGTTGTTGTTGACAATGTTTACATGCCAAAATATTTCTTTACCTTTCTGCACGCAGTGTGTCCACTGCTGCCTTTCTGTATTAAGTTTCGACATACCTCTGTATTTTATTTAAGAACAAAATGACGAGTTCCATACAAAACAATGGAAATACACATTTTTAACTGTATGGTAAAAATCTGCTAAAAATCACGGCCGAAATGGAGACGGAAGACATTTTTTGTTTTTCCCAAAACTTTGCATACGTGACCTACCCACCAGTACACAACTTATCCACACTAGGGCAAAAATGAAATCGAAAACTTTTTTTTTACGCTCCGCCCTAATGTATATACACTCTATCACAAAAAATATATGCACCCAGAAGGAAACAAGCTACTATCACGAAACTGAACATGTATGTAGTGTATGAGAAGATAAACAAATGATTACAAATTCAGAAGAATAGACCTTTTTATTAAGAAATATGGCATGAAAAAGGTTACAAATCAGTAAGTAGGAAATCCACCTCTGGCAGCTATACAAGCCGAAACACGGCGTGGCATCGAATCAATGAGGTCACCTATGACCTCCTGCGGAAGATCATGCCATAATCTTTGCAACTGGGCAGTTAATTCACCAGTATTCCGGGACGGCTGCAGTTGCCTTCCAAGCACGTCTCAGACGTGCTCTATTGGAGAGAGGTCTGGTGACCTGGAAGGCCATGGGTGTACGTCATATCCTTGAAGACATTGTAGGGAGAGTCGCGCAGTATGTGGACGAGGGTTGTCTTGCTGATAAATGGCACCTGGGCGACTTGATAGCATAGGCAGTACAATTAGCGTTAAAATCTTGACCATGTAACTGCGTGCCGTCAAAGTGCGTTGAAGGCCGATTAGAGGTGATCGTATGTCCCAACAAATCGATCCCCACACTGTCACACCTTGTGTAATCGCTGTATGCCTCACGACAACAAATGCCGGATCGGTCCGGTGGCCTGGCCGCCTCCACACGCCTATGCGCTGGTCATCAGCATTGAGACTGAATCGGGATTCATCGCTGAAGATCACTCGCCTCCAGTCGGTCACACTCCAGCTTGCCAGAGGTCGGCAAAAATCCAATCGACACTGCCTATGATGTGGGATCAGTGGTAGGCGTCTTAATGGACATTGGCTCCTTATACCTGCGTCGGCCAGTCGTCTCCGAATGGTTTCCCTTGATACCACCGGATGTCTTGAAGGTGGTAAATGGCGACGAACCGATTCTAGCAACGTTGTTGGTGCGGACGTGGCCACTCTTATGATTGAGAAATCCTCGCGCGCATTTGTGATCCTGGGACGCCCTGACCCTCCCGACGATAGACTATCCCTTCCGTGATCCATTGTTGCCAATACCGAGCAACTACCATATCGCTCCGACCGAGGTGGCGGCATGTTCTTAAGGGTACGCCTGTTCGACCAACCTGCTTCTCTGAGTCCTACTATACGCCCCCTCTCAAAGTTCGAAAATTGTTCGTAATGTCGCCGGTTACGTCTCAGAGACATATCTAGTCACAATACCGTCCATCCAAGTCGACAGATTTGTTTGAATAAGCATATGGCACGATCAATCATGCTTTTAAACTCTCCCAGCTGCGTATCTCATATGCGCATAGCGCGCCCCTTGTCTCATTGGCGTCGAAATTTTAATCATTTGCATATCTCTTACCAGATTACATTCCTGGCAAGTTTCGTGACAGTAGCTCGATTTCGTATGGGTGCATATATTTTTTTTATGACAGAGTGTGTATATATATATATATATATATATATATACAGTGTGGTTATAATTAAAGTTCCAGTTTGAAATGGTCATAAAAGGAAAACTACTGGACCGCATGTTATCAAACTTGGTAATAGTTTAAAGGAGGTCATGGAAATTTCTTTTCCGCGCCCCCCTCCCCCCCAAAAAAAAGTGTTCAAAAACTCACCACCAGGGGTAAATGGTGCTGTATACAATGTTCTTAAACGAAATAAGGGTCGGAATCTGACTTAACCTTTTGTTACACGGGTTTAACATTTTGTATACCCTTAAGAAACAGTGACCTAAATAAAATTACTATTTAAAGTGTGCGCATTCCGGAAATCGATTTTCCACAGATCGCTAATTTGTGAATTTTGAAGCCTGAATTCGGCCCTGAGACATGAAGATATCGGTTTAAAACGTTTTTAATCGTTTCTAAAACGAAACTGTTTGTGGGGTTATGCAAAACGCAATGGCTTGTAATTGGCTTACGGCAGGAAGAAGCAAATGATTGCTTTCGGAAAATGGTGGACGCCACATTGAACATGCTTTGTAACACGTTTCAGAAACGATTAAACACATTTTAAACCGATGTCTTCATGTCTTATTTCGTTTAACAATATTGCATACAGCGCCATTTCCCCCCTGGTGATAAGGTTTTTAACTTTTTTTTTTTTTTTTTCGGAAAAGAAATTTTCCATGACCTCCTTTAAACTATTACCAAGTTTGATAACATTTGGTCCAATAGTTTTCCTTTTATGACAATTTCAAAGTGGAGCTTTAATTATAACCACCCTGTATATACATAAATATATATAACATATAAAACCCCAAAACCCTTTCAAAATTTCAAATTTCATTCAAAAATGCTTGGGCGTAACGCGTTTAATATTAATTGCGCAGTTCGATTTTAACAGCAAAGGAACTGACTTAAATCAGGAATCTCTTATACAATCCCTGTTACCGCTTATAGAACCCCTGTTGTTTTCCAATCTGTCAGAGCCCAGATTCCGGGAACCAGCGAATTACTGCAAGAGTTTTAGCATCACATGACAATACTTCTATTACGTTATAAATAGGTGCGCCTCGGTGTACATGTGCGATTTTGCGGATTGTCGTTTCTTAATGAACATGTCAAATTTATAGAAATAAACCTTTGTGTTCAATGCGGTTTGTTCCTGTGTATGTCCGGGGCTAGAGGGTCCGTATAGGACTTTTCAGGGGGACTTCGAGTGCCCACGCCACCAGCGAACTGTTCCGGCGGGAAATATAACGACTATAAGACTTATAGATCATTTCTGTGACGCACGGCCGGCCAGCAATCAACCGTTCTTCCGTCTCCTTCCTTCCACGCAGAGCCCTCGCCGCCATGATGTCACACACACACACACACACACACACATATATATATGTAAATTGGTATCCGTCGTTTTAAATTAAACACACCGGTTCACACTAACACCAATTTATTTCTTGACAGGTCACAGGACAGAAAAACGGTACAATTAACATATAAGGAACATGATATTTTACGTCTTTTTTGTAGCCGTCTGCTACATAACCTCTTTCTCTCGTGGCGGCTTTTACTCTGTGTCGTCATGTCTTCCGCGTAGCACGCCTAAGATCTCCGTCAGGCGGGAACGCATCTGATTCGTCACTCGGTGTTGCCACAGCTTTCTTCCAATATCACATATATATATATATATATGTCGAAGCTCGTTTCTTCACGCCCAAGATTAAGGCTATATTCCGAACATATCATATAATTACTTGGCAGTCGACGATGGTCCGGTGGCAAGGAAAATAGAAACACTGCAGTAATTGCAGTCATCTCCTTTCTCAATAATATAAAGACAAATCCAGTACTATTTAAGAATATTTATTAAATTTCTTTAAGACTCTCAGCTCCATTAAACGTTTATTTAAGCCCCAACCTAATTTAAATTACGTGCGCCCAAGGGCAGCACGTCTGTTCCCTTTCTAAAAACCCATGCCTCTGAAGATTAAACCCCTTTGTTCACAAGCTTTTAATTTACTACGCATGGTCAAACTGGTGCGGTATGACGCTCATTACTTATGCGGGACATCACGTGAACTTTATATCGTGTTCCATTGCTAACGGTGCATATTATTTAGCGCGAAGCCCAAGGCTACAACTTTATTTTTAGATTCCCCATGTGGATCTTCGAAAATCGAATCAAGTCCAAACCTTAAATCTATTTTCACCGCGATGCATTTATTCCCATTACTGTGATTTCCCAGTATTAAATTGATAATTCTTATTTCTTCCTAAACAAAATCCCCGTTTTAAGTTCACGCGATCGCCCCCCAATATTTAAGCATTACAAATATATATATATATATATATACAGTGGCTCCCAAAAGTGTTCGTACACTTACGATTTTCAATGGAATAGGGGTCTATCCTTTAATTAAAAGGAATATTTCAGAATGGGTATTTAATAATAAGATCTATAATCTGTTCTTAACAAAAATACATGAAATATTTTGAAAACATAGTAAAACTTCATTTTTAAGAAACCAGTAATCAAAAAGTAACAAAAACTTTATCTCACAAAAGTCATCGTACACTGAAATATTTTCGGATAAATTCATGATTAAAATTATCGTTTGGCCCTTTATTTTTATTTTTGAATTGTGGTGGCATTTAAAATATCGTTTGGCTTTAATTTTTGCTTGCCTACTCCGTAATATTCTATATATTATTTAAAAATGGCTCGTAATCGTAAAGACACAACAAGCAGCATTCGAAAATTGATTATTTTTTCATCATAGTAGTGGTAAATCGGTTCGGAATATTGCTAAATTACTTAATTTAGCCCATTATACTGTGCAGTACGCGATAAAACGCTTTAAAGAAGAAAATCGAATCGTAAACAAGGTAAGAAAAGGCCGTCCGGCAAAGTTAACAAAACGTGATCAAAGATTTATAATTAGAAAATTTGTGAAAACTCCACATTTGAGTGCTGTAAAAGTTTCTGTAGAATTTAATGAAACATTTTCTACTTCAATTTCACCTGAAACTGTTCGACGAGTTCTCAGAGCAGCTGGATTACATGGGCGTTCTGCGCGTAGAAAATTTTTTGTGAGTGAGAAAAGTAGAAAGCTTTGGCTTTCCTTCGCCCTATCAATGATAAAGAAGCCCCAAACGTACTAGAATAATGTCTTATTTGCCGATGACAGCAAGTTTAACATTTTTGGTTCCGATGGGCGCATAATTGTATGCAGAAGAAAAAATGAGGAACTTAATCCCAAGAACTTAGTAGGAACAGTTTAACATGGCGGTGGAGATGTCAGTGTGTGGGGTGCATGTCAGCATCAGGACTAGGTAATTTGGTATTTATTGATGGTATAACGGGGTACGCATATAACGCGGTACGAATTTCTTTAATTTGTATTAATTCTGAGTTTCTTACAACGCGGTTTCCATATAACGCAGTACAAATTAATCTGATTCGTCTTATTTCTATGTTTCTTATAACGCGGTTTCCATAGAACGCATTTCCTGATTTGAATTAATTCTGAGTTTCTTATAACACGGTTTCCATATAACGCAGTACGAATTTCTTTAATTTGTATCAATTCTGAGTTTCTTACAACGCGTTTCTGTTGGGAATCTCCCTTGGCGTCGCCAATTGAGGCGATAGTTTTTTTGTTCACGTCGCCAATCACCCATCCTCCCCCAGAAGGATTCTTCTGCAAGCACTTCTCTTGTTACACCGCTGATAGAATGTAGCGTGCCCTGAGCACCGAATCGTATTATTGTCTGTTGCGTGCGTTCAGCACCATTTTTGAATGTTTCACAGTCCACTTAAAAGTATCAATAAATTTGTTGTGTTTGTTTAAATTGAGGACTTTATGTTCACGGCCAACACCAGCGCACCCGCCGTTTCATTGGTCCGTCGAGCCGGAGGAAACGCCATGAATATAAAGCTACTAAACAGACAAAGAGGAACTCTAAAATGCAAACTTACCAAAATCGAAACTGATGTAGACAACGAAGATAAAATTTGGAACTCGATAGAACTAAATTCAAAACTTGAGTCAGCAAAAGAACTGCAAATCGAATTGGATGATTTAAAAGAAAAGTATTATTCCATTTTAGAGGATGATGAAGTTGATGAACATGAACAGCAGTTAACGGACCTCTACTTTCGTATCAAGGACTTGGAAGTAAGAATTAAAACTTTGATCAAATCTTCAGAAACTGTAACTGATGATAATTATATTATTCGTGATTCAAAAAAGAGAGAACCTAACATTATACTCCCAGACATACCTTTACCTAGTTTTGACGGTAAATATGAAGATTGGTTTGTTTTTAAAGAACAATTTGTTTAATTGCGGAAAATAATATTAACGATTCTCAGAAGCTTTTTTATTTACAAGCGTCTCTTAAAGGTAATGCCAAAGAATTACAAACTTCAGATGATTCTTACGAATCGCTTATGAAAGCCTTAGTGCAGCGAATTGAAAACAAACGCATCATCATAGATATGCACATAAACGCTTTAATTAATTTAGAAAAAATATCTCATGAGTCCGCAAAGGAGCTAAGAAATCTTACTGATAAATTACAGAAGCATTTGAGAGCTTTGAAAACCTTAAAATATGAAAACAATGTCAGAAATTCTTTTGATGAATATTGTACTGCAAAAGCTCGATCGCGAAACACGCAAACAGTTTGAATTTCAATTGATGCCGTTGAAGTTCCTACGTGGCATGTGTTTATTTCATTTCTAGAGAAAAGATGCCAGGTTCTGGAAAGTTTAAACAGAAATGCGTCTGTTAAACCCAAATTTCAACCTGAACAAAATTATCGACCAAAAAAATTAATGCTCAATTGTAACGTTTCACCCAAACCTTGTATTGTTTGTAATTCGAATTCACATTACGCGATTTATAAATGTTCTGTATTCCTAAACATGAGCCCTGAGGAGCGTTTTGAACAGGTAAAAGGAACAATTTGTGTTACAATTGTTTGAATCCTAACAAATTAAACAAATGCAAGTACAAGCATAAATGTGCAACCTGTGATAAATTTCACCACACTTTGCTCCATCTTAAGTCTAAAAGAGAACTTCCAATGTCAAACACTCGGGAAAATAACGAGTTGGCACAGAGCCAAAGGCATCGGTCGACAAACTTAAAATTTCATTCGAAAAAGGATGATTCATCTACTCTTGGAAGCGGGAATGTTGTGCTTTCTGCTACAACCAAATGAATGTTTGAAAACGAAATCAGTTCTACTCTCTACAGCACTTATTTATGTCGCAGACTCGAAAGGGATGTTTATTGAAGGTCGATGTCTACTTGACAGTGGTTCAATGTGTAATTTTATTAGTTCAGAATTTGCAAATAGATTAGGCTTGTTAAAGCATAAAACGTATGTGCCTGTGAGCAGCATTAGTGGCTCATCTTTGCTGTTGAAATCGAAAGTGTTTTCCACAATTGCTAATGATAAGAATACTTTTCGCAGTTCATTAGAATTTCTTGTGTTACCAAAAATAACCGATCTTTCCCCAGCTAATTATATAAATATTGATGCGAATGCAATACCTTCAGAAATTAAATTTACAGATCCCAGCTTCCTTAGATCTGGAAAAATTGATCTCTTGATAGGTGCAGGAATCTTCTTTGATCTTTTAAAAGAAGGAAAATTTCGCATTTTCGATGATAACGTAACCCTTCAAAATACTGTTTTTGGTTACATCGTTATTGGATCTACAAATAGTTATTCAAGTTCACAATTCTGTGGTCTATCAACGCAATTAGGTGAATTAACCAACAGCATTCAACGATTTTGACAAATTGAATCCATTGAAACGAAATCCCTAATCATGTCTCCTGAAGAAGAATTTTGTGAACAGAATTTCGTGAACTATCACTATAGAGATAAAGATGGACGCTATGTCACTCAATTACCCTTATTGAAAGAAAACGCAGTCCTAGGCGAATCTAAAACTGTCGCAGAGAGACGATTAAATAAACGCCATAGAATATTATGGAAGAAGGATTTCAATTGTACCGTAAAAACTTATCAACTACAAACTGTCACCTACGGTACTACCAGCGCTTCATTTCTAGCAACAAGAGTTTTGAAGCAGTTAGCACATGATGAGGGCTCTAGGTTTCCACTTTCGGCAGCCGTTGTTCTGTCGGATTTTTATGTTGACGACGTTTTGAGCGGTAATGATAAGAGACCAAGAAACAGCTAAACGAAATGTTTCTACAGTGTGGTATCATTCTTCATAAATGGAGTTCCAACAATCCAGAGCTGTGTGATGACACAAATGTGAATAGTGAGCACTCCTTTCATGATTCCTTTGAAATGGCTACCTAGGCTTTAGGCATGCTTCGGAGACCAAAATCGGACACCTTTTGTTTTAAAGTTTCACTTAACTTAAATGATATTTGCACTAAGCGAAATGTGTTATCCTGCATTGCAAGGATCTTTGATCCTATGGGTCTCATTGGGCCAGTTTCAACCAAGGCCAAAATATTTATGCAAGGCTTATGGACTCTCAAAATGAACTGGAACGATATACTTCCTGATGATGTCAAAAATGAGTGGGAAAAATTCACGCTCACTCTTCCTGAAATTGAAATCTTACCCATCCCTCGATATATTGGATGTGATGGACAAATAATTCTGCATGGTTTTTCTGA